>OX352204.1:0-600000 GCA_947086425.1 Xanthorhoe spadicearia | reverse complement strand
CTTAATGACACACTAGCAAGTACCATATTAAAAAGTGAAGACAACCACTTGTTCACAAATTTAATATTGCTTGAATATGCGCTAAGCGTTATTAAAAAGTAAGACACTTAATATTTTATGTAAGTAAATACATAGTTGCAACCTCAATAATACTAGTTTTCTTATCACTGTTTTTCTTTCTCAATAGCTCTATCTTTACGTATGTGAACTCTTTCATCCTTCTCCATTTGATCATTACGACCTAATTTTTTCATCGAATTCAAAGTAATAGAATCTTTCGAGGACACCTACTGTTACCCATCAATCTACTATCACTTGTCATTCATCAATTTTCAATCCCACTGTGCATTGAAACATAGTAGACTTATAAAGTAATACAACTACGTAACTTAATCCTTCAAGATAGTTTGGCAGCTGGAGCTTATCCGTCTCATTTTAAATCTTTATTAAAATTATAGTAGCTGATAAGTATATTATGCTTTTTCATCACCTCCGAGAAGAGATCACTGTGAACAAACGCTGAAATGCATTACTGCAATAATATTATGAAAGGTTATATATAATAGTGACGTAAGAATGTTCGCATGAACTAGTAAAGATAACGTTCATAAATAGCTTTAACTTAAAGATAGTTAATCTCCAATGGCACTGATCCTTGCTAAGAGTCGGTCTCTGAATATAAACTGAGACGCTACCAAGAGTAGACGAGGACATACAGTACATAATGTGCTAGTCGCATCTCGTGCTTGCTACAAACTCATGCATCAGACCATTTGGCTTGTAGTCGGCTAACAGATTTACCACTTCCACAGGATGACTTTCTGACACTTGATTCTTTGCCTGTCTGTATTTCGTCTTACTATGGTTGTTACTAGCAACTATATCCAATACTCGTTAACAGTCTCAATGACTCATCGAACTTCAAAGCAGTCACAGACAACAGCATAGTATATACGGTGTGGGCCCAGTCAAAGTTTTTACGCCTCACTGTAAACACTGATTTGGTGATGTCGGCGGCTTTGAGGGAGGCCTTTGATCTTCCCGCTTCCGTCGAATACAATCGACGGTCTATCTTGGAGGTTCGGCTGTAGGGAATTACAAACAGAAGATAATGTTACTGGTTTTGACTGGATTATCAGAGTTTCTGTTATGGTTTTAGTGCTATTTGTAATCTTTAAAATATGTATGTGCAAACTTTAGAGTGAAAACAGTGAGGTGTTCGCTAACTCCTCACTTTTGAAACTTGGCTCTTCAGATCAGTATAGTGCAACTTAGAAATTCTATATTTCTCGTTCGTCAACTGGTCTCTATTTGCATATTATAAATACAAGACAAGCTCTTCAACTTCGACGAAGGATAATGATAGAGATGGTTGGAGTAATTTGGGGGTGATCTTTGTCCAGCAGTGGTGAGACAAAGGAGGTTAAAAAAAATTTAAAATGAAATAGATAAACGAAAGTTATTAAGCCATAAGCCATACACTCAATATTTTTGCCGACGGATTAGAGAAACTTATGAAACGTATTTTTTGTTTTCACATCTGACTTATGGCCATTTAATCCAGCCTTTTGAGACCATACAAATATCACGTTTAGATATGAAACACTAAGCTAGTTCACGACAATTTAATTTTCACCTTCTGTTACACTGTGATCCATCCCATTTCACTTTAAACTTTTTGCTTTTCTATTCCGTTCAAAATTGTGGTTGTTTACACCCGAATGGACTGTTATTGACGTATAATTGGGATGAGATAAACGTGCTTTGAATTAGACCGGCATTTACGGCTCGAAGGACCAATTTTATACCGAATTATCGGATTGTGGTTTGTATAATGTATTGGAAACTATTAAAGTGTAATAATATAGTTTGGGGAAAAGTAATTTATATTCACAAAGGACACGTAAACATTTTTGTAGAAATGGTGATTGACAGACTAAAATTGTATGCCTAGACTACACCTTTTCATTAACAAATATTTTTGTGTACATCTTTATGTTACTGCCTTTTGAATAATATTATAGTCAATGTTGATAACAGGATTTTTATAAAAACAGAATTTATTGTGTTCTAAAAACAGTTGTTTTTCTTTGATACAGCCAAATACAGCTAAAACTTCAGTACTTTTTACCAAAAGGTATTGAAAAATAACGTTTTTATTATGTAGGTAACTGATTTTATGCAGAGCACCAATAATTACTAAATTAATCTTTTTTCGTGCAGTGAAAGACTTAGGCTATTTAAAAAAATATATAATTTACTAAACCGTATACCCTTTACCTTTTTGGTACCTTTTTTATGATTTCAAAACCACTTCCTGATTTATAGGACTAAAGATAGAGGTCTACTCGTATTACAGAGCAAAGATAGCAATCTTTTGGGAAATAGGCGAGCCTGTTTTCATTCAACAAATAATCTAACCGGGATATACTTCGACACACGAATAGTGCATATCCGGCTTAAAGATTTCTATATCAAAGGCACAAGCCATTTATTTGATGCAACGCCTCAAGGTGTAGATTCAATGCAACTTTAAACCATTGTGACAAAAACTATTTAACTTCACCAGCTGTCATGGTGACAATTATTGTCAACAAAAGAAACATGGTGAAGTTTCCTGTAATACCAAAATGGTCAAGTGCGAGTCTCACCACTGGATATTGAGGGTCTGACTACGTACCTAATTTGAAATGTTATTGAATTTTGTTGACTTGGACTATTTAAATCTATTTATTCACAGATTTAAAAATATTTATTTGATGCTAACTTAAAGGTACCTAATTCCTTTTGAAAAAAATTTTTGGCGGACGAATGAAAGAAAATGCAGAATGTGTTGGTCCAAAAACTGCAGTAAGTATTAAGTATATTTTATATTACCTACTAAACCTAACAATTTTAATTTCAATTTCTTATTACGGCACGTAATAAAAGGCCTCTAAGTTTCGTTCTAACAATAAAATCATGTTAAACCAGTCTAGCTGTCGATAAATCAAATTTTAAATAGGTCTATCAGATTAATCGGTTCAAGTGGTATCGAACAACTTTGTTTTGTTATTTATGGTTTTGCCAGCGGATACTGATTTTAGTTTGTAGGCCGTGTCTGAGTTAGTGTGTGTGGCTGGTATCAGTTTATGTTGCTTTGACTTTAAGTTATTGCAGTGTAATGATGTTTATGGTGATATTCAATCAAATCAGAGGTAGCTTTAAAGGTAGGTACTGGTGAATTAATTCTCGAAAATAAGGTAATAAAAATATTTTTAATGAAACTTTGTAAACTTAAAGTAAAAACACACGTCGGCTTTTTTATCATTTACAACTCTTTTTCGACGTGCCATGAACCACTCAAGGACTGAATTCAAAACAGTCCACTTCTGTTAGAAAACTACGTAAGTAAGGGACCATTGTAACAAAAGAAGGCACATATTTTACAAACTCAAATCTCCAAAGTTGAAAACTTTACAAAGTTAACACTAAAACGGGCACCTAATTTATCTGGCGAGCGGGCGCGGCGGGCGGCGAGACCCGATCTCGCAATAAACATGTTTTTTGTTTCGCATGTCCGCGCACTGTCAAATATATTACAACCCGCCGGGTTATTTACGAGCCTGTCCTCCGCCCATACGTTATACTTAGTATCTTTGTTTGGACACAATAAGCAATATTTCTAAAGGGCCCGCCGCGCCGTCGCTCGCAGCCGGTGATATGGGTTCCCAAATTGACATATTTAATTTGATCGCGACGGAGGGTCCGATCCCGTGTTTGACAGGTTTTAGTGTCGGATTAACGTTCACGTTATAGAGTCAAGCCTGTCGATACAGAATACCATGTTTATTTGCTGTGAACTTCAAACAAGTTCGTGGAAGCATCGCAGATCAATTTTCCTTTGAAAGCTCATAGAACAAAGGAACTCGTAAAAGCGGCGAAAGAGTAGTTCCGAATGTGTCAGCGCAAAGTGCGATGACGCCAGAGAGCTTCGTCGAGGGCGTAATAAAAGTGGCGTGAAACAAAAAGCGTCGTGCTCGCGGTCAGGTAAAGCGGGGCCGCGGCGCGCTCAAAGCGCAGCCCGTCATGGGTGGCGAGCGAGCGACACCATAGCACGTCTCAATCCGCACCCGGCTGCCGGCCATACCACCTTTCCTTTTTCCCCTACCGCAATGCAGCTATGTGTCGTTTCCGCTTTGTTTTTTATGACCGAGCGCTGCAGCGGTGAGACATAGCGCTCTCCCTCTAACGGAGCCTCAAGATATTCCCGTCCCTTTCCACCGTCGCGGGGTGAGGGGCAAGCGGGCAGTCGTGCGCTGGTGGGGTCTCGTCTCTCACAGTTGTCTCGACCGCCGCCACAGACGCACGCGTTCGTTCACATTCCGCGCTCCGGTGGCTGACTAGTTGTTGCCAGAAGCGAATCGTGACCGCACAGTGAAGTTTACAAGTGATCGTGAAGTTGATACCAAATGGTGGTTCTTGAAGACGGTGGAATGATGTCAAATCCTAACCAATATCTACAACCTGATTACTTGGCGCCTCTTCCTTCCTCTGTAAGTATTATTTTAACTAAAATAAAAAACTTTAATATAAGTTTTAAAACTTTTTTAACAATTTTTGTTTACTTTTAAATTTTTTTTTTGCAAGTTACTAATATTTTTTTTCTTTTGTTACAGTTGGATTCGAAGAAAAGCCCTCTTGCGCTCTTAGCGCAAACCTGCAGTCAGATCGGCGCTGATACTACACCAACAAAACCCCTGCTTCCTCCAATGGATAAGAAGAAAGTGATTAGTGTAAATAGTGATGCTATCAGTCGTTCGTCTCCTGGTAGTTCCGGGAAACCAGAAAAACCGCGTTCTACACCTGAAATCAAACACTTAGCGTTCAAACCGTATGAAGCGAACGTCGTTACTAAAAAACCTGAAGAACCTAGACCATCATCCAAGTCTAGCTCGGACAGTGCTGATGAGAAAAAATCCGGCAAAAGTACGCCCGGCCGCAAATCTACGCCGCCGTCGGCAGAAAACGGAAAGAGCAGTCCGTCGGAAAACAAATCATCCAGTTCATCCGGTACGAGCCCTATTATCCGCTCTGGATTAGAAGTTTTAGGACATGGAAAAGATCACCTTGGCGCATTTAAGAACCTGCCCGGTATGCCCGGCTTCAACCCTCTCGCTGGACTCTACCCGCCGGGCATGGAGCAACATGCCAACCCGGCTTTTAGACCTCCCTATGCTGGAGCCCCATTCAGCGCACACCATGCGGCTATGCTAGCCGCCGCCGCTGGCTTCCCCGGAGCTTCCCCGAACCCTTACCTCGGGTACGCGAGGGTGAAAACTCCCGCCGGCGGAGAAACGCTCATCCCAGTGTGCAAGGACCCCTACTGCACCGGCTGCCAGTTCTCCGCTAACAACCATCATCTGCTAATGAGCAACGGAGCATGCCCCGCTGGTTGCACTCAATGCGACCATCAAAAGTACAACTTAGCGATGGCGATGGCTCTATCACAGCAAGGTGCCGCCGCGGGCGGGCTCGCTTACCCTCAGCTGAGCCGCCCTTACGTTTGCAACTGGATTGTTGGGGAGTCTTATTGCGGAAAGAGATTTGGTAACTCGGAGGAGTTGCTGCAACATTTGAGAAGTCATACCGCTGACGGATCTACACCCGCAACTGTGACTTCAACGCAAGCATCGCTTTTGAACCCGTTGAACCCTCTATTTACAACCGCTGGACTTCGCAGCGCGTACCCGACGGCGCCGCTCAGCCCGCTCTCGGCGAGCCGGTACCATCCGTACTCCAAAGCCGGTCTCCCGGCCGGCCTAGGAGCTTCACCTTATGGAGCCTTCAACCCCGCGCTCGGACCCTTCTATTCCCCATACGCGATGTATGGCCAAAGACTCGGCGCGGCGCATCAGTAAACTAAAACCCAGTGAAGTGCAAGGACTGAACTGTATATAAATGTTGTAATGTCCAATTTTCTTCTGTGATATCGATAGACTAAAAGTTGTAAGGCGCGACCCGCCATGACAAATTTAGTGATTAGTGCAATCTAAATAGGTATTTATGTAAGTGATGTTGGACGTTGCTTAGAGCCGCGATGTGAGGCATCCGTGGACTGTACAGCCAAATGATTTGTGTAAATAATGTAAGTTTAATTAAAATGAATTATTTCAAATATATCTACGTATCAATCAAGTAGTTTTTTATTATTCCTGGGAACCTGATAGAGTGAATTAGGCGTGCACGGTATAAATTCGTTGAGCGATCAACGTCAGTACAAAGTGGTGCTTTCTATCTCTCGTGGAACGCAATAAATCGGGCGGGTGATTGATTAATATACCTCCTCGCGCACATTAGAGCCGTCAATCAACGCGAGAGGATCACTGCGCCGCGGTCTAAAACAAAGAGTACGCTAGTGTAAACCCACCCACACGAGCGACCTCAGAGCAATTATCTTCCTTCAATTATCTTCCTTCAGAAGGAGACGACATTGTCAATTTTTGACATGCTTTCCCCGCAGCCAAGGTCCTTGGACCAACAATCATTCTCCATATGTAAAACCCCGCGCGCCGCTGGTTACGCGTCATTTGTCAATCACGGTACACGCGGAAGGATATAAGTATAAAATGCCAAATTGCAGAGTTTTCGCATATCCTAAAATATTGGAAACTTTCAGGTTACAAAAGGATGATGTGACTTTCCATCTGCAAGTATTCATTCCTCTAAATATTAACAATTTATGCACTAAATTTGAATAAAACTAAAATTTATATAATGTTGCCAACAAATCGTAACAGATTCCATTTTGGCGTATTTTGCTATGCCGCCGAGTTGGCCAAGTGGATTGCTACTTCGACTTTGATCCGAAAGGCGTAGGATTGAATCCGCACTATTCCATCACTCATATTCATGCTACCTATTTATTTTGTTATCTAGCACGAATCCCGAATTATGAAAAATAATACTCTTAGTGGCATATTATATTTATATTTTATTCTTTTTTTTAATTTGAAAAGTAGCTGTTCTATCTTCTGTTGCTTGGTCAATATTTGCAAGTCGGTTTAATTAAACGAATTAAAGTTCCTAGAATTTTTTGTATTTCCTCGTACTCGTTATAATAGATAAAAGCATTATATGTCTGCATTGAGTAAAAAAACAAACAAATAGGTAGGTAGGTAGGTACACAAAACACCTACATACCTACCTACTTCAAAACTAGTAGATAGTGCTTACCTCGGAAGAAAGACTTTTCAATGCACTTGAAAAAAAATATTTGCAAATCATCCCGTGCATCGAAAAATGTGCATATAACAAAATACTACTTTTTATCTAGATTTATCATTATCGGTGCACAATAAATTAGGTATCTATACCACCCCTATACCTCCAACCTACTAATTATATACCTACGTAAGCTTTCAGAACGTTAAGTAGGTAGTTAAACTTCTGTTAAAATCATAGGTAAACTTTATTAAAAAAATATTTACCATCCTCACAATATCGCAGAAATAGGTATTTTTAGTTGGACACACTGCTTGTCACTGCAGCGAAATTAGTGAAGGGACAGTTCAAAATAACTTATCGATATTGACTTACAGCCCAGTCGGATTAGCTCACCAGTAGAGGGGTAACCTGAAATTGATTAAAGGACGATTTTTTTTTCCGCCAATGATTGTATAGGTGTTGTTTATAGCTTAATCGAAAAACTCAACCAATCCGACTAGAACATTAGATTTTTACAAAAATGAATGAGAACCAAAATTGTTGTGATTTTATACAACTTTGGACCTCTCAATTTTCATCGTATTATCAACATTTACATAAATAACTTCAAAAAACAAGATAAAAAATAATTTCGCCTGTATTTCGATTATTTACGAATTATGCTAAAATTAAAGAAACAAAGATATAATTTTTTCCTTTGGCTACCACGTAAAACCACGCCAAAAGACGCTGTGATGACAGAAAAGGCTTAAATATTGATTTAAGTATAAAAAAAATCGGAAAAAAGAGGGTTCAAAGCCAGTTTTGAATTTTTCGTTACAGAATTTCTGGATTCGGTCACCCCGCTAAGGCCCGCCATAGAAGCTATGCAATAGCTTAAAATCAAATCAATTTGTGATTTAATTTGTCAATAACATTAAAATTTGTCATACAACCAATACCTACCGTATTGGCCGCACTCATCGTTCTCTTCTCTTGTTTCTATTTTTACAACCTACCTTAAATTACTTTAAAATGTGTGTTTTTTGCGGGGCCGCAGCACACACATAAACCTACGGCGCTACGGAAGACCAGCGCTGCGACAGATTCTCTGGTTTCTGTTGCAGCAATACGCTGAGTAGTTGCCAATTTTGTCAATGTCCTACTTATTTTAATGTGTCTTATGTGTAACGCGTTTTTGACAAAATAAATATTTTTCTTTCTTTCTTTTCTTTCTTTCTTTCTTTCATCGATAATAAACTATCGATAGCTTCAAGCACTATGATTTTTACACAAAAATTGACATTTACTTATTAACAGACAGTTCCACGTCCCCCGCAGAAAATGACCTTCTTAGCGTCATAGAAAATAAAACTGATGGCTCCTCCCCTTACTGCTTCCTCTATGCGAGCGACTAACAAAATAATTTATTACCAACATCAAAAAGCATAAAGAAAATACAACGATGGCCGACAACACTCATTAATAACAAAACCGTGAGCTGTCAGCTTTGTTAATGTCAGGTTTTTTATAATAAATGCTATTTTGATTAGGCCCATGTCACGTTGGAAATTCAACTGTCAGACGCATAATTGGTAGACCGAAAAGAGGCGAGAGAGACAGGTGGTGAAGTAATTTTGAACGGAGGCGACAAGCCGACGAGCTTACTCAAAATGTTGAGATATTATATTGGAATTGGCAAGTCAGTTATTCATTAACTGTGTCAAATAGGCCATTAGTATTTTATCTGTTTTTGACGGAGGCATTAATAAAATTTATGACGGCTTTCTCGTAAATTTAGGTTGAATTTTATTGAATATCGCTTATCCTTGAACATAATCTGTAATGTGATCGAAATGGCAATGAACGGAATAATTTAAGAGAATTATAAAATTTCGTAGGTTCACTTGAATAGGATTAGATTTAAGAGCGTGTAGTCGTCATTAGCTTATTTGAGCAGTATTTCGCGAGCCCTAACTCAATAATGTGATCAGATTATTTAAAGAATTTTACGGTTTTAGAAAGATTAATCTTTATTATAATACACTGCAGAGAGAAAACATAATATTTGATTATAGTTTTTGAAGGAGAAGTCAATCCCGTCATAGCGTTTTACGAAAATGAGCGTCAGAGCTGTCTTTCAGAAGGGATATCACTATTGTAATGTGAGAAAATGTTTTATTTTAAGCGTTTGTGGACCTGAAAATATATTCTCATAATACACTACAGCTCAAAACAATAAAAAAATAGCCTCTAAAGGTAATGAAAACAATATTTAAAAAGTACAAAATCGTTTCACTTTAACACATATTTTTTACTAGTATTTGAAGAAAAACACAAGAGTTTTATTCATTTGATGAAAATATAGGTATTTCTAAACGTACAGTTTTTTTTTCAATCAATTTCGAGCACCCAGTAATTTACAGGATTATTTTATAACCACTATATATCCGGCCGCGCGATCGTCTTCCGATTAGTCGATCCCGGGTCCTCCCAGCGAGAGGACGTATCACTTTTTTCCGCCGCCTTGTCAAACAAAATCGATAGCGTAGAAAACTCAAAGCGCGATACACTAGTATTGATACTTGTACCATATATATATATTATAAAGAGGTAAAATTTGTTTGTTTGTTTTTTTGTTTGACGGAGGTAATCTCCGACTAACTAGTCATCCGATTTGAAAAATTCTTTCACCGATGTGTAGAATGGACTGTCGGGATGGTTATCCCTACTAATATAATAAAAGGAAAAGTGTGTGTGTCTGTCTGTGTGTCTGTTTGTTTGTCCGTCTTTCACGGCAAAACGGGGCGACGAATTGACGTGATTTTTTGTGTGGTGGTAGTTGAAGGGATGGAGAGTGACAGGGACATTTTTATCCCGATATTCCCGCGGGAACGGGACTTACGCGGGTGAAACCGCGGGGCGTAGCTAGTAGGCTATATTTTATTCCGGTAGTTTCATTAGTGAAGCCGGGACGTACTGCAATGCTGCATTACCACTCACTCACTCACTCACTCACTCATTGGCGTAATAAATTGTTTTCTATGATGGTGGATGGGAAGGTTTATTTTTTTAACAGATTCGTATAGAGGGTAGTTTGGCGAGTTAAGGAAAAATCCGACTTTACCCATTTTTTGCCCCCTTTTTGCCCAACCCTGGTGTATCTCAAAAACTACAAGACCTGCAAATATTTTTTTAACAGATTCGTATAGAGGGTAGTTTGGCGAGTTAAGGAAAAATCCGACTTTATCCATTTTTTGCCCCCTTTTTGCCCACCCCTGGTGTATCTCAAAAACTACAAGACCTGCAAATATTTTTTTACAGATTCGTATAGAGGAGGTCCTGGGGAGTAAAAATCATATTTGTGTTTTGTCCCTGTTTTGCCCCTTTTTTGCCCCATTGATGGATCTCGGAAACTACGTAACATTTTTGATTGCTTTAAACGGATTTGTATAGAGGAGATTTTGGGATGAAAAAAAAAGTTTTCAGATTTGCCCCCATTTGCCTCCCTCATTTTGCCGCCACGCGTATCTCGGAAACTAGGAGACTTGGAAAATTTTAGTTTTCAGATTCAGGTAAGGCATTACAAAGTTGATAAAACGTGGTACTTTTTTTTTTTTAATTTTGACTTTTTTTTATTCTCCATACATTTTGTATGAAATTTCGAAACTTTTTAAGGGCAAAATAAAAAATTTGAAAGAATTTGTAATATTTTCAAACGGATTTGTATTGAGGAGGCTTGCATTAGTAAAAAAAAGTTTTTAGTTTTGCCCCCATCTGCCCCCTCGTTTTGCCCACCACTGTATCTCAGAAACTATAAGACTTGGAAAAATTTAGTTTTCAGATTCATGTAGGGCATAATAATGTTAATGAATTGAGGTTCTATTTTTTACTTAATTTTGACTTTTTTTCTCCATACATAATCCCTACTTTATCAAAGTGTTTGAGAGAAAATATTGAGAACATCCTGCCACGGGCTATTGAAGAAGCTTCTTAAGAAGCTGAAGAGTAAACTCCGGCTAAAGTTCGCCGTTACTGTAGGCTATGTACCACCAAAAATAAAAGAATGTCTATGATGACCTGTACAAAATGCAAAAAGTCTGTGTGTGGTGAACAAAAAAGATGTTTGCAACAAATGTCTATAATTTTTTTTATTTGAAGTATTTTGTAATTTGAGACTGAATATTATAGTCAATTATTAGTTTGTAAGAAAAAAAACTATAGTTGTTCCATAATTATTTTTTATTCTTCTTTAATATAAACACTTCAAATTATTGTTTTTATTGATTACTTATTTTGGATTGCATAGAATAATATTTTCTTTTTTTTCTCTTTATTGAGGTTGCCTTTTATATAAGTGTTTGTTGTTGGATTTTAGGATTGTAACTAAGATTTCAATGTCCGCATTTCCAAAAACGGTTCTATCGGAACACCAGCGCGGCGTATTGCCCCCGCAATAAACCGCATTATGCTGAGATAGGACCATTTTGCATGCCTAAACTACTAATTTTAGCCTATAGCTTTTTGTTATTAATTTTTTGTCTTTTTAAAATATTGTAACTTTCTGTAACTGTACTACTTTGTGAGCAAATAAATATTTTCTATTTCTATTTATATTGTTAAGGGTTTATAAAAGCGCACATATTTTTCTTTATAATAAAAAAATAAAATAAAAATTGTTTTTAATTAACTTCTTATTTATCTAAAAACTCAATTAAATAATAATAATAAGAATTCATTTACAGTTTTTAAATAAAAATGTTATTTTATTGTGCGGCGCCTCTGCGGCGCAAGTTTATCTTTTCAGTTCAAAAAAATAACGTTATTTTTCTAGGGTTAGATGGATGTGTTGATGGAGTAACGCGAATGGATAAAATAAGGAATTAAAATGTAAGGGGAAGCTTGAAAGTGGCACCTGTGACTGAAAAGGTGAGGAATGCCAGATTAGTATGGTATGGTCTACGTGACCTCAGGACGGATGAAAGTCATATCACTAAGAAAGTTATGAGTGTGAGGTGAGTGTGAAATGTGGATGGACAATAATGGGTATACAAGTAGAAGAAGCCCGAGGGAAAACTGGATGGATTGTGTGAAAGAGGATATGAATGTGAGAGGAGTGAACTTCGCCAACTACGAATGATAGAGATGAATGGAAGATTAAGCATGTTGGGCCCACCCCACCTAGTGTGGGATAAGAGCAGAAGAAAGATGATGAAACAAACAACTTAAACGTATAAGTGTAAAAATACAAAAAAATCAAAATCTAACAAAACGAAATTTAATATGAGCAACTGTATGGCTAAATTTTATCAGAACTTTTAACAAATGTCTAAAGCCGGCTCTACACTCGCCCGCGAACCGCGGCCGTGGTTCGCGGCCGCGGCTCGCGCATTGACACGCCGCGATAAATATAGCCCTCTACACTCGCAACCTTTCGCATTAACGTTCGCGCATTTGACTAAAATGGACGTGGAAGTTGCTGCTGCTCTGACATTGTGCGCTTTAGCGAATTACAATTATGCATTTATTATGCACGGGTTCTGCTTGATAGCACTCCAGGAACACTAATTCGCGATCGTTGCTTCACTGGGTGCTCATTTTGACGTCCGCTTGCTACTGTGTCTCGCACACAACTGTGAACACAGCGCGAGTGTGGATGCGTTCGCGTTCGCGCTTTGTTCGCGCTTCGCAAACCCTTTGAAGCGGACCAAAAAACCGCCACCGGACGGGGAACGCCGCGAAGCGCGAACGCGATGTCGCGAAACCATCCACACTCACGGTTCGCGGCCTTCGCGGGCCTTCGCCGCGCGAGTGTAGAGCGCGCTTAAGGGGTAGTCAAAACTACCCTACTTAGGTATGTCCAAAATTTGAAGTATTTGGACTCCAAATACATATTTATTACTTATGTTCGTTCACATTGTGCAGATGTTAACATTACATGCTTAACAGAGTCTCAAGAAAGAAATTAAAAAAAACATTTGTTTCGGCAGGATCTCGAGGGTCTTATTGATGCCTGATCAAAAATAGAGATAAGTACTAAACCACTTGGCTAACACGGATCGTTGGCTAAATTCTCTAAGCACAGATATTACATATATATTACTTATAAGATAAAGTATCAAAACCATTTATACCGTTCGTTCTAGACACGAGCTCACGCACACTTTTACAAAAATTATAGTGTTATTGAAGTGTGCGTCAAAAATGACAACTCTGCGCAGCACGATCTAATGTTTGAGTTGGTCAAGATCGCTTAGGGGCCCTTAAGTTAAGTAATTTTTTAAGTTTTTTTATAATGAGACTCTTATTTTTAATAACTTTTTATACATTTTTTAAACCGTTTTAAATGTAGCCAAATTATAAAGCGTTTCTAAATAATATGTACCTACCTAGTTGATAATACAACTAGGTAGGTACATATTTAGGACATAAAACAATACAAGCTAAGCCTGACCTATTATTAAAAATAAGTCGTAAAAATTTCAAAGTACTTAATCCAGATTACATCAATTAGCATTTTACGTTCTTACTCTAGATAGATTATAAACCTGTTCAGGTCAACCTAGATTCAACAGGATAAGATAATTTCGGTATTATGTTATCAAAAATGATTGATAATGGCATTAGTAGCGATTTAATCTTACTCATAAATCAAATAAATAATGATATCTAGCATGAAATTACTTTGACACACATTCAAACAAAGTATTAAGTTCAGAACAGACTAGTCACGCCATCTCTTAGCGTTGTTGGGAAACAAAAATATTCTAGAAATCAGTTTGAGTGTAAATTTTACAAATAATGAAAGAAGTTTAAAAATATACATTAATTTTAACCCTACATTTATTTTAATATAAATAAAATACGAGTAAATTATTTCTAAAAATGTAATAATAGATTGATTAGATTAAATAACTACTTTTCTTTATTTATCCGTTTGGACAGGCACTCAAAACTTGTTTACGAAACATTTAATTTTGATTAACGATCGACATTAGTGTGATTGCTAATGTAATTAACCCATTAAAATGATTAATGCAAAAAATTCGTCGAAACGCAATCAAAATGTCAAGTAAGAACCCGGAGGCGGTTTGCGTTTCGTTTTATCTTTAAAATGTCGACACATTAAAAAAATAATCACTTTTTTACTTGATTGATCACTGTACTTAAAGTTGAAAGGGCAAAGAGCAGATCTTGAGATATTAATTGAGATAATGATGTGGGTTTTATGTACGACTTCAAATAAAGTTATTTTTATTTAATGTCTGACTAAAATGTATATTTTAGTTTGATTCCAAAATATCCTACATTCTTTATTTATTTGGTTGAATGCTTCCTGATCAGAAAGCCTAATTTTTAAGTTGCTTAAGAAGTGAAACGCCTAAGAAACACACCTAAATAAAACAGAGTTTGCCTAAAATATAAATAAAACAGCTTCTGCTTAGTTAGTTCTAGAAAAAATCCGTTGGCTTTGTTTCCCTTAAAGTAATAACAGTTTGTTTTATGAATAAAGTTATTTATTATGTATTGCAATTATTATTATAGATTGGTTAAGGTAAGCGAACTTTTAAAAGGTTATTATTAAAAAATCCATATGTATTTATTAGCTCCATTAGGCATTTCAATGGCCGATATAAACCAGTCCCAGGTAACAAAGTTGTATTCACTCATCCGCCTAAACCGATTTTGACAACAAAACCCTGTTCAAGGGATGTCGAAACATGTTCAAGGTAAAATCAACCCTCTAATTCGGGGTCTATAATACCCATAAATAATTCATTCAACAGAGTAATTCATCCAGTGGGCCTGTATCACTTTTATTGTTTTGTATTTTACAATATCCTATGATTTGATTTGAGGTAGAATACAGCTGGCACAAAAAAACTTGTAGTAGGTAGGTACTTAGTATACTTACTATGAACTCCGTTGACGAAGTTTTAGGCCGTCTAAAGGCCTTTTATACGGTTAAAAGTTATTTTTATATCAGATAAGTTACCTATGGTATAAGTCTTAAAGTTAACATTTTGTCTAAAAATATTACTAAGCCATGATATACTTTAGAGACATTAGCCTTTGAATTCCGCCACTTCCTCACACAAACATACTTTCTTTTAATGCCCATAACGCTCTAGTAAGTTTCGCTGTACCGAGTCATTCAAAGAGTTGAGCAGTGAATGCGCTAAAGCGTCACAGTGAAACATTGAAACCAGACTATAAATTACCCCGTCTCAATATGCTAATACACCCCACCTTATGTTTATGCTAATTATAATTGGTTATTTGGCTGCAGAGGTTTCAATGCATCATTCTTCACTCATCTGTCAATGTCAATATTTAAGGTTATGAATGGAGACATGGGTGGTTTGAGTTTGATAATTACTGTAGGTACCATAAGTCCTATTTACACGTTGCAACTTTCTTGAATGTTGAAGTCCATGCGAACAAAGTTACAAGCAAGTATTACATAAATGTATGGATCACAAAAACGTAGATACTTAAAATTTGCATGTTTATATTAATTCAGAATAGAAGAACAATATGTTATAGAATGTTCTGTGGTAGAAATATAACAATCGAACATACAACCCTACTGACAAAATAGGTCGGCACATACCTCGAATAACTTAAATACATTTTTCTTAGTACTATTCAATTGCAAATAAAAATGCCTGCATTATACACGCCATTCTCCTTAACTTATAAATAAAACATACCTCCTTTACATTCACGGGGTGTCAACAGCGATACTGTATTGGCACATTAGGGCGTTTTAAATTTTTATTGTGTCCCTCAAATGGAGTGTTTTTTTATGCCCCAGCTCCTTGACAATACATAATGAATTATAGATCGGGAGCGCATGATAAAAAGGTACTTTATTTATACATTTCATTGTGATTTGGATGTATGGGATTTATGTTAAGTTTAATGTTGCGTGATGCTTGCTCCTTTTCAAAGAACTATTTGTGTATGGTAAGTAGTATAAACACTTCTTGTAACAGCTGTCTGTGTAATCCTAGATGAATTTTCTGAGAAATTTATTTTCATTTATGCTTTTAAACAATAATCGGTTTTAACCGGATGCTTGAGAATTTTAAAGGTAAATGATACAAAAGCGGAAGGTAGGTACTTATGTCAGGATCGATCGAAGCAAATGGAAATCTATTTTCTTTGTATAATAAGGTCTACTGAACCTTTAGGTACAAAAAATGATTAAATGTATGCTTGTAAACAATTTAAATACTACCTAATTATACAAAAATAATTGTTTTTTCTTAAATTATACCAACTTGAAAAAAACTTTTGTTTTATGAGAAATGGTTTATAAAATGTATATGATATTAATTTATTAGTAAATTTAAAACTATTTAGATAAAGTATTTTTTTTAAATAACTAGTAGATAAATCAACATAATTCAAAACAAAAACTGCTATTCAGCGTACACAAAAAATGTTATTCATGTTTTTGATAAATGAAAATTTAAACCTATTATCCAGCCCATTAAATGACAATAACAAATAAACAATAAATAAATGTCAATAAAACAAATTATCATTTTGTATCAAACAAAAAATTGACCAATTAAAATAAATAGCAATGTCGATCAATTCGAATACATCCGCATTGTCAAGAAATAACAAATCGTTCTGTTTCTGTATTTATTATTCTGTGTTCTATAGATTTCTTACAATTTTTTATAATTAGTAAAAATAATTAAGGTGACATGTGACAATGTCGTTGTGGAAACAAATAACAAAGTGTTTGGCATAAAGTTTTTGTTTTTTGTTTTAGTTGTGAAGTCTTCCATTTGTTTTATGCCAGGGTCTTGTTTATACACTTGGTAGCGAAGTTTCATCTATATCTAATCTATACTAGTATTATAAAGAGGTAATGTTGGTTTGTTTGTTTGACGGAGGTAATCTCTGAAACTACTCAGCCGATTTCAAAAAATATTTTACTGATGTGTAGAATGGACTGCCGGATTGCTATAAGCTATATTTTATCCCGGTAGTTTAATTAGTACACCCGTGCAAAGCCGGGACGTGCTGCTAGTATATCTGTAAGTCAGAAAATATAAAATACGCCAATTAGTACTTATTAGACTGATCAACGTCTAAGCTTTGTGATAACAAATTATAAGTTTTCAATTTAAAGACCAGAATCTAAGCTTGTTTTAACAAATTAAAAATTCTCTATTTATAGACCAGAATCTAACCTTGTCATTTAACATTTTAAACTTCATTTTGATTTAAAATTACTCAATAAAACTTAGATTTAAAAACAAGGGAATTTAAATTCACAAACATTAATAAAAATCAAAATCATAATAAAGGTCGGTATATAAAAAATATATATAGCTATAAAAAACAAAACTGCAATAAAACTACAATCATTATAGCAGCTAATAAACAACATTTTTTGTTAGAAGTTGCTAGTTGCTACCGAAGTAGCAAAAAATAACCGAGACGTGATATCGGACAGTATCTCAACTCACATCAAAATTACAATTGCCCAACGAATTTAATTGAAAACGTATCTTATAATAACACCTTGTTTGTAATTATTGCTACTATAGACTAATTTGGGATTGGATTTCGTAATGACTTCGCAGTATTCTTTCAAAATGTATGTGGAGATTCAAAACTGCGTATTAAGCAATTACGCGTTCTTTATACGTACTCGTATAACTAAATAATGTAGTGTGAATAGTGATTATAGAAAAAGCAACTAGCAGTAGGTATGTGTTAAGTATTTCATTATTTTCTTTTTAATATTATTATTTTTCATTTTTTTTTCTTCAGGAAATCCATTCTCAATCTTAATTAATATTTAAGTAACAAATAAAAAACAGATAGAAACAAAAATACCTGGGCACACAATTTTTTGAAAGAAGTTTATGTTAGTACCAATATTAATATGTCATGAACGTGGTTTTACAGACATTCAGAGAACCCTTTATAACACTCAAGGAACACTAAAATCTACTTAAAATCAAAAGCTCTTAAAACTCAGGTCATGAGGTTCACTTAACTCAGGTAAGGCATGAGTGGCGTGATTTGCTCGGTCGTTTCTATTGGCCATAACAATTTGTATGTTAATAATCTTGGCATTAATTATTACCTGTAAACTTAGTGGTGAACTCGTGATACTAAGTTAAGCATTACTTTGTAATAGAGTTATCCTACTAATAATATTACATAAGTTTGTATGGTTGTAAAAACTTCAACGCAACTTTTTTTATTATCAGAAAAAAATATTTAAAATCTTAATAAAAGTTACGACTTCGTCAGGATTTGAACCTGCGATGATACAAGCGATCGTCCTTAACGCGGACTGCCAGGTTGCCAACCCAGCTAACTAAGCCTTATTTTATTATGATCATACCTATTATTTTTAGACCACTTTGAAACGTCCATAAACTAGGGAATTCTACTGCTGGTTTCAAACGCGACTTAAAATGTGTTAAGTACAAGAATTGTGTGTTATTTTTTAGTATTTCACAGACCAATCCCTTATGCATATTGGATCAGTAAACCTTTAATAGTTAAAACCGATATTAAATCTGTTGCTATTTCTTTTCGTTGCCATAGGAGTAACAGGAAAAATACAGTTTGAAACCTATTTTAAATTGACAAATCTTTATGAATAAGATTAATATTTAGTTGGTTATTAATTTTACAATCCATCTATTATTTTATTGAAAATGTATAGAAGATACTTAATGGCATAAGTTAATAGGTACCTATGAAATTCTTAAGCGTTTGGATGTGTACATTTTATTGCAGGCGACTGTACCAGAAGGTACCATTCCCAACATTTCTTATAGAACAAACATTTGTCTCTATGAGATTTGATCACACTTACATCAAGCATTCACCCACTAAGCCACCGAGGTAGAATACCAAAACAGTATAAATACATTTTTATCGTCCACTAACATTAAAAACTGCAATTACGGTATAATAAAGCCAATTATACCATTATTATAAATAATTGTAATTGACTCAATTATTATGACAATGTGCTATAAATTCTCAAGTTTTGAATTCTTTGTTGAAATAATAATAAAGTTAGCTATTCGGAGTAATTAATATCAAGGCATGGAACAACGCAAATTACAATAAGCAGAGATATCTATACTAATCTATATCTATACTATCTATACTAGTAGTTCGCCTCGAACGAGATCTCGCTCGCCGGTGGTTGTGTATGTATATTCGTTTTTATCTGTGTTTGAAAGAATTTACTTCAGAGGTCTACTAAAAAATATTGAGGATCTAATGAGAACTAAGTACCTAAAGCCGATTATAGTAAAGCGATTTTGAGTGTGCATTATTTACAATAAAGGTTTTGATTAAAAACTCTTTGAATTTAGAGTCAAACCTAGGCTCTAAACCTATTTTATATTTAGTATGTCATGTTGGTTTGATCCTGTCATGGCACTACTTTCGATGACAAATGTGTTGCCAGCGGTTATTTCAAACATTTGTCAAAAATCATTTTGCATTAATTTACTTATATTTCTATAAAAAATACTTGATGGTATATGTAAGAGCATAAGTTGCGTTATGACGTGTAAAGGAGTTTACCAATAAATGACTATTATTGACTATTATTGACTATTATTGTTTTAACGAGGGTGTTTCGACTTAAAATATTTTGGTATTTTTTTCGTTGTGAAGTGGCAGTAACATTGGTTCAAGGAAACTATTTAGTAAGTTGAATTCTTTTTCCATTAAAACGTCGTTAGGTTCGTCAAAATGAGTTAGGAGTTAGAAACACCAACCAAAATAATAAAGAAGAAGAAGAACGATTTTCTGAGCTGCGATTTCACCAAAACTTATAGAAATGGGAGCTCAGGATATAGCAGTCATGTTTTTTTTACATTTATCGAAGTTATTCAAAAACTTTACATCTTAGAATAAAAAGTAAAACCATTTTGGAATGTATAAACAAAGCCCTTTCATATGACACCCCACTCAATGTATTTGAACAACTTTTATTTTTTTTCATCCCCTTCGGAACCAAATATCTTTACAACCCCTTGACCGATTCAGCTCATTAGGTTACTGGCTTACCGGCTTACCACTACCTATGTACCTACCAAGTTTCATGAAGATTGGATTAACGATTCGACAGTTATGCCGGAACATACAAACAAACAAATGAACACAACATACAAAGCAAAATTACCCCACTTGCCACTAAGATCTTCGTTCGCTTCGCTCACTCGATCGACTATCTATACTATCTATACTATCTATACTATCTATACTATCTATACTATCTATACTATCTATACTATCTATACTATCTATACTATCTATACTATCTATACTATCTATACTATATTACTATTATTACTATTTTTTATTATTATGATGTATGTCAAGGTTTCACCTCACGGGTTAGTCTTTTTTAAATCGACGAAACTAAAATGGAGGAAGTTCTCGGTCAGTAGTGGAAGGATTTAAAAAAATATTTTGTTTTTTGAAAGAATATACACCCGAAGTGGACCCAGAAAAGTTGAGGATCTGGTGAGGATCTTCAGAGATATGAACGGAAATATAGCTTGAAAGTTTCGGAAATTAGTCTCACTGCACGAAATTAAAGTTGGTTTAATTATCATAAACACTTGAAACGAGCTATTTACCATGATTTGTGGATCATGGTAAATATCTCGTTTCAAGTGTTTATAAATGTCCAAAACCATGATCGTATAAAAATGAGTTATTTTGTTTTTAATTTTGGCACTTGTCTAGTTCATACCTGTAAGTTCATAATTATGTTTTATCTACATACCTTTTCTACTCTAAGTAACCTACATAGCGACATTCGGATAATTACTTTAATAACATTCTTTAATGGTAATTGTTACTCGTGAAATGTTTCAAGGAAATTATATGGAAGTTTCTTTGTCTTTCCAAATTATAAGTGACAAAAAACTTCTGTTATTGATACATTTCCTAAATTACATACGTTTTGCTTCATTTAAAAATAATAGTAGTAGTAGTTCATCCCAAACAAAGTCCTGAAACGGTTGTGGTAAAGCTTGCTAGGACATTCTTGATAGATCTTCGAATTTAAGCAACGTTCTGAGCGGTCACACAACTTAAATGGGTGGCATTATCAAATAAGCGATTCCGTGCTTCGGAGGGCATGTTAAATTTTCGGTGCCGGCTTTTAAAGTCGTTAAGAAATGACGGAGGCCTAAGGCGGCCTAAAAATTCGTCACCAGAGTTTGTCTTGCTATCTATACAAATATCTATCTATACAAATATATATCTATTTATCTGTATATAGATCTATCTATCATGTCTGATATCTTGAATTCTGAAACCATTCCATCAATACCCGAAACACGACAGAGACAGAGCTCTGCAATTCCTTCATCTGCCATTTCACACGCTGCATTACAAAGATTAATGACGCAATAGAAGCAGCACAATTTGAACCCAGCTCCCGGCACAGGATACAATATTTTATGTTGACAGACATAACACCGCTTACACTAGCGCTTATTCTTTGTGCCCCGTATTTTATTCGCTTTATGACGGCTACAACCGACCATCATACTCCAAACGACAAACAGAACAACAACGCTGAAACAAACCTTACTGAGGTAGAAATAGAGAATGATACAAGCTTTGACGATGGTAAGAATAATGTTGTAGAGAATGTAATAGTCGTGGATGCCAGTTGAATGTTTGTTAGTATTTTATTTCGGGGCGTTCTCGCGTCATAAAATAATGGCGTAATGCACCGTCGTAAATCAATTTTCCTTTTGAACGATGACGTTTATAATGAGACGGTTGTTTTGAATTTGTATAATTTATTTTTTAATTTCTAAACTTGTGATTATTATCTATGTGGTTGTATTAATGGACGTGTGTTTCGGATGTCGGGTCGTTTGTGAAGGTAGATGTTAGATGTGAATGATAATCCAATTCTTTGTGCATACGATCATTTCTATTCATGAGTTTTTTTGGTATGTAGATGTGAGCAGCAATTTAGAATGTAAAGTAGAAGTAACTGTAATGGTAGTAAATTTTGAAGTATTTTTTACTTAAATAGCATTGTGGTCCTAAGATAGATTTTATATCACTTTTTAGTAATACATTGCATTATTAATGAACTTGTAACTATGGGCATGATTTTCTATCTGGCAGCAACTTTGATTAATTGAGTTACCTAGTACAACGATTCATGCCCAGCCCAACTAGTTTTTTTTTTAGTTATGTACTCGTAACTACTGTATTTCAAATAAATCTTTACATTAACTTATAGGTACTGCAAATGTTAGAAGCATAACCAATTGTTATTTGAAAGTAGATACATATCCCTAAAATAAATTCCACAAACTCAATTGAAGCGGGATTTTGCTTTCAAAAACACGCATACTCAAACATTCAGTTCCCCGACTGTGAATTGAACAGAATTGAAATAAAAATGTATGAATTCCTATCGCACAGCTAAATAAATAAAACTCCAAGGGGTGAACGAAACTATAGGGATGCAAAGCTTTTTAGGCGTGAAGTGAACTTATAAATTTGTAATAAGATCTAGCGATTTAGATAACAGTAAAAGAATAGAAAAGAAAGATTAAATAACTGGCATTATTAGTGTGAATATAATTTGTAGAGATATAAAGATCAAAATATCAATGTCGAACTGGTAAGATTTATTTGTCTCTTAGACATTTTTAAAGATTTTTTTTTGCCTAAGAGAATTAGGTATCACTTTAGCAGCCATGATCATGATAGTAATCATGGTCATAAGAATGGAACATAAAATTTTATAGTTAAAATTAAACGACCACATCATAGATAAACAGCCCACAAATCGTCGTTGTAGAGGAAGAAGTCACTAACTCGAATTTTGGGCAAATTGACTTAATGATGCCAAAGTGTTTCTAAACCCATTATCTACCATATGAGAAAATAAAAAATAATATTTTCCATGTATTTTCGGAGATATAGTAATGTCAGAAGTCATTAACTGATGTATATAGCAAAGACCGAGTGTGGTGTAATTAACTAACTACACTTGAGTATTATTAGATGTAATATTTCACGAATATTTTAGCAATCACTGCTCATCAAGATCACTTAGTTATTTTTTGCATACGAAGCATCCCTAATGTTCGATTCTTTTGAAGTCACTAACTAATCATAGTTATTTTTAAATGAAAGTAAACAGCCGTTATGCGATTTATAACCTTAAAAAAGTAACTAACGTACGTTTTTTAAACTGAGATCTTCAATTATTCGACTTGATAATTTTTTTTATACGCGCTCTTCCCTAATTGCGTGTTAAATTTTTTGATCAATGCACTCCTAGCCACTGGTGCGGAAGAATATTGTTTTAATTTATATGAAATTATTGAATTTTATCACGTTATATTTCCCTTATTATTTTATTTCCCGACGTTGCCCGATGTCAGGGGCATGAAGTCTCAATGAGTCTTCAGAACAGTATCTTGTTCTAGGTACTGAAAACCTGTATAGAGAGAAACTTTTTATACCGTGGACCACCACCGATCGACGGAGTAGTCATTGGCGCTGGTTTTGGCTAACATCTAGATGGATCACTTTGAAAGCACGTTGGATCTACAAGCTAGGGGTGTAGAACTGAGAAAGCGTTATGTGGATGAAATGTTTTCTGCATTATGAATGGGATTTAGAACAATTTACGTAAAAATTAAACTCCATGTACCATAATATCAGGTTCACTAACGAAATTGAGAGCAATAGGTCCTTAGCGTTTTTAGATGTCCTGTTAAAGTGAAACCTGACGGTTCTTTGGTGCATTATGTCTTCAGGAAGCCCACGCACATGGAGAGATATTTAAACGCTACATCATACACCATCACCCTCTCCACCAACAATCTGTAGTTTCTTCTCTTACAAATAGAGCTAATGATCTATGTGAACATTTGCAAGGCGAGCTGAAGCATGTTCAGGAGGTGCTAACACAGAACGGTTATCTTGTAAGAAAGAGGAGCTCAAAAGGGAAGCGCTGAAAAGTACCGGATGTCAGCAAACAGCCCATCTTTTTGCCGTACATGGAAGGCGCACAAATCAGCGGTAGCGGAATATTTACTGGACTCTGGAACGAATTACCCGATTGAGTTACACGATCATAAAGAACTTTCTAGCAAACGCCACTACTACAAGCAGATGGTCCAAGAGACTTTAGAAATCTGTAGGTACCGTAATTTCAATCGTTAGGATGGTTTTCGTCTCTCGGCCTCGTAGAAACCCGTAATTAGTAGTTGTGTGAAACGTTGTGATCTAGTAATTCCGTACGAAGATGTTGTTAGTGTTGTGTGTCGCAGACTGTTCATTTCTGATTCTGAAGGCGAATTATTGAGGGTAGACGAGGATCCTACCCTCAATTAGCGGCGGTAGTTCCAGTAAAGCAGTCTACTCGTGACCACGAGAGCTGTAACGCACTCGAAACGTCGGGAAATAAAATAATAACGTAAATATGCAATAAAGTCCAGTAATTTCTTATAAATTATAAACTAAAGATTGCGAAAGTTTAAATAGAACATTGTTTTGTTTCCGTTTGTGTGAAATAGTTTCTTTCACATTACTTAATGAAGAAGGTTACAAAGAAACGATAGAGATCGGATTTTATACTGATTTTAGTGTCAGAAAACTCAGAACAACATGACTTACATTTTTATTAGCTTAGAAGCTGGTTAACATGCTGTTTTGTTGACGTAAGTGGCATACGATGTTATAGTATGCGTAAGGTAAAAAGAACACTGAGGGGAAGCGGCGGTGGGGGTTTGTAATAAGAAAGCTGGTTCGTGTACTATGGCTAGTGACATGGTATTGCCGAAGGTTTATTCGTCTTCCTGGACGATCCCACTTAAAAAAAGAAAGACCTGGTGCCAAACCTTTGTCAAACCGACCTGACGAATTTCATTTCTGGTTCGAATCTAACAATCTAGCAGATAATGAAGTGAAGTTAGTGTAGAAAGTGATTTAAATGGTTTTAGGTTGTATGGGCTAGTAGTTTGAAGGATTTTGTGAACTGTATTTTGTAATTTTAGCTTTGGGAATAGGTTTCACTGTATGTTTTAATGTGTTTGACAATTTAATGAAAATTTTGGTTACATTTTAACTACTTTTAAAAACCTTAAAAACCTTTTATTTACTTGAAATAGGAAGCAAAAAGTCACTAACTTGCTACTTTCTGTAAAATACTACAGCAATAATTCATTAACTAACATGAATAGTTCACTAAGTGTTCAGAAAATTCGTTTTCTGTGTATGCTAAAACTCACTAACTTTTCTTTTTTTACATAATTTCTTTATAATTACATTACGAAAAGTATAATTGAATATTTTATTTAAGAATATAATAAATGGATAGTTTATTTGTATTTTGTTCCAAGAAACCGATTTCCTAACTATAAGTGTTGTCGAGTTATTACGGCTAGAATGTCAAAAAAACTTTAAAACGCGTTTATCTCGGAATGACCTTTTTGTAGTTAGTGACTTCTTCCTCTACAACGACGAAATTACAACCCAATAACCAATTTATGTGCTCCAAGTTCAGTTATTCCTAGACTCAATATAATTAATTAATCTCTTAGACTAAAATGAATAGCTTTATAAATATTTACCCATACATTCAACAAGTCTTCAGAAATACCGGACTTGATTAGGTAAACCAACGTTGAATAATGCTGCATGAGTTTATCAGCAATTAAATCAAAACTGATGTGCCCGAACAAGTTTTAAACAAGATCCGTCTAATCCGATACAAATCTGTAAGTGCGCATTATTATCAACAGAGTAGAAAATGTGGTTATATTATGTGAGTCGTTTGACTTGATCGTACCTCTAGTACCGGCCTGTTCATAAATCTTCATTGCGTCCCGATGACATGCCGCGACACGTCTCTTTGCTACCGCGCTACCAACTTTCCCCACTTCCACAACAACCGAAGTCTGATCATTATCTTTAACTCATTTTGAATCTACAGTGTATACCATAAGGTTTGAGTTTAGTTTGACTTCAGAATCTGGAGCTCAGTCACAATTTCCAACATGAACAACCTCACAATATGAAACAGCAGCGATGAATTCTACACCTAAACCAGCCGTATTAAGGTTGTATTTCAAATAGGCAAGTACAAACACAACTTTGTTCTTTTCGTTAGATTTGTATTCTGCTGAAACAACAACGTCATTAGGGTCATGCGCTTGTGTGCTCGATAGTAAATCGTCAGTGTTTGGTTTAAGGGTGGTTTTGGGTTGAGGCGAGGTTAGAGAGTGTGGCAACAACATTATCCCTCTGTGACAAGAAACGTCAGGCTGTCGATCATTATAATGTATGTGCCGCGCTGTCAGCTGTCTTAACGCATGAATGATTCACTCCGTGATAAATTCGAGCTTATGATTACCTTTCAGACTTGTCAATGTGTCTGTTTACGTAATTACGGCCTTTATGTTTAAAGGCTTTTGCTGTTTTATGTTGAAACCCGAAGCGGAAGCCCGCTCGTATATAACGTGGGCCTCAAACACGGCATTGTTGAATGAGTATGATTTATAGCTTCAACGGTCTGCTTGAATGATAAATCGAACTCATATACGCTAAATGTAAATATAGACATGCAATCATTTATTCTGTTTGCTGTGCCATCAATTTTGTTGCTATCTAATGCGTGGCTATCAATTCTGGAAATTGTCGGACATGATATTATTCAAATAGAAGAGTTTATTTCGAGTTAAATGTCTTCTTGGTGGAGATAATTTGACAAATTGAATCTTATAAGTTTGTCTGTTAATAATTTTGAGAGACTTTGTTGAACTCGAAGTTTAATCCAATACTTAATAAGAATAAAAACGAAAACTGACTGTATCTTTTAGCTATTTGCTTATACCTACTTTCACTTAAAATATAATTCATTAAGTTTTAAACTTACTATATTTATAAATTCTTACTTTGATAGTGATATTTTCCGTTTTTGTTTAAACAGTATTGTTATTTTATGTCAACTCTTCGATTGCTTGAAAGCGTGCAATTCCTTTAATATTATGATAGTCAAAGCAAAGTCATAAATATTAAACAGTTACTTCTCTAAAGTAATTATCTAAGAAAACTGGTTAAAATAAAATAAAAAATATGAAGAAGCAGTGGATGCTTTCAAACGGGTGCAAATGTCGATCAGATGTGGACAGCGGCGTTCGTCAAAGTCAGAGCCAGCCGGCCTTATCTAGAGATGGACTACGTTTACACTGTACTGAGCAAATAAACTTCTTACTTATAAAAGTAATAAGGAGGCGAATGTTGACATATTATGCAACAATATCTTCTTCATGATTTCGAAGGAATAGGAGTTCAATAACCTTAAGATTATTTAATGTAATTTTAGATTCTAGAGCCTAGAGATTCCCCTGAATCAATATTTTTCAATTATAATTTAAATCCAAAGGATGTCATTTTCAAGATTTATATAACTTCCTATTAGCTACTACTCTACAGGAAAGCAACAAAAAAGGTACTGTGAAGAAACTAGATACTACAACGAGCTTGTAATTTATATAAAATTAATTAGAAATAATCTTATTTGAATTCTAATCGAGAGAAAGATAATATTGAAAGTAGGAATTACAGATGTTATTTAAACATAATTATATTTAATTGTTTTGAAATGTCTCTTTAATTTTTTTATAGTTTTTTCAAAAATTATAAGAGAAAACACTATCTTTTATGAACTGAATCCATTTCATGGTCTGTTTATAGTTTTGATGAACTTCAAAAGCAACATAAAAACACTGGTATAAAGAATTTTACGATACAAAGAGAAAACTTCCGTAATAAAATATTTAAATACCTCTAAAACAAATAATGAGCATACGTTTTACTGTTCTCAAGTCAAAACAATAAAGTATTTAAATATAAAATAAATTTAATTAATCTTATTTAAATGTTCAGAAGAAAAAGTAAGTATAACATTAAAACTGATGGTTTATGTTTTGTAACGATATTACTTTATTAATAAAAGCGTACCAGAGCTAATTAGACAACTTATCAGTAAGCAGATCAAATCAAAAGTTTTTGGAAAATAAAACTAAATCATAAAAGTAATTATTTAAAGATGAGCTAGATTTCAGCGACAGCGGCTACTAAAAGGCGGCCGACAATTCTACACTAATATTATAAAGAGGTAAAATTTGTTTGTTTGTTTGTTTGACGGAGGTAATCTCGGAAACTACTCAACCGATTTCAAAAATTCTTTCACGGATGTGTAGAATGGACTGTCCGGGAGGTTATAGGCTATATTTTATGCCGGTAGCTTCATTAGTACACCCGTGCGAAGCCGGGACGTGCTGCTAGTAACATATATTTTTTAAAAATCTCCTTATACTTCAGAGTCGCCTTGTTGCGAAGAAAAGTTACAACAAGAAGCGGTGACCTGTCGCCTAGTGAACGGTTGGTTTTATAGCTAATTACCGATCAGTAAAAATTTATGTGACTGCATTTCTGCAAAACAAATGTGATTAACCCAACAACAGATTAACAAATGTGGTTTTGCTAACTGTTGATAGAGACTTTTCACTTTTTAACAATAAGCAAAATCAAAGAAGTAGAATCGAAGGTTATTAAGGCATTAGGTTAAACAGAAGTAAATGTCACTAGCTCTTCAGCTCACATCTATGTAAAATGCGTCGTGCCATAACCAGAAGCGGAGATGAGGAATGCGATACAAGCTGATGCGGGCATTGTCCATCGAAGATGCCTTCCATCAATGTCCACTGCAAAAAGACCATTGAGAAGACTTCATGTCTTCAGATTCAGAGATAGGTACGCGCTTTAGAGATAAGGTACTGGTATTAAGAGATACGCTTTTGATGAGTGAAATTAATTATGAAACGAATAATGGGAAGAGTTAAGAAAACCAGATTGTAAGGCTTTTAAAAATTATTTACAAAGAGCAAATCTGGAAAGATGAAAGAGAGGTTTTTGAAATGCAGTAAGTCAGAATAGGCGTAAATTACAAAAAACAAAAGCAAATTGCTGATAAAGAAATTGACGATGATATTAATACTACTAAAGAAAGCTCAACAAAATTCGTTTCACGTCCCACTAAACCGAAACTGATTTGAAATATCCCGTCCATTACATTTAATCGGACAACGAGATAAATACGCGAACACAAAGGTAAAGCACCGCACAAATCAACGGCACACAACAAATGTGCCGATCATGGAACAAATGACGTCCATATAAAATACTGTCCCAATTATTTGGGACAATTCATTACAACTCTCGACGCTCTCGGATTGGCGCGATCAGTCACCGGAGCCATCTATCGAGCGTGTCAGGAAGGAATGGTGGTAGTAAATCAAACTACTGCCGACAACCCAGTCTGGCCGGTGTCGATACATCAAGTATAATGCCTCGGATACCGCGCCGAGATAATCGAATGTGAGCATCGACTCGTTACGCTGGATATAAGATGAGGTTTGTGACTTGACGCGGGATGGAACGGCGTATCGAGTTACAACATCAATTCTATTATTAACTTAATCGATTTGATATCTTATGCTACCTCACTGTTTTAGATTTAAAGACGGAATATTCTAAAAGTGATGTTTGGTTGGTTAGAGATAGGGATTTAAGGTTTATTTTCGGTTGGAAAGTGCAGTCGGTTGTCTCCTGAGTTACAGCGGCCATAGATCTGTAAAGTTTGCCGCGGACAGGAATATATCGAGTGGTTGCCTCCGTTCGGCTTTATTTATACATAACATCTGTTTGAAGTTGAATCTACCGGCGCGGACGGGGAGCGCATTACCGGAGATTTATTCGCCGTCTTAATTGTGAATCGATGGGTTAATGAAGATAAAACCAGCGGCTGTGTTGTAAATTAGCTCGCGTGTCGACTCATGGCTCCGATAAAGGCCTTCTTTATTGCTTTGTTTGTTTTCTCGGAGCGCACTTCAAAGAATGAGATAAAACCAAGTTTATGCGAATGTATATATCGAACGCGCCGTGTGAAGTCTTCAGGTGACTCGCCTGATAAATGGATAAATGTTAGCGAGCGCCGACACGTCGTAATTAACTGGGCTACTTATAAATCACGTGGAACCCCGGCTGTCTGTAACAATAGCCGCAAAGTAAGATAAATCGATAGGACAGCTCGCTCATACAACTAGCTATTGACAAGTGTGGCGTATCAGAGTCCGGTTACACTGCGTACAGTACAGACTATGCTACTTTATCGGCTACATTGATGCTTGCATCAAATATTGACAGAGGCAAGTTTTCAAAGTGCAGGATGTAAAATACCTAAAACAAAGACAGTTTGATTTCAGTCGTCATCCATCACCGATATTGGAGCAATATAGTCTGAACACGGCTTAACCCCTCGCGGTCACACACTCTCGTCTAATGGCCGTGATTCGACAAGTACAAATGGCCTCCGTGACAAATGGCCTGCGGAAGACCCCGCGTCGACATCGCAGACGTAAGTTCAAATGACGCGCAAGCGAAAATGAACTCTAAAGTTATGTGTAATTTATTACTCAAATATATAAATTCTGATAATTTAGACGGTGATAAAGATTTGACTGATGATTTATCAGCGATTGCTGGGCTGATTGATGGAGACATTAAATTTAATTTACATGATAATATCAAATATTTTTACGCAAAACTATTTAATGCAGTAAATGTGATACAATAAGGTTGAAATCGGCTTGGATGTATAAAGGTCATAGAGCCAAATGCTACGTGAACATGGAAAGTGTCGATCGCTTTCTCGGTTCACCCTCCGATACCGATCAAAGGTCTCATCGAGGATTTGCGAAAACGGCTCCACTATCTGAAGTCTTCCCTTTTGCAAGTTCATGTAGTGTCAAATCCGGTCGTATAGAACACGACACAGATTACTATCAACATCTAACTAAAAGACGTTTCACTTTGTAATAAAAAATGCGCGTGATCCAAAGTCTGTCACTTATTTGGCTCAACGTATCATCATTGCCATAAATTTCTGCTATTGTTTTTTGCACGCTGTCGTCCTTCAGTGACTTAGATCATTAACAACGATCCCTAGATGGCATACACTGGTTCTAACTTAATTTCGTAAATTATTTTAATTGAAGAGCATTTAATTAAACCATAACGACATGTAACTGTCTCTAATATGCACATGAAAGGAATTAAAGACATGATATTCAATCAGAGAAAATAAAATCTGCTACCAATAAGTCTTAATTTATTACATCAGATAAGCTAAATGAAATGTAGCACCAAAGACAGAAAGCTCAGTTTACATTGAAAATTGGTATCAAGAGATACAGACCTTGACAGGTTGAGTTGATTTATGAGGTAGGGAGAGTAAGGGGCTTATATAATACAATACTTGTGATGGACGATGTGAGGATGACAGTCCATATTATAGGTTAGTTATTGACTTGCGAAAAGTCTAGGATTTTGAATGTACAGTGACTATGAAAACGTGTTGAAAGAACTTTTATGATATTATGGGTTTTTATGGTAAAATAATGTTGATTTATTTAGTCTTCTTTGAGGTAAGCTCGTGAAGCATGAACAAAATAATCTGGGGGTAAAAAATGATTTCTTTTTTTGCGTTCTAACCAAAAATCAAAAATGTAAGTATTTAACAATGTTTTTTTAAAACCTATTTACTTATAGCCGAGACTATCCTACTAATTGCAAACGCGAAGGTTTGTATTGATGTTTTTTACTAATACAGGTAATAAAACTAGGAAAATGTATGTTTGTAATTCTCTATGTAGTATAATTCCTGAGTAACGCATATCTACATGGTATAGTTAGTAAAACATAACCGCTGGCTGCATCTAATCTAAGACAAACATCCACCATTAGCACAATTGCTTCATCGAGCACACAGATAAAAGGCTAAACTGCCAATTGGTACCCGATACCACCATTACATTAACCATTAGAACATTAAACCTGCGGTTATAAATTCTCTTCTCCACCATCCATCTTGTAATGAAGAAAAGTGCGCCCCCGGATGGTTTATCGCCGATCTGTGTAATTAAAACGTTACCCGAAGGAAATGTTGGGTAATAACAATAAATCTCTTGACGCTGTTGCCGGGAACGTACCGATTTTGTCGTTGCTTGAATTACTGGAAGTGTTTCGAGATTGTACGGTTAAAGGTCATTTGGTAAACATTATATTTAGGTGAATTTTGTTTGCTGTCTGCACTTTAAACTGAGATTACATAGTGAAGGGAGTCGCGTTGCAACAGGCAATCTAATTAAATAGTATGTAAGACGAAGTCACAGTGATTCTTGAGGTCCTACTGAAATTAAGGAGTTATCTATACTAATATTATAGAGCTAATGTTGGTTTGTTTGTTGAGTTGAAATGAGGCATCTCTAATACAAATACAAATTATTTATTTAGGTAAGTAGGTACTTATCAAAAATGAGATATAATTAGGTTATGTATTTAAGTATTGTCAATATTATTAGGTACACAAATTAGGTTAAGTTTCACTAGGTTAGCCTGGTGAACACTTTTTATGTTTACATTTTTGCATTTCAACAAGTCAATCATTTACTTCAAAAATAATATATTATTATAAGTATTTTTGTATTTGAATTTGTTAGAAGTGGAACTGATATAAATACTTAGATGTCCTCTACAAAGTTGGAGTTAGTGTTTATGATTTGCAAATTCAAACTCTGAATAGACTATCTGACCAGCGGAAGTAGTGCACCGCCAATCTAAAGGAAGTTCTCCAATCAGGAAGCGAGCGCCGGCTGCATCCTTTGATTTAGATGAGTTCTGCAAATTTGATTGGCAGGTCATTGACCTCACCTTTCATGACACTGGTGACTGAATGCCAGAGAGCCAGTGGTGACTTAATGTTTTCAGTTTTATGCTAAAAGTTTGTTTTTAGTTTGAACAGTTTGATCGAAAACTGGAGATAATGTTAAAATATTTTAAATGAGAAGTGACCTTTTACTTAGGTGTCAGATTTTCTTTATCAAAAGTATATCTAAGGTTGTAAGCACGTAAGCTAGTTTAACCCTTAACTACCTACCTGCGGTCTCACAGACACCAGCGATCATATTTTTGTGAATTGCAAAGTGAGGACGCATTGTTACATTTTGTGCTTCCATGTACCTTTTCTCCACTACCCGCAGCACCGCGACTGCGATTTTCGAGGCAATACTTGCGCGAGTTTTCTATTGGTGAGTGAAAAACTTTTGCCAGCGGTCTGAGTGACCGCAGGTAGGTAGTTACGTGACAATTTTTCATGAAGTTATTTTCATTATTTTAGTGCAAAATGGCTTATAACGATTGAATTATTGAGAACTAGTTATAGGAAGACCCTTCCGATAAACAAGAACTGCCGGTGATGCGAATATCAACTTTTGAGATGATTTTGATAGAAGTGTTTCGCGGTTCGGATTTTGAAGTTGATGGTGAAGATGAAGTAGTTTTGGCAGCTACTGGAGTTTGTGCAGGTTGCAATTTTGTGAAAATATCTACTTTTTTATTGAAATAAATGTGTAGTTATATAAGTTGGTAACTTAATTTATTGAAATTAGCAAAGAATAGTTTATTATTTATGTTTCTTTTATTGTACATCTAATTTACTAGGTAAGGTACAGTTTTTTGAGTTTTTTCATGTTTTCGAAGAAGTTATTATATATTGTTAATAAACAATTTTGATTTTAATGTCTTTTGTATTTAAATATGTTCATAAGACTCATTAAAATATGATTTTAATTTGAAATAATCGCCCACTGCCCCACATTTTTTTGTAGAGCGATATATCGCAGACGTCTCACAGACCGCAGGTAGGTAGTTACGTGACAAAAATAGAGGGTAGGTAGTTAAGGGTTAAACTATGTAATACTATCACAAACAAAACAAGATATAACAAAATGACGTAGAGTGCGCGCAAGATAAGTCTGCGCGCGGCCAAAATCGGAACTAATTTTTATGCTAGTGGCAATAACTTATAATCTAAATAATAAACTTGAATTACTTTTTATAAAAAACTTAGTATTGATTTTAAAGTAACTAAAATATTTTTTACTTTCCTTTATTTGGAGGAAAAAATATTCTAGTTAGTCTGGCACGCCACCAGCGCCACCAGTCGCGCGCACTCTACAAATATTTTTGATTGAATTGTAAACTTGTTCTTAAATGTCAAGGAAGGAGACGATTTTATTCATTTATTTCACGCATCTGTGCAGTCGGCTCGTTGGTCTAGGGGTATGATTTTCGCTTAGGGTGCGAGAGGTCCCGGGTTCAAATCCCGGACGAGCCCAATTTTTGTACTTTTACATTTTTTTATTTTTTGTCCGTGGGGAACAAACTTGCAATTTTTCCGTCTCAAAAGGGTCTTCAAAGGCGGCTCCACCAAGGTCGTCAGTATTAGTAAAGTACTCGTACTTAATGCCGAGATGATTCATAATGATAAAACTATTAAAACTATCATCGTTTAAACATTATAAACACTTAAAACGGGATATTTACCATGTTTTCCGATTTTTGACCATGATCTGATCATGGCACATGCAACTATGCCAAAATAACGGGAAATTCAAAATCATGGTTAATATAAAGTTTTAAGTGTTTATAATGATGACATAACAAGAGATCGATGTAGAGAGTAATGAAAAAGCAGTCACAGAGAAAAATCTCCACAGACTTGAGCCTTATTATTTTTCACTACTTATTCATACTTTATTGATCTGTCGAAAGCTCAGCAAGGTGGCTCATATAACTCAAATAAAGCTATCAATGAAACACAAGGGAAACGGCTGCTATAAACCACTCTACAACGCTGATAAATCGGCTTGTATATCTTTAATCTGTTAATAAGTACGTGTCAGGACGGAGGATGCATTTATAGTCGGTTATCCACAATAAAGATATGCTTGTTGTTTAAAATAATGGAAATACTAAGGTTTGTCTGCTACTTCACTCACAAAACTAAAAGATTCTAAAACTTGGTTGATAATAACCGATTTTTTTGCCTCTGTTTACGATCCTGCTTTTAATACACTGCATTTAAATTGGTCCACTTATGCAAGGGCTACAGTGCCACAGACAGACACACATAGCAGTTAAACTTATAACAACCCTTTTTTTGGGGAGAGTTAAAAATACACACTCACCAAAATACGTCTCAAGCACGATTAAATTTTCCATGCCAATTTGGTAATACGAGTATAATTATGCTAGGTAAAATCAAGTGCATTATGTATGATGTTTGAAAAATCAAACAGTACTGATTCTCAAAAAATTCTCACTGAAAGATAAAAAATATGTTATCTACTTAGCTTATTTTCAAAAAGATAATGTATGCACTTTTTTTCTTTCATAGGTTTATTACAGGACAAACAAACTAACAAGCATTGTATACGGATTACGGTACAGAAGGCGTGTCCGATCGAACTTTACGAGTGGTCTTCACAATAAATATCAATGCCTTTATCGTACTTTACGCGGGTTTACATAGCATTGTTATTACAATAAATATTGATGGTGATAGGACTCGGGTTTTGGGGCGTTTCGTTTATAAGTATGATTGAGATCGGGAGTTTGCACTTAATTTTAATTCTCTGTTAAGAAAATCTCGGGGCATAAAACCAAAGTGCTTTTATTTATTGAAATGGAAAGCGTGTTTTAATAATTAGTTAAATAAAAGAAACATTGCAGTTTTTGTAATAATAATTATGTAAATGTTGGCTAGACGAGACGTTTTAATCGGCCCAATTAAATCAAATTCCAAGTGATTGGTATCAATTCATTGTTTTATTATCTTGATAATTATCTTTATCCGACCACAGACAGTACAACCAAATACGGTTGGTCATCCAGGTTTGTAGGACTCATTGGTTTTTATGACAAGTAGAAAGAATTGCCTTATTTGCCAGAAATGGGCAAAATTTTCAATGTCATTTAAATTGCTTATACTCTCGTATTGTTTAGTTAATTGATTACTTTTTTCATAAAATCAATACCTAAATATTGAAACGGATCAATTGAACAGGATTTTTTACGGTTGTAATTAAAGTTCCGAATACAACAAAACCAAACTTTGACTGCAAGTCAAGTCAAACAAAAGCTGAGATAGGATCACAGTTTAGCACACTTGTGGGCCATTAGTGGCATTTGTTAGCTCGTCGCCTCCACTCGAGTCGATGCTATCTCTGGAACTAATTAGCTGCCAACGTTCCGTTGAAATTGATCTAGTTTGGTAGATAATAGTTTTTGTCAAACAATAATAATGATGTGGTTTAGTACAATTTAAACTTTAGCGATCTTAAAACATAAAATGAAATGAAAAAATAAAATATTATCATGACTGCATCCCAGGAGCGGTAGACATGTTCTTTCAGATCTTTATTTCATTCTTTAGATCCTTTGAAGATGTCAAATGGGGTAGTCAGAGACTTTATCACGTATTTGCAAATTGAGGGTACCTATCTAAGAATCTACTTTTTGCACCTTATAGGTGTACAAAAATATGACAGCACAGCACAATGAAAATACAATCGTGAAATTCATCATTTTATCTCGATAGTTCGACAAACGTTTTCTCCTTTAATCTAGTACATCCTTTCAAAAAACCACTATCACCTCGCAGTACAATCCATCACGCTAACAAAGATGTCGTTCACCCCGACAAGCCATGCATCTAAGGAAGTACCCACTAAACTAGGTACATAAATTATTTTGTCTGCTTCGCGAAGTGTAAGGAACTTCTAGGGAATTTATCACGACTGGCTGTGGTGTAAGGGAAAGTTGGATTTGATGAGGGTCGCGTTTTTTATGGCTTTTATGTGACTTATTTGAGACTGCTACATCGGATTATGATGATGGACAAAACTTACGCCTTTACATTTTTTACTATTATGATCTTTGATAGCAACCTTTGCTCTTACCACAGCACAGCACTAGCAGTGTTTAGGTCTTGCCTGCAATCAAAAATAAGTAACTCCATCTAGTGCTAATATTTTTGATTGCAGGCAAGACCTAAACACTGCTAGGGGCGCCGCAAAATCAAACACAAAAAAATAGCCCGAAGAAAAACCGGAGTGAAATTGATGTTCTAGATGGTATATCTATACATAGTATTATTTTATCTGTGGTAGCATGCAGTCGGATGCCTAAACGCCGCTACGTGACGCCGCAAAAATCAAATACCAAAAAATAGCCCGAAGAAAAACGGAGTGAAATCAATGTTTGAGATGAGGTACCAGTGCCCTTACTCAACTTGATACTGACAACAGTAGCAGGGATTATATAATCATATCAAATTATTGCGAATCAAAAATAACAGTTACATTATGATGGTATGTAAGTTACTTAGGTACTAACTTACATTATTTAGCGTAAAACCAAACCGTTGTTTTCGCAGATTACTGTTATTTTTGCTTTTCAACTATTAAAAAAAATTTAGACAAAAGGCAGTATTTAGAAAAGTAAAAAAAAAAAAAAAAAAAAAAAAAATCCTTGGACATTCCACACAGCGTCATCTAGTCCCAAGCTAAGCAACTTAATGCTTGTGTTATGGTGTCCCGTAGCGGGGATCGAACCCGCAACCTCCGCGTCTCAGCCGGGCGTTCGCCCACTGCGCCACCGAGGTCATCAAGTAAGAGCAAAAGTTGTGAATCTCAACAATGTAAGGATTAAAGTTCAAATTAAAACCTCTCTCTGCTTATATCTTGCATCAGCTACTTCGCACGAAAAATAGTAGCGACTGCCGACAGCCATTTTGTATAAAGCAAGGGGATGGTTTAAAATATTACGCGTCCTAAGGAAATGTATTTTTTGTTGAAGGTGTGGGGGTTTATTTAGTGTCGGAGATAAATCTAATTTATAATATGGAAGCTACAGATGTAATACTGTTTGTATTATTGTTTTACATACGACTTACAGATATAACTTTGGCACTTAAATTCTTTGTGTAAAAAGATTGTTTGAACTTACTACATAGATGAAGGATTACTTGGCATTTCTTTTGAAATGAGTATGATGAAAAACATTACCTAAAGTATAAATTGCTAAGTTGAGTATTATTCACTGAACGATTTTAAATACTAAGGCTCATATTCAGAGACTTCACTCAAACTTGAGTCAACGTTTAAGCATCGATATTTGACAGTTCTCTGTGAAAACTGAGTTATGAGTCACCGCTTGAGACACGATCTACGCTGGAGCATAGTCTCTGAATACGGGCCTTACTGTCTGAGGTACTTTAAGGTCCACATTTGGCATTTCCAAAAATACTTTTCTTGCTTTTATCTTAAGACGAATCTTTCATCATCATCATCATGTTCAACTTTAAGTGACCCACTGCGGGACATAAGCCTCCAACACAGTCATTTTCACAAAAAAAAACGCTAGCTCCAATTTTCATTCGAATAAAGGTAGTTTACATTTAAGCTTCTAAGTTCACGTTAAGGCTTCATGCACAATAGAAGCACGTCTTGAAAATATTGTAATAAAACATACCGCGACAAGGTTCCAGCTGATCGCGAAAGCGCGCGATAAATCAGCGGCGGTCGTAAATCGCGCCGCGGAATCACTTTGCCTAAGATAAGGTGAAGCCAGTCTGCCTTGGCTTATGACGCGGTACACGAGTTGAAGGATTTACAGTAAGGGAAATTGAGGCATAGGTAAATAACGTTTTTGGTAGGATCGTGAGGAAACCCGCGGCTAGTCCTACTTCCCACTAATATTATAATTGCGAAAGATGCGTTTATTCAACAAGTACGGATGTACGGATGAAATAGATGTATTGATGTTACTCTTTCTCGAAAAAACTACAAAACCAATTGCGATTTGAAATTTTTGGTTCTGTAAGTAACCTATGTGTTATTCCAGGTCTTTAGCTACCATTTTAAATATCATCGCAATCAGTTTTGTAGTTTTTTCGTAAAAGAGGAACAAACATACATCCATACTCACAAACTACGCATTTATAAAATTAAGTAGGATCGTACTTTAAAACCTTCAGTTAGCCCGGCAAACGATTGCTTGTATCAAAGCAGTGTTGAATCCTCTGACTGACTTCTAGTGTAACGAGGTGTAACTTCTAGTAAGATTTTTCATTGATAACACACTTTAAAAGGTAAAGCAAAAGTAACAATGTTCCAGTCTCCTCATTTTGCGAACCGAGCAACCCATATCTCAAAGTTATTTCCCTCGGATGAAATATGTGGCAATTTCTTTGAATAATACATGGGCCATATTTCAACTGCTACGGCGCTACGGAGCCTACGGCGTAGCGGCGTAGCTTGTTATGATTACTATTGTTTTGGATGTCACGTGGCATGTTTGCAATTATTTTTTTAACATACGTTTTACATTTGAGTTTTATTTTTCTGGAGTATAAAATAAAATGGGACATATTACTAAAAGGAAACCCAGTTTTCACAATCGTAACAGTAAAAATTGATTTTACGAAAAACGAAGTAGGTAAATATTGTTTGTGTCAAGTTTAGTTTATTTCACAAAAAATTATAAAATTATTAGATTAGATCTTTCATATCTTCAAACACGTTCAAAATTCGATTATATATTTAGTTAGCTACCTCAATATAAATCATCCAAACAGACAAAGCACATCCAATTTCACTCGCTAAGTGGATACCGATCCGACGTCCAAGTCTAAGCCACTTGTATAAGCTCCCAGCACATTCCTTTGTAAGCTAATAACGCGGTGTCAAAGGCTGCAATGTCTAAGCTATTCAGGCTACAGTCTTCATAATTGCATACTTGGTGCATGGAGTAATAAAGTTTGGATGTGGCAATACAAAAAATAATTGACATCAGTTGTGTACTTCATTTATTGAAAAGAGCTAATAGAAAGAAAAATAAACACACGTGATTGGTCCTCGAAAATATTTGTCTTTCTCATGATTGGCTAGATTGTCAAATCAATTGTTAATTTTCAATCGTTTCAATAAATGAAGTATAGGTGACCCGCTTGAGACGTAGAGGTGGCGCAAAATTTTATAAACCGCGGGGCGCAGCTAGTAAAAACATAATCCCAACCTACCCCTTTCGTAGCTTCATGTTCTGGCGACAGTTGTTGAGTATTAACCGCAGACAACATTGCGGTATTAAATTAACTCCTATTATTAGTATTTTCATTATCTAAAGCATTTTATTATTGCTAAGTGCATATTATACGAGTATGCCCGACATTGCCCGCATTCAATTATTAGTCGTCGACATTTTGAACACAAATATAATGAGAATGTCAAATATTTTATGTCAATAATAGAAACTGACTTTATGTATCAGTTTAAATTACGAATTTATTTGAAGGTGATTCAACTACTTAGGACTTATAAATTAATAAATTTTTTTTTTGTTAAAACATAATATTATTAAAGATAAAAACACCCAGGCACGGAACAAATATCTGCAGAACATACAAACATTTGTCCTGTAGCGAGAATCGAGCCCGCAACCTCTGCGTCTTAGCCGGGCCTTCCCACTGCGCCACAGAGGTCGTCAAAATACCTCGTCATAGTTAAGTACCTCATATTACTTTTTTTAAAGTAAAAACAGATCCTTTTCTTTTGTTTTTTTTTCTATCGTTAATTATTTTTGACATGCTTTTCCTGCCACAATCAATTCCTCATCTAAAAACATCTGATTCTAAACTGTCATCTGTCACACGCCGGTATGTCATGCCAGAATCGACACAAAAGATGACAATGACTTCAATTTATCATTTGACACTCGCCTTTTAAGACGTATAATATATTGGCACATTAGGACTATAATAGACGATTCACTCGATCGTTTGTCACGTTTTTGTGCCACCAGATTTTGCCTTACACCTAAACTACGTAGACTTATGGTATATTGTCGCTTGGAGGTTTTTTGTTTTTTGTCTCTTTCGCGGTATTCAGACGTGTGTTCATAAATTGTCCTCCAAAAGTACAATTGGTGGAGGAAATGTGATTAGTTTATTATTATGTTTCGAGGTATGAGGATATAAATCAAATAATACAATGAGTGTAGATTGTGACTATCGATTTACCTTTTCACTATAAGACCAGGCGCGCACTAGGCAGCCAGGCTGCGGCAGCCAGTAAAACATATGACGTTGTATAGGAGCCCGCGCACTAGGCAGCCACGAAATCTCGGCTGCGGCCATATGTTTTACTGGCTGCCGCAGCCTGGCTGGGCAGCCTGGCTGCCTAGTGCGCGCCTGGGCTAAAAGGTGACATTCAAATTGTTTAATTGCCAATTATTTATATTATTATTTTGTTTAATTTTTAAAATTATTAGCATTTAGCATTTAGCAGTAAGATTTTTAGTTTTTAATGTAGATAAAGTTTATAGGTCTTATTCATAAAAACTTGACAATTTAATAAAGGTTTAAAGAATGCTTATTTCTTGTTACTCACATGGCAACAAAAAGAGATTGCGACTGATTTAATATGCGTTTTAGCTAATGGGTTACTGGTCCAATATGCATAAGGGGTTAGATTTTTTATTTCGTTTGGTAAATTCGAGTGAACTTCACTGCTTATTTTACACTCAACCAGAACAGCACGAAGTACCATCTCGGAGTGCCGCTCTTAAAACTCGTAAAGGCGGCCATAAGTTTGAATTATGGGCTCGAGAGACCCAACAGTAATGAATATAGCCCACTGTATATTTCAATTTGGCTATGGCACAGAGTACCGATGTGTTGTTTTTACGAGCGGGTGTTTTTAACTTTTTGTGGGTCATGCACGGAAGGGTTATTATTCTTTGCGTTTTGAGTTTGACAGTTTTGGACGATGTTGGCGGGATTTGTTTATCCCGAGTAATACTGAGTAGCACGTTCCCTGGGATTTTACAAGTCGACACTGAACAGGTTGACAAAAAATTATGTTAACCAAAATTTGATTATAATTTTTTTAGAAACTACTTCAACACAATATACTAATATTACATTATTATCAATAAAGGTACAAAGTAAGTAAAAGTAAATCTGAAAATCTTAGGATCATTGTAAACGATCAACAGATGGCTTAACTGATTCAAACTTATCTTTGGAATGGACGTCTATGTTTTTAGATTAATTTTCCTTTCAATAAATAAATAATAAAATAAAAATCCTTAAATAATTGTTTGTTACCATGTTTTTTACTTACATTAATAAAGCAAAATGTATCTATTTATCACTGTTCCAATGACTGAAATAATCCAAAACACGGTAACCACCATAAATTTCACACTTTGCATATCCATTCAACATCCAAAAAAAAACAACATTATCCATATCACCAATCACATTATTCTAAGCCTCATATACAGCGTGAGCTAATTTACTGTTGCCATTTAGCCGTGAGCACGTTGAAATTGTGATATACAGTGTGTTTCATTACAAACGCGTCGTAACCGGCGCATAACTCAAAATTATGGGCCAGTTTACGATTCTGCCGCGGGTTAGGGTAGATAACAATTTTTGCTTTAATGCCAAAGTTGAAAGATTCTTGTAATCTTTATTTCTGTAGATTGTTCTGCGTTATGCTCGTTTTATTATTACAGCCTGTATAATGGGATAAGGACCTCGTTTTATTTGAATATTAAAGGAGTTCTGATAGATTTGTATCAAGTAAGTATCCGATTTCAAACGTCGTGATACCAGTACTCTTTTAGCGTCGATGGGCTTGCAACTTGTCACATTTACAATGTTAGTTAACATAATAAATGCTGGTATTCAAAGACTTATGTCATACATACCTCTCACAACCTCCTTAGTCATTTTAAATGGATCGATGAATGGCTAATCTTAGAAAATCAGTACATTCACTTCTTACCTTATTTGACGTTACTTGGAAATAGCAAAACGAACTATGTTATTTTACATGAAGGGATGTAAAATATATACAACCAATTGATGTGCTTTTTATATCCTGTTAAAATATGTTCGAACATTTTTAGTAATAAACATCACAATCGTTTTCAAAACATTTATCGCACAAAACGAATTCAGCAATAAATCTGTATCAAATAAATCAAACTAATCACTCTAATCGTAACTTTCAACTGCACTTATCCGTGAGCGCAATAAATTCACAAACCCCAAAACATAACAAAAGAATCAACAAAAAAATACCACGGCTTATTTATTTATGAGTTCAATTCAAAGGCCTCGTATTGAGCGATCGATATCAGCTCATTTTCCGACCCCTCACTGGGCGAGGATAAAGAACGTGTCAAAAAAACGGGACTAGGTGTCATCTCGACAAGCGACAGCTGTGGGTAGTGACAATGCGTACGATTCATCAACTTGACAATAAGGGGTCGGCGTCTTGTAGGGCTGTTCAGTTTTAGAATCCGGCTGTGTGTCCGGCTATTATGTTTTACCTAGCAAGCTGTACATATTGTCATAGACAAAAATAGCGCTATTCTATTTTTTAACTGTTATATTATTGTCTATGGTATGATTATTATCTGTTTACTTATGTACTTAGGCTTTTACATATTTACTAAATAGATGATTTATACAGCATCTGGTGGCAATCTTTGCCTACATTTAAAGGGTTGTAGTGCCTGGGACAATTGTTGAGATGAAATAGGCTTGCCCAACACTTTCACCCTCTCAGCTTAAATCATTTTTGAAATATTAAAAACATGACAAGAATAACTAATCTCGTTATGTACCATCAAACATCCGGCTTTTTTATCCGTCTTTTTATATTTTGCAAATGGCTACAACCATACTCTATACACAATTTTTCACGCATTTTAGACGAAATTATCAGAAAGTTTTGCTCCGTGGCGACAGTGGCATGTTAAAAGGATAGATTGACAGGCGTTGCAAATTTACAATAGAAATGATTTAGAAAAGAAATAAATAAACTAAAAGCCGTGAAGACTGTTATAACAAACATTAATTTTACGGTTCGAAATTCGCTTAGGGTATTGTGGTTTGGCAAGGGTGTATCAAATCTTAAGATAGCTTTGATCTTAAAATAAAGAGAGTAAAAAGAAAATAATGCTGTTTTTTAAGTCATCTAAACTTAAACATAATTTATTGTATAAAGATTCTAAATAATATAATATTATGTACTACTATAATTCAAACAAAACCTGCAACCACAGAATAAAAGTGTAGGCTTCAATCTGAAGTATAAGAGTTCAAAAGAATTCAAAATGAATATGATAAAAACGTTGATGGCTGTATCAAAAGTTTAAGTTTTGATTTGAATAAGTAAATAGTCCGTTTCATTCAATTTACATACAGGATCTTTATTCCAGACCACCCAACAAACTCATAAATAATTTCCAAACACTACAAATACATCCGTACTCCATTCTATCAATCAAAAAAGACATTGAAAGTAACCAAAACGTAATGACACATTCAATTTCGAATCATAAATTAGAGCCGACAGCGTCAATAGCGTCAGACACCCCACACTGAGGTATTTTATACTTACCGACAATAGGACATGTCCACATCACTGTCCTATTGTCGTGACAGACAAACAGAACGACCTGGCTTCCTGCGCTTTCAAAACTGAATTGTAAACACTACCATATATCAACAACAAAAACCACTTAACTGACAATAACTTGCTCTGCCAATGTCAACTGTATTCCATGCCGCTGCGGGTGTATTTTTGTAGTTTAATGATTGAGATGTGTCGTTTTTGATGTGAAAGTGTAAGTGCACAAGGTAATGGATTGGACGATTGTCGATGAGAGCCTGTGGGTGGCCTTTTACGTCGGTGGCTTTTATAACATTTGAAAAGTGCACGGAATATCAATATTGCTTTATTTTAAAGTTGTTTGACATTAGTTTAGGAGAGTGTTACACGCTCAGCTGGAGTCTTACAGAGACTGTAAATGTTTTCAGGGAATTTATTATTTTTGAAATTACTTTTTTTAGAAAATGTTACTTACGTCGTTACAATAGTTGGAACATAATTCATCTAAAACTGTTTAATTTTTTAAATATGTATCTACATATTAGGTCATAACTGTATTATTACGATGGCAATGGTTCTTTAATTAACTTTGAGATGTTCACGATAAAGTTTCTATTTTGCATTCAGTACTTTACTTTTCCAATAATAATTTACAGCACAAAATTCATACACAAAAATAGAAAGTACATTAAGGTCACTTAACACATTCAAAGGACATTCCGTCTGAAGTCACGTAAACCACACATAAACCATTAAAATAAACATAAAAATGTCTGCGTCACAGCATTATTTATGTGACCCGTGGCCATTCTATTTATCGGTATAAAAGATATAGTACAATGTGCAGTAACTCAACTGTACTAGATTTTTCAACTTTTGTTAGTAAAAATATAAGTAATAGTAATAAAATAAATATTTTTGGATATGGAGCTTACAGTATAACGTTTATTGTGAGAAAATAAAAATATACTTATTTGATTCGATTCGAGTATCACAAGCGATGCTGATATAAGAATCTTTAGACATTCCACACAGCGTCATCTAGTCCCAAGCTTAGCAACTGTTACTTAATGCTTAAGTTATATCTTTTTGTGAAATAGCTGTGTGAAATATACAACAGTTATATTTTCTACATCTTTATTAATTTTTACACAGTGTGTGTCAATGCTTTACTTTTTACTGGATACTGCAGTACCTGGGACATTGTTGTGAGTTTAGATGAAATAGGCTACTTACCCAATCTCATCAAACTCCATACAAAAAAAAATTTATAGAGGTATTCAAAACCTTTTGGTAGCTAGAAAACTTAGCATTTTTAATTCCTTTGTTCAACATACTCGTAATAATAAAAAGGCGCTACTTTGACGCATAGAACCTTAATCAAATCACTACTAATTCAAAACCTACAACAAATATATCATTCAAACTGTGACTCTACTTATGGGGGCACAGTCATTACCGAATTGCCACCGAGCGGGTGAGCGTAATAAAAATAAAATATGCTTATCTTATTACCCATAACGGCGTCTTAAGTCACTCAAGTAGGATATAAACTAGTGACAAATAAATGCAGTGATGTAAGATAATATGTTTGTTTGTTTGTTTGTTTGGTTGTAATGAATAGGCTCAAAAACTACTGGACCGATTTTAAAAATTCTTTCACCATTCGAAAGCTACATTATCCACGAGTAACATAGGCTACTTTTTATCCCGATATTCCCGCGGGAACGGGACTTACGCGGGTGAAACCGCGTGGCGCAGCTAGTGTAAGATAAAGAGTTTGTTGTACCGACTTTAATATGTTTGAGAATGATGATGATCTACACTTAATATGACAGTTTCATTTTTTAATGTAGTTTTAAAATTGATGTTGTTTTTAAATGGTGATTTTGTAACTGATAATGTTAAAACACACTTTTTTGATAGATGTAAGTAAATGTATGTATGTAGGTATGTGTGTTCTTAGAAATCTAAACTTTGTATTTGTAAATAAAACAAACTTGACTAGAATTGGTTCAAATTAATACGTTGCGGTCGTAGAATAAGCAATTACTTTATAATGCTTAACAATATACTATATTACTTATTAATATGAATGTCTACATAACGTCCTTTTCAACTTAATTCTATTAAGTATGTATTAAAACAAATTATTGGTTAACTATCTGACTAACAATAATTCTATCATTCAAAAACAACTGCTTTACAGATTTGTCTGTCAAACCATTTATAACTTAAAACTTATAACATTTATTTTATAACTCAAAACTTACAACCAATTAGTGACCAAACACGACCGACAAATTTTATATGTAGAGATTTAAGATGGCTGCCGTTTCTGTCATTCCATTATCTCCGGTCGTATTTTTATGTTATTTTATTTGTTTTTTATCTCCATATTTTAAGGCGGCTTTTATTATGAGTAGAAATTGAGGTGTTAACTATTCGGTTTATTTGGGAGCTCGGAATAAATTTATTTTGGACTTACTTCTGTTTGTTGGGTTTTATAGTCATTTGACATGATATTTTCGAGGTTATGACACTTTACTTGTACGCTACATTTTATTGTACTCTACGAATACTTATTTAGAAATTAGTGTAGTAAACTTAAATATTGCCTAACAATTGTATTAGCAACATTTTTAAATGTTTTTTTTACTAAATTTTGCTGTTTTGTTTAGTTTTAATAAACACATAAGTTTAGTATTTTTTAGTTGCAGACATTATAAGTAATATTTTTTTACTAAGTTTAGCTGTTTAGTTTTAATAAACACATAAGTAGGAAAGTTTAGTAATCTTTAGTTGCAGACATCGTATTTTAAGTGTCTATTTCAAAATTCTACGCTAAAAAAACTCGTGCGGGGCAGCTAGTTCATAAAACTTAGGATATATTTTGTAAGAGCTTTGAATTATTTTTATGTGTAATGTAACTAGCTAAGTTAAATATAAAAAGTTGGATTCTCAGAATTTGATTATTGTTATCAATACGAACAGTCATCAATAACCTATATCTTATCATTAAACCTCATCAATAAATTGCAGTTAAGTGAAACATAAACGATAATGTCACCGGACAAATATTGCGCCCTTCATTGTACAAACACTGGCCCACTACTGGGACTCAGAAATCCTACTTAATTTCCAGCCACTCAAACTGCAACTCTACCTACATTATTTTAAAATGTATAATCGAAATTTCAGTATTTTAAGGTTATAATTTCGAAAGCTTTATTCAAAATTCAACTCCATTAGTGTATATTTAAAGTTTATAGTCGTAGACAACTTTTTTTGAGTTATGACGGTTTGGTAGAGTCGAGGTAAGTGGAACGAAGCAATCCATCATTGGTAAGTGATCGATGAAGGCAGTCTAAATATTTGAATTATTTCGATATCGAAAGCGCTCGCACTTGCCACTGGGCAGCTTATTATTTTGGCTAGTTTCACTATTGGGGCACAAAAGTATGTTTTGGATAAAAAAAAAAAAAAATTTGATGAAGTTATGCCTTCACAACAGCCTTTCTAGCTTTTTTGATGATTTTATTTATAGTTGACGTTATAGCTTCTTATGCTCTAATTTTATAACCAACGTACGGAAGTCCGTAGCTTCATCACCATAGCACCTTAATTTTACAACATAAAAATAATGAAACTTTTTGACAGATAACAACGTTGCTATGGCGAAAGTCCTACATCCGTAAGTTGGTTATAGAAACCGGGCGTTACACTGTGTGAAAATTGAGGTGTTCATACGACCTATTACTTATTTGAGACGGCTTAAAACTTCATCAGCAAAGAGAGCATAGGTATTTTAAAATTTTGCTAAATATTTACGTCATCATCATCATCATTCGCAGCCTGATCCCTCCCACTGCTGGGAATAGGCCTCCCTTAAATATTTACGTACTCTAACAAAATATCTGTTACTGTATGATTTTTTAAACATCAAATTAATATTTCAATGTCGACGAATGCAAATAAAGCTAATCGGCCACCTGTCAGTCAAAGGCAAATAGAGGAGCGTCTGTAAATACGCGCCTGTCATTTATACACCTACTTAGAATAGGCTTGGAGTAGTATAAATATTTATACACCTTCATGACACGATGTTTTCGAAAATTAATTTTTGAGTCTGATTCAAATTCTAAAATAATTTGTTCAATAGAACCTCTAAGGTCACATTGAAACGTTCGGCTCTGGGTAGTTTAAATTATAAGTACCTATTTGCAAAAAAAATACTTGGATACATTTTATTTTTGTAAACACAACATTACATTATTATAGACAGAAAACACCCAGACACGGAACAAATCCGCAGAACATACAAGCATTTGTCCCGTAGCGGGGATCGAACCCGCAACCTCCGCGTCTCAGGTGTGCTTTCGCCCACTGCGCCACAGAGGTCGCAAATGATTAATATTTTAATGTTTTCTGTATGATTCTAGCTAGGTAGCTTAAGGTATTCCTAAATGTTCAAGCTATATTATCATTACTATTGGTTCATACCTCTATTGGCATTCTAATATTTCAACTCTCTGATTCGTAAATACGCTTCTGTCCCTCCCATATTGATTCAATGAATTGCCCATTCCAATTTCAAATGTTGTGTTAGTTGATAACGGCTTGTTTGTTTGAGATAGCGTTTAGGGTACAATTTAGACTGATAACGTCTGTCTGAAGAACTCGTGCTAGACTAGATCCATTGAACCTTCTCGAGACTAATTTACTCGAGTTCGTTTTTCATAAGTATTTTTTTTCTGTGTTATATTATAACACAGTAATAAATACCATACGTAGGTGAATTATTAAAAATCTTAATTAAAATGTACAGGATTCAAACCTGCGATAATACAAGCGATATTGCCCTTAACGCGGCCTTAGACCAACTCAGCCACGAAACTTCTCACAAATTTTCTCGAGTCAAGAAAAACAATTAGCAAAAACACCTACAGAGGTGTTTTTGTTAACTGTTTATAAAGAAATAAAATGAAATTTGTTAAGAAGATCGATATTAGCATGCATGAATTAGGTAAGTATTTGGTCAATGTCCATTGTGATGGTTTCATAATTTTGTACCGTTTGGACGGACATCTTAGGCCATCTTAGGACTGTACCAAACTATTATCTGAGAAAAATCTCCACCCTGCCCTCTCACCTAATTTCTAAGGCAATAAAACAGCATCCCTACATCTGTCCGTCATCGGGTGATGAATGTGCCACGAGCTCGTTAATCACCGGGAGATACTTAGCTGCAAAGATAATGTGGACAGAAGAGGCAGACCCGAATAACCGCAAAAACTTTATGATAAAAAAAATTTAACCTCAAATTTTTTTGAAGACAATGAAGATAATAAACCTAAAAAAAATTTAAGACAAAAATGTTTGTAACCTCAAAAGCTTTTGAAGGACAAAAAGTTTAGAGGTTGAAGTTAGTGAAAGTTTGTGGTAAAATCTGGTAACAAAACATATTAAAACGTCATCAATTTCGTAAAAAAAATAGTGTAATTTTTTGCACTCTCGAGGTGTATTAATGTTACTTAGTTTGAAGATTGTCATCAGATTCTCAAATATAGGACATGGAAGCACCAGCTTTAAAATTAAAAAAAAACATTAAAATAAGTCGAACCAGTTGAGTTGAGGTAACAAAATAAATGATAAATTGAGAAGTTATTTTAACCAACTTAGTAATTTAACTAAAGTTTGCAAGTTTTAAGTTGTCTCTTTTATGGTGTGAGTGAACAATAAAGTATTTTCAGACATGTTTTGTATGATTTAATTGTTAATTTGACTATTTAAATAATGATACGCATCAGCACCAAAATGATCAAAACACCAGCCAATCATCGAGTGACGCACGTTGACACAACATAACTGTCGATAAATTTAATTGCCGAAATCGGCCGCTGACGTCAGCTGTCACCTGTCAGCTGTCAGCTGTCAGTGGTGGCAGTATGATGAATGGTGGGTCGTTAATCACGGGGTGGGCGATCATTCATCGGGGTAAGTGAATCGGAAGGTGGAGTGGCGGTTCTTGACGTATATGGATTATAAGTTAGTGGGTAGTTTATTTTGAGGGTAGTTTTGAATGGGGTCATTAGATTAATGATATTGGTTTTGGTTTTTATCATAATGAAAATACCTACAGTTACGTGTCGTGTATAAAAGCTAGGATGATTTTAACAGCATCAGAGGGCAACCATTCAGCATGCCGCTATATTGTACAAACTCTTATGTAATTAAATAGGTTTTTTAAAAATGAGTTTGCTCAAAAACGTATAATTCAAAAACGGCTGAACTGTTTTTATGCCCAAGATATAGTTACAAATAGGTACCTTAGAAAATATTCTATGACGGTAGCATTCAGCGGCCTGATATTGACACATTATGTGTACACATTTATTATTTTAATCAATCAATTTTAATCCAAATTAGGCCAATGTATTTTGATAAAAATCTTAATTAGAAACTTAAACATTTAATCAGACAAGATTTTGTTATTAATTCACTAATGCTGATGATGGATTGTTTGATTGATTTCAAAGTCTAAAAGAAAATCGGTGAGTGTACATTTTAACCGATTTCAAAGAAATAGTTGGTTCCATGTTCCACTTAAAGTATTATCATGCATATTCTGCACCTGAGATTCATTGCTATAAATAACTAAAAAAAAATCAGAATTGGTCCACTTGACGACATAAAAGGTAAAGACAATAAAAAAAAACAAGGTACAGTGTAGGTATCATAATTTAATCGATTTTTTCGAAGTCGTTTAAAAAGTTGCAGCTTTTTATTTTTCAAGTAATGGAAGCACATTTACTTTTTATAAGCTAACAAGTCTAACGAGAAGCTTAATTTACTTGACATGCCAGTGACATCCTTCTGAAATGGCAATCGTCAATCAATCGCTAGATTGTCAATCGACTGTCATCCGACTATCACAGTGTCTGTACGTTGACACAGCGTCAATAATAATGATACGCTAAATGGCACGTTGTGGATGTAGTGTCACATTGACGGCCTGACATTTCCAAGATAGGAATTACCTTAAGCCTAAGGCTGGGTCCAAACGACCAATATTATTGTCAATTATGTGATTCAACCTGACTGAATGAGTAGTAATAATTGTATAGGGAGATTGTAGAGCATTTGAAAGGAAATTCTAATAAAGGAAAGGTTTAAAGTTATGAATTGAGCTAAGTTAATTTACACTAAACTAACTTCGATTTCGAACTCCAGTAATTTAGATAATCTACAAAAATTAAAAGATTTATTGAATATTCAATAGCACAGGCTTTAGTAAAAATATAAATAAATAACTTTAACACTTCAGGAATTAGAATGGAGTGGGATGTGCAAGAAAAAAGTGGCAAAAAAAGCATTTTACATTTTTATTAAATAGATTAAATAAATTATTTTCATTTATTTAATATATTCAAAGTGGGTATCTCTAGTTGGCAACTTGCTCATTACATTACGCACGAAGAGTTTCTCTATTTGTATATTGTGTTCTCTTCATTAAGTCAAATATTGGTGATATTTTTTTAGAATTTAATTGAATGTCTAGCCTATCCTAACTATTTTCAAACTCACTAACAACTAAGACCATTATTATTATACCTAAATAATATTAGAACCTAACTTTTTACGACATGTCAAATACGAGTACAAAAACAACAAAGGATCAACAAGTGAACTTGACACTAATGCCAACGTCACGAGTATAATGTGGCTGTCACTGAGCTGTCAAAACCGTATGTGACAATAGGAAATGTCGAATAGAGTCGCTCGACACAGCTGATTTATTTTTGAACGGATTATTATGAGACTCACAAGTTGATAAGTAGTATATTATTGTTTTATTTATTTTTAAACAAGCAGTAATCCTTCTACAGGACACCCTTATCTTTTTAAAAAAAGAAAAACAATAGACTCGTAACACAATATGACACAAATAATGTGACACAAACTTTACTGCATTATTTCATGGTAAATGATTATAATTATCAATTAAGTTACTTCTATATTATTTAGGTATCATTTAATACCCAAACTATCGCAAACGACAGACCTATTTTCATTCACATTCACATTTAGAACAAAACTAGCAGCACGTCCCAGCTTTGCACGGATATACTAATAAAACTACCGGAATAAAATAGCCTACTTATAACCATCCCCACAGTCCATTCTACACATATTAGTGAAATAATTTTTGAAATCGGCCGAGTAATTTTAGTGAGTATCTCAGTCAAATAAACAAACCAACATTAGTTTAAAAAGTGCCTCTTTACAATATTAGTAGAATAGAATAGAATAGATGGAAATAATGGGGGAATGTCTTTGCCCAGCAATGAGACAGGCTGCTACTAATAATAATAGAATATAAACAAATAAAACAGTCTAGAAACGTCTAGAAGGAAGCTGTTCAAAGCTTTGACAGTTGAAAATGCACTCGAATGCGCCGTCATTAAAACGATATAATACGTGTTCGAACGCGGCGTGACAAGACACCGCGCGCCCTAATTGACACGTCTCTTGCTGAGCGGAAACTAGAGGTGGGATTTTATCGATGAACTTTTGCTTAGCTTTGTGTGTGAGGAACATTTTAATCTACAGCTACACTATTATGAAACTTTACTTTTGCTATTTTTGCTAAGTAGTAAAAGTGGAAGTGTTGTGAATGTTTACAGATTGTGGTGTTCAGGAAATTTCGTGGAGAATTGAAACTGATTTGAACTGTTTTTATATAGGATTGAAAATAATAAACATAAAGTTTGGTTTCATCATCTCAATATGAAGTAGATATGTGTGATATGTTTTCTATTTGTATGGTTCCAAATTGTGATTGTTTAAAATATACAAGCATATCGATAAGTTGCGATCCCAGCTCTAAACCGCGTCAGGCCGCTGACAGGCGGAAGGCGAAGACGGAAGTAATGGTGCGCGCTGTCAGTGTCGTCGCGACTCCGGACGCGTGTCGTGTCGGCGTCGTGTCGCGGAGCTTGTTAGTTGCCTTGTCGCCTTTGAATTATGTTACTGTGGGCAGAGCTTTGTGAATCAATTATTTAGATTTGTAGTTGCGTTGTGTTGAGGAAGTTTTTGATTAGGATTGTTTTCTTACGATTTTCAATGCAATTGTCCGAATTTGTCATTTGAGCGTGAACTGAAATATTTTTATTGATTTTAAATTTTTATTAACAGTTAAAAAGAGTTGCTCGTTGCAAATTAATCAAGAAAAGTTTATGGTTCCACTAATTCTTGTCCAAACTATAAAAAAAAAAACAGTTTTGTCCTACTGTATCAGATTAACACACACACACACATACTCAGTCAAAAATTTCATTCGAAATCATTTTCTTTATGTACTTAATTCCGAGCAAAAATGGCATCACTAAATAATTACTTGTAAATCCGTTCATGTCACAATTTCCTTCACAAAATCATTACTTAATAGGTACTTACCTATTTGAAATATTCTTGTATTGCTACCTGTCATCGTAATTAATGTGTAATGCGTGTAGATAATTATTCCCTATACGTGTATTCACCTAAATCACACACAAACAAGCTACCAATAACCATTAAAAAGAATCTCCAAGTGATTTTACACCCTATTGCATTTAAATACGGTTAGCGTGAATGGTTTTATGCAGTAAGCAAGTTGGTTATATAAAACGATGAGTAATTAATTGACATTCACTGACAGCTATTGCGCTGTCATCGGTCAATCAAGTTGATCAATAACTTGCATCTAGACAGTGATAGTATAATGAATTTGCTTTGATTGCTATTCTATTGTTCATAGAATACTTATTTTTAACTACTTCAATATTATTAGTTGAAATAAAAAATGTGAAGTAAACTTGGTGACAAGGAAAAATTCTAACACCTTGTTCTTTTTAATGATTGTAGGCGGGTAAATATAACAGCAAAACCACTGTGGCGCAGTGGGCGAAAGCCTGTGGAGAAGTGCAGAAGTAATAGTGTTCTGTGGGGAAGTGGAACGGAGGATGCAGGTTCGATCCCAGCCACGTTAAAAAATGATTTAGAAACTACAAAAAATTATCTCGAGTCTGGTGTTTTATATTATGTCAAAAGCACTCGTTTAATTGTTAAATAAATAAATAAAATAAATATCCTTGGACATTCCACACAGCATCATCTAGTCCCAAGCTAAAGTAACTTAATGCTAGTGTTATGGTAACCAGATGACTGTTATAATACTTAGATACATTTACATTTTTACATACTAATAAACGGATGTAATCACACCATAATTATACAAGTTTATAATTCCCGAATAAATAACCATACATCTCAAAATTCACTTCAAAATGCCTGCATAAATTCTCGAGCCCGACACTAAACCATTTAATCCCCCCGTCACGGACCTATCCGATGTCAATCAATACAGCTGTCAGATTAACTCATTAAACGATTTACAAGCGTTTGCATAATGACATCCGCTGCCATTGTCAGATACTTTAGCCTGTCAACAGAACAATGGAAGTTGATCTCTGACTCCGCGTCATAGGATCCACGATTCAATATTTCGCCAACAAAGTTATAATGAGCTGAAAATTAACATAAAATCGACCAGCGTAATATCTGCGTTATCTTTTTCGTATAGAGTTCAATGTTGTTTTGAGAGAGTTCTGTGTGCAATTAGCTAATTACAGCTGTCGGTCGCGGATGGCGTGACAGCGACAAGACAGCATGACACGTGTCACGCGGTTTGACGTTGACAGCGAAGGGACAGACTCGCGACAACTTTTCAATGTCCGTTACACAGTTGAATGGGTTGCGAATTTTATCAGGAATTCTGTTTTGTGATTGCGATTGTTACTTTCCGATTGTAGAGAAAGCTTATATTGTTGGATAGATTAGGTTATTGTTTTGGTTTGTAAGTGAATGTGACTACAATCTTAAAAGCTTTATTTTCTGTGTAACTTTCAGTAATTTATCGAACCTAGAAGATAAGTACCTATAATATATTATTATGATGATTTTCCAAAATTTCCTTGGACACTTTTACACAGCGTCATCTAGTCAAAAGCTTAGCAACTTATTACTTAATTTAGAGTAGGTAACTAGATTAATTTTTAACCTGTTTTGATTTTTTTATTGTAAATACCTATATACTTACTCTTTTTCATAAGTATAGAAAACATTAAGAGTCAGAACAAAGGCCTGTAAAACATTGTACCGTGGCAGGCATCAAATCCGCAACCTCCGCGTCTCAGGCGGGTATTACCACTGAGACCCACTGAGCCAAAGTCTTCGCTGAGTATCTTTATCTTAAAATAATAATGCTGGACTATTAATACATTTACTGCCAATTTCAATAACCTTTCTATCTCCGATTTTGCTTACTGCGGATGGCTATTTGACATTACTTCCATACAAAATATGTCAAATATCTACCGACAGTAGGCAAAATCGGAGATAGAAAGGTTATTGAAATTGGCTGTTAGACATACCATTTACGCAATGTTTTACGTCACCTCTCAAATGTCTTTCACCGCAACAGTATGTCAACCGAAGTACAATGTAGATTTGTCAACTGTTTGCACGTTTTAAAATAGCTTGACGATAGTTTTAAACAAACTGACTGTGCTAAAAACTTTGTGGGGGACTGAATACTGATTTTTAATGATCAGTAAAACTGTCAGTTTTTGAATCAGAGTTCAGTAATAATATGATACAATCAAGCTAAGTACTTAATTAATATAATGATTGAATGGTGGTTACGGGATGATTCTAAATTAACATTTAAAAGTCTGTTTAGTTGACATAGAAAACAGAGAAGGTAATTTGTTATACGTTTGCATATTTGGTAAACTTAGTACTTAATATAATTTTATCATTATCAATTTTGGTCTTCGATGAATAGTAAAATCAACATGGCGTTACACAGCATTTCAAATACTGCTGTGAAAGTGCCCAACAATGCGAAGAACAAAATTCATTCGTCACACAGAGTAGAATAGAATGAACTACATTGCAATATGATGCTGCTATGTGATTGAGAAATCAGTTGAATGCTTCGACGACGGGTCTAAGTGCCGAAAGACGTTGTCTGTAGGAAGATGTTGGTATTTTGATAGGATGCGACGTGCTATTTCTAGATCAAAACCAAACGTACGAACACACATATACCTATTATTTGTGCAGTATAAACACGATCTTAAAAAAATGGTTGATGCAGGTTTGTAATTTTTGTATTAGATTTAGTAAAATGTAAATAGAAATCAAGTCTAAAAGAAGAAAAAAAGCACTACTTTATTATATAACACAAGCAAACACATTAATTTAGTGTCAGGTGAAGTTCAATGGCTGAGTACAGTGAGTACTTAAATAAAATAAAATAAAAATAAAAAAGCCTTTATTATTAATAAAATAAATAAATACAGTGAGTACTTACCTATAGAAAATAATTAAGATATTAAATAGTGTTCCTCAGACATTTCAAAATATAGCGTACCTAGTCTATAACCACTGCATATTGGCACGTGCCCAATTTAACGAACATTAATCATTCCGACTCGATGATAATAGGCTGATGATGATTTAAAAGACAGATGACACAGAGAATTCAATTTGAAATCAGTAATGGAATTGGAATGTCCAAAGATATTTATTTATTTATTTATATTCATATACTTAGCTATTTAGTGTGACAATGCACCTTGAGTGAACTTCCGTAAATCTAATCAATATAATGTATGCGGAAATTGCACAATAATTATGCTCCATTATTTCGTATCATTTAGTAGGTACATAGATGTCCTTTTGAACTTTTTAGGCAGAACTTTGAAGACATTCAATTTTTTGGTTACTATTTTCTTTGTAAATCATCATCATCATTCATCATTCATACCCTGTTAGAACCCACTGCTGGGCATAAGCCTCCTTCCCTGAACGCCAAACACTTAATTCTGCTTTGGGCCTTTTGCGTCCAGATCTTATAGCAACTATGTCGTCCATCCATCTGGCAGGTGGTCTGCCAAGAGGTCTAGTGAATCCCCGGGGCCACCATTCAGTTAAGGCCTTACACCACCTACCACTTTGTAAATATGACATAGAAATATACAATGATACAGAGTGCTTTATTAATAGCGACAGTACAACCGCAGTGTAATGAATAGTTAGTACAATACAACACGACACTCGTTTAGCGACACGGACAGATTGTGTTGAAATGTTGGTAAAGGGCAGCTAGCTCAGTCCATAACTACCCCCATTGTTGAGATAAAGAATCAGATTCAGAATAAGAAATATTTTATTGCAAAACTGTTGTACAAGGGTAGATCTTACATCATAGGTAAAAGTTTACACAGTTATCCATTTCGGATGTGCAACGTTACAATAATTTGTTACGTATAAAATAATAGGTAAGTAGAATGCAAATTTTGAAGTAGGTATGTACCTAAAAGTCCTATTTTGTACAGTTATGTAAATATGTATTAGTTTGGTTTCTGTTCATTTACTAATATGACCCAAATAAAATAATGCTCAATAAAATCGTTTTAATCCAAAATATAAGCTTAAAGACTGAGCCAGCTGTAACATTAATAAGCCAGTTGAAAGGTTGGCAGCTTATTATGCGGTGCTATTTGTCAGGAATTCACTTCGATTTATGTCGCGAGGAATTGTAGACATTGCAGTATCGCTTGAGCTGTTTGGACATGCCGTTCAGGAAATGGGTGAGGACGTTTTTATTTAGAGTTGACAGGTTTCAGCAGTTTTATAAAAGCTGTGTTGGCCTAGTGGATTAGTACTTCGACTTTGGATCCGAAAGGTGGGAACGAATTCGGCCGTGTATCAATGTACTTTTCGAATCGAAAATTTTATAATAAACTTTAACACGAAGGCAATTATATTATTTAGAGTTTTTAGAGAAATTGTTCATGGTGATGACACACTGGACATGACTAACATTATAACGTGCCCCGAAGCACGGATACGCTCACGATCGATTCTTGAACACATTTAAAACATGACGCGGTAAGAGATTGCACGATAGCTAGCTTTTGTTTTCTGAAATCCATAGAATTTTCAAAAAAGAACGCCGAGACGTGCCGCGTTAAGACATGGTTATTTGGAGAATAAGGCGGCCTTTCAAAGTGGTTTAAGTTTAACTTCAAAAATCTATAAGAACGTATTTGCAAGCTTCCTTTTGCTTCAAAGTGTGTCTATTTAGTTTTTGAAACAATGATTGAGCAAAATTCCAAACATCATTTTAATAGTCTGCAAAATGTCCATAGTAAATACTGTGTTAAACTCTAAATGCATTCTACTTTAAATAACATCGCAATAAAACATGACAATCTGACTGATTGTTTTGGCAAATGCTCCGACATAATAATTATGTTCGTGAAATCATAACGGACGTTCATATAAAATTAAATACAGTTTCTTGGCTTCATGTTTGATGAGTTTATTTTAATTTTACCTACTAACATACGTGGGTTGTAGATAGATAAGAATAAAGCACTTGGTCTTTAGTCGTAAAAATGTACGTATACCACCGTTTGCCAGACCATTTTTGCTTCTGACTTAAATTACATACAATCACTTCAATTTTACAGAAATTAGGTTATTTTAGGACTATTATTTTGTTGTGAAATTTATTGAGAGCGAAATAAGCTTTCGAATTTAGGAATTTTCAATTAGTCAGTGGCACCCAGAATCACCGCATTTGCCTATCCCCACTAATATAAGAAAAGGGAAAGTGTGTGTGTGTGTGTGTCTGTTTGTTTGTCCGTCTTTCACGGCAAAACGGGGCGACGAATTGACGTGATTTTTTGTGTGGTGATAGTTGAAAGGATGGAGAGTGACATAGGGTACTTTTTATCCCGATATTCCCGCGGGAACGGGACTTACGCGGGTGAAACCGCGGGGCGCAGCTAGTTAGGTCATAAATTCATTTTGTGACAATGAGTGAGTTTGAGTTGATTGAGTTCATTGTCACAAAATGAATTTGTGACCTAATAGGCAAATGCGGTGATTCTTGGTGGCACTGACTAATTAACGACGATTTGCTTTGCTTTTTAAATATGAGGTAAGAGTCTTTTTAGTAACTATCAGTAACCCTTAGAGTCTGAACACACTACGCCGACAGTAATATAAATATGATTAAAGGCGTTATCATACCGAAGTTAGGTCGCGTAAATTCGGCAGTGCTCTAGTGTTGTTGAATTAGGGCGGTGGTACACTGGCGAATTAGGGCGACGTAGCAGCGAATCGTCAATCATCTGCACGCATTAATCTTGCGAAGACAAGTTGATAGATCATCGCGCTGTGTGATCACGGAGTAAATACAATCAAGTAGTTGTGGATGAGGCATTACAAGTATTTGATTTCTTATCAGACCAAAAGTATTTTCAAAGGATCTGCAGGCTCACTATGACCGTTAAAAGTAATTCAGTTTAGGTCCTATAATGAACTGCTTTTGACGTAAGCTGAAGCGCTGATGTAAAGTTAGAACCCAAACTGAATTGTCATGGTAAGCCTCCTGAAAACGCCTTAAAAGATCCGAAAAAATGTCTTCCACCTCTTGGGAATACTATATGCTAGTACTATTTGACATGAAAGGCGACGTTAACGTTGCGAGGTCGCAAGGCAAATGCCACTGGAGACTCACAACGTCAACATCGCGTCGCGTCGCGTCAACATTGCAGAGACGTCAACGCTCGTAAAACGCCAGTGGAATAGCGGCCTAAGCGGTAACTATTTTTTTATTCTATACTAGCTGCGCCGCGGTTTCACCCGCGTAAGTCTTGTTCCTGTGGGAATATCGCGATGAAAAGTAGCCTATGTATTAATCCAGGGTATCACCTATTTACATACCAAATTTCAACCTAATCGGTCTAGCCGTTCTTGCGTGAAAGATTAACAAACATACATACATTCTCACAAACTTTCACATTTATAACATTATAAGTAAGTAAGAGTAGGAAGTAGGAAGGAAGTAGGAAGTAGGATATTAGTATAGGAAGTAGGAAGTAGGATAAGATAGGATCTATTTACCACCTCCACAATTTCTTGGTAAACCGTCGCCTTACAAGCCCCGCGCTCGCAGGTAATAAATCGCGCTAAACAAGTAGGTTGGGCCGTTTTATCAAAGTCAATCGCTATCACGCCGCTGAGTAATTACTAGAGTTTGTTCCCTATCGCTATCACAACGCACTGGGACGTGACAGTTGATGTGACGTGTGTCATAATAACGTTGTTTTACTGCAGTAGGTATTAAGAGTTTCTAAATATAAAAATTATATATGATTACGACTGTATTCCAAGGGAGTGGTAGGTATTTTTTTCAGATCTTTATGTTTTTAAGCTATTGCATAGCTTCTATCGCGGGCCTTGAGCGTGGAGACCGAATACAGAAATTCCGTAACGAAAAAACCTAACGCTGTTGCTGACAAACTCTAGTTCAGCAACTCGCCTCTAGGTGGCATGCAATAGCTTTACCGCGGCAGTCCCCGAGTGCCACACACACGTCTTTTTTTTAGTTTTTTTTAATTAGTCTAAGAGGTTAGTCAAAGGGATATCCAAATACATGTCCACAGCAAGTTAACGATTGTGCCCGATGCTGCTAACAAGCTAACTCGTTACCTCAATATGTTTTCCTTCACCGTTAAAGCTTATGTTTAGCGCATATAGTTTTTTTCGACACGAAAACTTAATTGATGTACGGCTGTATTCGATCCTACGACCCGACAATCGATAGTCAAAGTACTACTTGGCCAACACGGCTTTTCGGATTCATAACTTTCCAAAACCAAGGCATCATCTTACACGATGACAAATAGCCCCATAAAATAACATACAGGAAGTTCTATCGCTTTCATTAACCAGAACCATCAATCATGCCATTAATCAACAAAAATAAATCAAAAGCACAAAAAGTACAATCTTCAAACGCATTACGCAACAGCGTTTCGTTTGATTGATGGCATCCACCATCACGCTAGCTTGCGACCAGGCACTTGGACCCCTAAGTTACACCAACTAGGATTTAACTTGCCATGAACTGGTTATATAAAAACTCTCACTAAAGATAGGTGCCTGCTTCTTTCAGTTAGGAAGTCACGTTGGAACAGGCAATAGAATCCCCTAGTTTTAGGAACGTGTCTATTAAAAGTGGTCTGTAATAAGATCCTATTGAATAAAGATGACTTTAGCTTTTGACTTTGAGTCCTCTTACCATCAATTTTTGAGTAGTTTAGTTAACGATGCTCGCTAGCGTAAAGTATTTTTCGGGTTTAGCACCTAAGGTTATATCCACAGGAAAGACAATAGCCGGCTTTCCTCAGAAAGTCAGAAAGTCAATATATTATTTTTATTTTTTTTATTTTATTAATGACGTCACTTTAATCTCAAATTTCATTATTATTATTTTCATTATATATTATACTATGTATTAGTTAATATTTTAAATTTCTAAATATAAGTTCTTACAAATTTTCCAAACAATACTTTTGTAGTTCAGTATTCTTAGTATGTGTGTATACCTTGACTTGCCTCATTCACAAACCAATACAAATCTCATTCTCCGACAGCACCGTGTAGACCTCAAGGGGTCAACTAAAGCTGGCCGCGCAAAACGGTGATAAATGAACGTACGGATAAACATAGCTACTTTATTACAGGCAACCGGCATGATTTATTCATGCTCTTGTCAGATTTGAAGGCTGTTGCGCTTGGCTCGGGTTTTAACCACTCAATAACTGAATGGTTCTTAAGCTAAGGCCAAACCTGCGCGACCAAAGCGACTGCGAAGCGGGAGCGTCTACCGCGCGACGGATTAACCATATAACCCGTCCCGCGATGCGGTCGCGTAGGTATGCAAAGCGCCATAGATGTATATGGGTAGCGTCCGCCGCGCGGTAGACGCTCCCGCTTCGCAGTCGCTTTGGTCGCGCAGGTTTGGCCTTAGCTTTAAGCGGTAGCTAAGTTTACTACTCTTTGTGTATCGTCATCGTCGCGGCGTCGTCGTAAAATTATGAAAAAGTTGTGATCAGTGTTGTATAGATTTGTTTTTTAAAGTTTGACCTGACAAAGTTGTGTTTAGAGTTGTTTCATGCATTTTATTGAATGATTGTTAAATAGATGTTGATGATACGTTAAATGAGTGGTTGATTGAATTGATGCGGAGTTGACAAATTATAGAGATGAATAGAGGAAGAAAACATGTTGTGCCGACCCTACCTAGCGTGGGATAAGGGCAGGGGAATGATGAGTGGTTGATTGAATTGAATAGCGTTTGAAAAGAAACTAAAACTACTACTTAAAGAAAAAAATGAAACCATATAAAAAGTATCTAAGCAAGTTTCTCATAAACTTATGGAAGGAAGGAACGGGCTCGTTATAATAAAACAGGTGCACATTTTTCCACAATCTATTGAAATATGAAATATATTTATAATCTAAGGACCAACAAGAACATACTCAATAGAAGCTTCATACAATCATTAACCAGTCACGGAGCTGATGGCTACAGACTGATGTATGTTTGCATTCGCATTCTACACAATTAAACGTTATCTTTGAAGATTGAATCTGTTAGGACGTAACGTTCCCATTACATTTTGAGCAGGTGAGTAATTGAGTGAGAAACGATAGGTATCGGTTTAGATGTGGAGGTCTAGCTTGATAAGGTTATAGAAACCCTGGTTTTTAGAACGTGACGTGTGAAAGTGGTCGGTACCTTATTGATGAGAAAGTTTGAGTTTGAGTTTAAGAAGACTTAAGACCTTTTTTATCTTTTTTTAATAAGCTCACATAAGAGTAACAAGCTAAAGCGGCTATAGGTACCTACTTGTTAACAGGGATATTTAGATACCTATCCCTGTTATTTGTAAAATAAGTACCTACCTACCTAATAATTGGTGATGATACGTTATCAATAGATTTGTTGTAAGAAATCTTGAAATATTTTAGTATTTTTCTATAGCAGTTACCCCATTCTTTACTCATGTCACTCTTTCTAAATTTATCTGACGCTATTTTACACTCAATCAAAACTCACAAAGCGAAAGTATACTCAAACTTTACATAATCATTATAATTACTGACCTATAATTTGTCAACGTCAAAACTCATTTGTTGTAACCAAGTTGTCAAGTTTGACAGCTTGTATAGTAGTGACATGTTTGAGTGGGTATACGGACCTAGAAGTAGTATGTATAGACTGATGGAATCGTTTCTTTTCGCACAAAATATAGATACAAAATCAAATTTTAACAGCGTTTTAACAGGCAATAGAGTCACCTCCTAGTTTATAAGTCTGCACATTTTTAAGTTTATTTTTCTTTCTTTCTTTTTTTCTGAAGCTGGATTCGCTCCATTTTTGTCCCTTTCGGTGGCACGCTCCTTGGCAGTCTAGTGTATCCAACGTCCATGCCACGTATGATTTGACTTGGGGCATTGCAATTTGGCTGTCCGTCGGACCATAAGTCGTAACTGTTACTTAAAATTTCATATTTAAGAAATAATTTTGTGTCGATAATAACGTATAATGTGTTGATGATGTGAAACCTGACAATTATGATTATTGTGTAAAGGTTAAAGTAATTGTAAGTAATAAAAGAATTAACAGGTTGATGTTGAAATTTCCTGTTTTAAGTGCAATGCTTGTTCGATGAAATTCATTAAATTGTCATGCCATTCACCTTTACTAGATAGGTAATTAATACAACGTCAGGAAGAAAAGTTTGTCTACATTTCGTTAAGTGTAGGCAAAGTTTTCCTCTGTCGATACAGTGTCCCGTTGGACACTGTAGTGCCTGGGATATTGTTGAGATGGAATAAGCTTTCCCAGCACGTTCCCTCTCACCTTAGAATATGTATTTGGTCATAATTGATGATATAACTGCTGTGTTTTAAAAAGAAATCGGCAAAGGTGGTGGTTCGACGACGCCAGACTCCTACGTCCAGCAGTACTTATGGCTCATGGATAATGATAATGATGAAGTAGATACATTACCAGCACACGTTCGTCAACCTCATTACTCAAAATTACGATCTTAAATCGATTCATACTAAGCCTTAGAAAATAATATTTAGTAAGACTTAAGTTAAAACGTATTTAATCAACTTTAATTTTATAATCCACATTATCACAATCAAAATTTATTGCATGATTTATTAGCATTATATTTGACAACTTTAAATCTTATCAATTATTCTAAAAATATAGATTATACATTATTACTTGATAAGAATTAAATAACTACTTAAAAGATATAATTGATTGATTATTTTATGAGATTATTATCTTGATCAACGTGATGCTTTTCACGGGGGAATTACTTGGAATTATAGATTTATTTTGGATAATTTATATTATTAGATACTTAAATTGATTCGATAGCATCAGGATCTTTTTTTTCCTCAACCTATTTCACTTCCACGGGAGACCTTAGCCCACTGCTGGGCAAAATTAAATTAAGGTAATTGCGATAAATACCCGTAAATTATTTAACTTTGATCTGATCGCGAAAGTTTAAAATTGAAATAATTGTCAGTCAAAACTCATAAATCATTCTTTTAAAAGAACACCACTTGACTATAAACAAGTTTCAAGCCAAGAAAATAATCACGTTAAATGTTTTCACCTCCACAGAACCCAAGTAGTTAACATAAGGCGTCATTAGTAAGAGTGCTGAATCCATCATTCTGTCATAGGACCTGCCCTGTCGGCCATTAGTGCCTGATGTGGTCCTTCTAATTATCAGCATCACTCTTTGCGAGTCTTGGATGTGTGCCTTACTTTTGTCGCCTTCTGAAAGATAAATAAAGAAAAAAAAAAACATTTTGTGTCGGTAGGATCTCAAGAATCGTATTGACATAGTATTATAAGCTAGATGATTATATTGCTCGAAACTTTTCAAACAAACTTTCGCATAAAAATCTCAGGCCTTTGCATCCTTACTAGATGATTTATACAGTTAGTATATAGTTAGTTTAGGAGGCAATCTTCGCAATCTAGGGACACTATAGTGTCTAATTGTGCTTTTAAAGTCGTTAAGCCACGATGGAGGACCTAAAAACGCGTGCCTGGAAAGTTGTGGGATGGAATTACCTGGTCCATCATCTAAACCATAGCTTCATAGAATAGCACGAAAAATGCTCTCAGCTTACGATTTCGAAGTCCGTTTTTTTTGCCACTTGTGTAGTTATCAATATACAAAATCTTGTGCCATACATTACCAAGTCGACACGTTGGGTCTCCCAGCGGGTGATCTTATTATACGACCACGTCACGACCACCCGGTTCGGTTTTAGGAAGCAGATGGTTATGAAAATCCTGCATTGAATTTAACACCTGTGGTGTGATATTGATAGGTATCTTTGTTCAATGATAAGACTCAGTGTCTAATCAAAGTTAATAAATTAATAATTTGTGGTTATTTGGTTGAAAAATCTCTTTGCTTCTTATATTGGAACCGTAAGAGAATTTCTGGAAAGTTCCTTATTTTATAGGAGATCCCCTATCCCCTAGGATCTAAAGATAATTTTCATTTATTTTTCAGCTTTCTTGACTTAATTGCTTAAAAACTTAGTTTGTTTCAAGATGAAGTTTCAATGTGTCATCGAATTTATTAAATTAACTGTTTTTGAATAATACATAAAATAGAGTTAATTTAAATGATAACACCGTTTTCTACAATCCAATACTGATTTCATCAACTTTATCTAGCTTCGACATCTTTTAATTCAACAGATAAATAAATCCAAGTTTTGAAATAGTAAACTTTATTCTCTTGCAATATCGCAAACACTCGTAAAATATTGTTTCTACTAAATCTCGAATTTTTTAAGAAGTTGTTGCCGCTATCTGATGCATCTTTTATTTTGAAGAATACCTGCAGTTTTGTTAGGCGTCTCATTAAGTAAGAAATTGGAGCACATGTAGGTTAAACATTCATGCTTTTTAGCAACAAATGCGGTTTTAATATAGCCCTATTGTTCATAATTTTATGCCAAATTAACAAGGTTTAATTATTTTTTTGCGTTTAAAGTTGAGGTACTAATACACGCTCTAATCACTTGGCAAAATTATATACCCTCAGGGTGACTTTTCATTACCGTTTTTTCTGCGTTTTTCACGTTTGACAAGGTTACTTGACGGGTTATTTAACTCTTTGTCGTAAGCAGCCCTTGTTACCCCATAAAGTGAACGCTTATCTGAAATAGCCCTTAGGAAGTATTTTAAATAATTGCCATCAATGACAGACTTATGAGAGAAAAGGCATAAAGGGTGTTCTTTTCTAATACTTATTAATATAAAGAGGTAATGTTGGTTTGTTTGTTTGACGTAGGTAATTTCCGAAACTATGCAGCCGATTAAAAATTCTTTCACCGATTCTAGAATGGATTATCGGGATAGTTATAAGCTATTATTTTATCAAAGTTGTTTTATTAGTAAACCCGTGTAAAGCCGGGAGGTGCTAGTCTATACTTCATTTCTTGAAGCGAGCTAATAGGAAGATAAAATAAACTCACGTGATTGGTCGTCGAAAATAATTGTATTTCTCATGATTGGCTTGATTTGACAATTGACAAATGATTTGACAATCTAGCCAACCATTTCACAAGAAAGTCAATTATTATTGACAACCAATCACGTGAGTTTATTTTATCTTCCTATTAGCTCGCTTCAAGAAATGAAGTATAGTATGTTCACATTGTTCACGTATTTTTAGCCTCAGGCTGCAAAATGACGGTTGTTATTTTTTAGAAAAGATAGACTTTAACGGGGACATTTTGAATTATGGCGGACGGCGAAGCAATTTATCATCACCCCAGTGAAAGTTCAATATTAGCAATGTTATTTATGGCTTAGAAAAAAGTGATAATTATGGGTTACGTTATTGGAGCTTTAGATATCATTCATCGGTGTTTTATTGCTGAGATCTCGGTTAGAAATGATGCATAGTTCAATTTTAATTCGGAAAAATAATTACGATAGGGCGACCACTGCGGCGCAGTGGGCAAAGGCTCGCATAAGACGCGGAGGTTGCGAGTTCGATCCTCGCTACGGTACAAATGAAGCGCTCGTGGCGAAGCTTGCTAAGACGTTCTTATGATAGGATATTTATTTATTGTCGAAGTTAAGCAACGGTCTGAGTGGTCACAACTTGGATGAGTGACCGCAAGTGGCATTATTAACTGCTTTCGTGCTTCGGAAGGAACGTCAAATTGTCGGTTCCGGCTTTTAGTGCCATGACGGATGCATAAAAACTCCGTCACCAGTGTTGGCCACTTGCTCACGAACGATATTTTAATTTTAGGTTATTATATCTTTGGTAAAGCTAATTGATCTATAATCATGTCAGCTCTTATAGTTGACAAAAAAGAGGTAATAGCATCTTCGGCGCAACTACCGTTTGATAGGCCGCGTTCCTGTCATCCCCTGTCATTACCGTCGTTCCTGTCATTACCATGACGACTTCACAGTCACGACCCAACTGCAAGGCACCGGTTTTATCTTTCTTACAAATAATTTTGTGAGAATGTTTGGATGTTTGTGACAAATTAGTGTTACGATGAGTCACTGAAAGAATAGTTTTAAATAAAAAAAATAAACAAAGAATATTGGTAAAAAATCTTGCGATAAAACCCTTTATCAGGGAAATAATATTATAATTAAAGTCATTAGTGATCAAAAACCAAGTAATATTATAGTTGATAATGTTATGAAATCAGATAGTAAAGTTATATAATTAACTAGAGCAAAGTCGGGATAGTTAAATAGTATAAACGTTTAACAGTCCAAGAAATAATGGGTTTTCGATGACAGTATAAAAATAAAACTTTAAAAGCTTTTAAAGCACCTTAATACCTTTAATTAAGGTGCAGAAGATTTTTAATATTTTTAAAATAGTTCTGAAATAATTTCTACTCATTAGTTTCCCAAGAGCGTAATGTGTATACTTAATGTCAAGCAAAACCCCGGGCGAAAGTTAGTTTATAATAATTTCCTTCAAATTGTTACCTCTAGACGGAAACAGTAATTACACTACTTCTGTTTCTAGCTTCCATTTAAATTATGTTGGCGATGAATGAAATAAATAAATAAATATCCTTGAACATTCCACACAGTTTAGGTTTTCATTCATAGAATATCCCCATCATTTACAAAGGGATTTCAATTTACTAAAGGTTGTAAGAATGTTTTTTTGCCTAAGAATTTTGTTTGTTTGTTTGACGGAGGTAATGTCCGAAACTACTCAGCCGATTTCAAAAACTCTTACACCGATGAGTAGAATATACTGTCGGTGGTTATAGGCTATTTCCAGTAGTTTCATTAGTACACCCGTGCAAAGCCGACACGTGCTGCTAGTCTATCATACAATTACTGATCACTGTGAAAGATCTGATGTGACACGACCTATATAAGCTCTGTCTTGTCACAATGTAACTGCATTCACACCGCACTTCTCAGGAATAATAGGCGTTGATTATAAGGCAGGAGTGTCAGCGGGGACGCGGTAATGACGGTGTAATGACAGTTGATTATAGTGGAGCGAAGAGAGCATTGTTTACTGTGAAACGGTCGACGGTAATGACGGACGTTTTTGTAAAATGTTCTGTCATTATCGTCGTCATCATTTCAGCTACGTGTTTTTACATTAGCCTCTCTTATAGAAGAACTCTCTAGATCTTTAGTTGTTTTTTTTTGTTGGAAGTGGCCTGCATCCACCGTAAACTCGCAGCTGATACCAAATCATTCGTCCATCTTGTTGGTCTTACGCAGCGCTTACCAAGCTCGGAAGTGTCATCTATGTAGTTTTATTTACAGTTATCACAGTTCCGATATCCTTACCTAATCTCATAAACATGCACATTTGCATTTTCATGTAAAATAATTAGTTATTTATGATAACTATAAAATGTTTGAGTTATTGTATTTTTATAGAGTCTTTCTGGTCGCAATAATACGTCACTGTATTTCAGGAGATCAATACTTCGTTGGAATAATGATGGAGTTTGTGACATTACAGTTGATGGGATTATAGTTATGGATATTGGGCTTGGCATCTGTTGCAAAGGTCTCGCTATTATTGTAGTGTTGGTTTTTTGTGGATGTGTCATAGTCACTATTATTACTGACATCTTTGACAGTATGTTCTTTTAGTATTGAGTTAGTAGCAAAACAGTTGTTAAAATGGTCACTTACTTTGTAAAGTGATTACTTAAGTGCGAGGTTAGAAAAGTAAGAATATCTGTTCTGTTCTCACATTCTCAAGACAGATTTACTTTTACGTTCACAGTTCTCAAAAGTGTTGGAAAGGACCACTTTATTTGCACGTTGCCTTTCTTTTGGGCGTAGGTAAATCTCTTATTTGCTATATAAAAATATCAGTTAATCATCATGCAATAAATCATCTTGCATAAGTAGCGTTTTTAAGCGATTCTTGAGGTACTTACCAAATTTTTTTTTCTTTCAGAACACATTTTAGTATTATAGAAAATGTAGGTATTTGAATGTTATGTACATACAAATAAAGGTAAGTATGCTATCTCAAAGGTGGTCAGGTTCAGTCTAAATCCGTCTCCACTCCCCACAGAATCCGTGTATGTAATTGATGAGGCTACACAAAGGAAGATTAATGTACCCGCCCTGAGCTGAGACAATGCCGCCCACGCGTGATTGATACCTCAAATTATAGCCTATCTGATGAAATCTATCATTAAACCAGTGTACCATCATAAAGACTTTAGTTACTATGTTTAATATTTTTACTCGACTTTGTACACAAAAAATACTATCTTGACACACATTATCGGACATTTGCACAAATTTGTAAATAGTGTTTTGTTTTATTTCGAAGATCCATTTAAAATTTTATACAAAAATTATGTTTTCACAAATATTGAACATTTGATTCTAGTAATAACGGATGTTTTATTGTAATATTTTATTTTTGTCTTTATCCCATAATGCCATTTCAAGTTTCTAAAAATGCCATTTGGACTAAAAAGTACGCCGGAAAATGCTTCAACTATCAATACACTAACACCATCTAATAAATATCATTCCTTGCATTTCAATTTTCAAATACAGAATCAATACAACTTCACACATTAGATTCCGTATGTTCTGTCGATAGTCGGGAATAATTTATGTTCTCTGTCGGCGGCCCGCGGCGATTATTCATATTTATGCAGCGCTAGTGTGGCCGCCCCTGATATATTGAGCGAAGGAAATTACTTTGCACGCCCGAGGTGCCTTGAGAGACTTGGTTTGAGTGAAAGCGAAACGTATTTCATTTTGTTATTTATTAAACTTTCGCGATCACAATTCATACTTTTGAAATAAGTATGTAAACACAGGTTTTGATCGCGTTTATTACCTTATTTATTCCCGACGTTTCGATATAAGGTAATTAACGCGAAAAAACCTGTGTTTATATATTTCAAAAGTATTTTATTTTATTTGTAAAACCTTGTTGCCTTTACATCTTTACTAGTTTTTATTTTATTCAGCGTCAGGAGGCTATTTTTGCCTACACTTAACGGAACACCGTAGTGCCTGATACATTGTTGAGATGGAATTGGCTTGCCCAGCACCTAAACCGTCTCACATCCTCTCAGCTAAGCGGCCATATCCACAGGAAAGATAATGGTCAATACGTGTAAGGGTGACTAGTCGCGGGTTTCCTCTCTATGTTTTCCAGGTTCTTCTTCACCATTTAAAGGTCGTGTTAAAGTGCATAAAAACTTTTCGACGCGATAAATCCACCTGACCTTCGGATCGAAAGTCGAAGTACAAATCCACCTGCGCACACGGCATTACGCGATAGTGTTTTTAAAAAAATGACAGCCGCCAACACTACGACCACACCCGCACCTGGGGCGACAAAATGAATTGTTCTGTAACATTACTAAACAGAAAACCCTATGTTAATCTTTAACATAGTTCACATCTACTGCATAGCTCGCTTCGCTCACAAATAATACGATTTAGGATTTTGAAATTAGAAGCGTTTATTGTTTTGTTTACCACTATTGTACCTAAGTAATGATATATAATGGAACATAAAAAGTGAAACGAACAAAACCGTACTTACCATTATGTTCTTAAATTGTATCTGTATTGCAAAGGATTCAGATATTCAGACACTCGAGAAGATTTATAACTGAAAAATCTTACCAAAAGTTTTGGGCTTCACGGGATTCGAACCGGCGAGATACAAGCGATCGTCCTCAAGCCGGGCTGCCTTACCACGCGGCCACGAAGCTCAAGTATCGTATCTAGAAACTATCAGTAAGATGATATTTTTCGGTTAAAGTACCGATTAGCGACTCAACGAAACAAAACATCCTTAACGTTTTTAGTGCCACCAATTAAGCTACTCACTGTGCTTTCACAATACGTATATAATGCACCATAAACGGTAGCAGTGAATCTATTAATGTAAAATACAAGACTTACTTCCAGAAGTGCTGTTTTAAGCATCGCATACTGTAGCCAGCTTATGCTCCTAACTTAGCTTTAATGACTGCTTGATTGACGAACAACTTAGCTTGCCACAGCCAAGTTATTAAGGAAAATTACTGGCCTCATAAAATTGAATTTATGTTCGGCCCCAAGCGAAAACGGTTAGCTTGAAATAACTTAGTGCTTAAGTTTCGTAATGTTTATGAAAAGCATTTTATTTAACACGTAAATGCATAATTTTATCGCTTAGAAAACTAAGAGCTTTTGTTAATGTTATTATAAATTTAATAAAATAATTTTATTGTCCTCGTACAGCTATGAGATGACAAATGATTTAACCGTTTTTAAATTAACAAATTCTCTTCATATGAGTTTTTTAATCCGATTAATTACTTTTAAGAGTCTTATTTATACATTATTAATTAGCTGACAAACATAAATACGTCTTGTCTAAATTTTAATTCCAAGTAAAAAATAAATTCCCAAAGAGAGAAATTTCTCTTTTAAGTTATTCACGAAACATAAATGACAGACAAAACATGCTGTCTAACAAAACATTAGTCCAAAATTTAATATTGATTCAATACATAAGTGTACCATTTAACATAATAAAAAATAATTTAATAATACCATATCTCATTCATTTAATACAACGAGCACATTACTAAATATTTATCGCTCACCATGTACAAATTAAAATGCTCATTGGGTTCTATGGCGTCTCTTTTCCATTAATAAACTACGATTACAATGATGTATTAAAATCTAGATGCGTCTCTTATTACAAGACGATAGTATACCACTATTTTCTTGCCTGTTGCATTCAATTAAGTTAAAGGAAAATTGGTCATTATTGGTTCAATTAAACAATGTTCAGAATTTGCAAGTCATGACGACAGTCAATTTATTTGCACGGAACAGGCAAGAAAATGACATTATGTAAAGTAATTAAGATTTTATGAGCAAATGACCTCTAGTGATGGACTTTTACTCCTAAAAACCTCAGACATCGACTTTGCCGAAACCAACAATTTAAAATTGTTTTTGTGCCTTCCAAAGCACAGAAATGTTTAGTTAAATGACACTTGCGGTCCATACAAGTTGTGACTACTCACAGCCAGCGTCATCTAGTCCCAAGCTAAGCAACTAGATGTTAATGATCAAGAGTAAACTGAACCATGATAGACAAAGTTTCAAAGATGTAATTAAGGTTTGTATTAACTGACGTATCCGTGCGTGTCAAAATAAAAAACTGGATGTCGATTCTCGACGACTTTCAAATCATGACGCGGTTGCAGATTGCACGTTATCCTTCGTTTACTGAAATCCATCGCATTATTCGAAATAACCACACTGTGTCGTGCCAAGTCAAGACATGGTTATTTGGAAAATGGCGGCTGCCTAGCTGAAATATTGTTCTGGTACTCGATTCTTAAACACATTTAAAACATGACGCGGTAAGAGATTGCACGTTATCTAGCTTTTGTTTTCTGTAATCCATATAATTTTTCAAAATAAGAACGCCGAGACGTGCTGCGTTAAGACATGGTTATTTGGAGAATAAGGGGGCTGCTCGTAGCACATCTATTAAACACAGCATCGCTGTTCACATTAATAAACTCTGTCATGTTAATAAACTTAAATTGCATTTATTACTCAATTGTCGTTACTCACACATAAAAGTGTCTGGAAAACGAATTAACTATGAAATAAGAGTTTTGATGACATTACTGTTGGATTGCTTGATTATTGCCACTTGTTTTAAAATTGTATTTCTGTTTAGTGTCCTTTATTAGCGTGTGTTAATGGTGGCCAAGAGATGTGAGGCGGCCTCGGGGCCACCTGCCCGATGGTCAATGGATGGCACAAAGAGAAGAGGCCTTTAACTCAGCAAAGCAGTGGGTGTTACCGGCTGAGTGGATACATAGATAGATTAGTGTCAAACCACAAATAGGACCTATATCGTCGTTATCATAACAAAACGTCGTATGTTTCTTACAAGCTGTGACACGATACTACATGACAGCGACCTTTTAACACAGAGGACGATTATCATTGCTAATATCATAATCATAATTTCGTATTTTTCGGTAAACAAGAGAGACCGCTCTCTCGAAAAATAAGAAACAAAACTTTTAAAGATCACTTTCTCTAAGTCCAGATGAATCAGAAGCAAAAGTTCTGTAAAATAGTACTTGTAGGTACATAAAAGTGCGAGACGCGACCCACACTCGCAAGAGCAACATAAATCGCTCCTAATCGCGCGATCCGACGTCGCCTGTTGAAATGAATATTCGTGATAAATCTCTGTTTAGCTGATGGCGGAGGCGGGACAAAGTTCATAGAGCCGATAAATATTTTTTGTATTATCTAAGTATCCCATACACGACTAGAATTGATCGTGCTGGTTATGAAAGGGCGCTCCACATTCTCACGAGAATCTCGCGAGAACGCGAGAAACATGCGAGAAACGTGAATGTGGATGCGATTCGCGTATTCTTCTCAAGTTCTCGCGTTGTTCTTCGGCTCCACTTTTTGTCGGATTTTTGGCGCGAGGGAGCGCGAGAACGTGTATTGACTCCATATTCGCATGTTCCTCAGTAGCGCGCGAGCCGCCGACTTGAACGGTTGTATATTGTGTTGTTGTACCGCGTGGCGTCAATATGAGCGTAACTTGGACAAACGAACTGGAGTTGAAATTTTTAGAATATTTCCAAGCGGAACCCGTGCTATGGAATACAAATTTAAAAGAATACAAAAATAAACTAAAAAACCATGATGCGTGGTGTCGTCTAAGTGAATTGATGGGAGTACCCATTGATGACTTAAAAAACAAAAAAAGTTCTTTATTTGCAAGCTACAGAGGGTACAAAAATAAAGTTAACAAATCAGAAAACTCTGGAGCAGGTGTCGACGATGTTCACAAGCCGATATGGTTTGCATACGAAATAATAGACTCTTTTTTGGGGGATACTACGAAATGTAAGAATACAATAAATACGGTAAGCAGCAACTTTTATCACTTATAATTATTATTACATAAAACTGTGTTAGTGAAAACTCCGCCATCACTAATTCTGCCTTGACAGCCAATGTCTGCGAAAATAAAATTGGACTGACCATCGACCAACGCCATCAAAACTATACTGAATGTTCTTTTATAGTTATAATATTCCGATCCGGAATTTATGGGACATTCTAAGACAATATGTTTTCCGTCAATTTGTTTGGGATGGTCTTGTGATTGAAACGATTTTTAGTAGTGCTCCATGATGTTATATATTGAAGTAAATGAAAAGACGTGCGCACTCGCCGCCATTGTATGTAAAGAGAAGGAATGAATGAAATGAACTTTATAACTAGAGATGCGCCCGCGCGCTAGGGTTGTGCTGCCCGCCGGCGCCGAGCTGATCGATGTCGCTTCGACAGATTGATCCAACAGCACGCGGGAATTTCAATGCAAAATCTTTTTCGATTTGTAGCCATTCTTCGGGGCACGATGGTAACTGCAACAATAAAAATGATCATTTTAATTTATTTCTATTTCAGGAGGAGCAGTCTACTAGTAAAAATCAGAGTAATCAAAATCCGCAAGCTGATGATCAAAGTCAAACAGTTAATACAAATACAACAGCAGTATCAACAATTCGTCGGCGAAAACACCCCACCGAACTCTTTCAAGCAGAAAAAGTTATGAAGGAAGCCTTGTCTACGTTTGATGCAACTATTAAAAGAAATACACCTCAACCAATTCCAAAAGAAGACGATGATTGTGACTTGTATGCAAAGCTTTTGGCTACAAAGTTGAGAAAATTACCGGAAGGAAAAAGATTAAGATTTATGCATGATATAGATGGCATGTATATGCAATATGCAACACATTCTGAATCCTCATCACCAGTATCAACTCCGTCACCACAGTCACAATATGCCAGTCAATTTATTCTATCACACAAATCATCTCACGATCAAAATCAACAGAGACCTGGAACTTCGTCATCCTCACATTCCGAGCCAATCATTCATTACTCACCAGAACCAACACCATCACCACAGTCACAATATGCCGAAGAGAGAGATGAAAATTAAAAGGAAGTTCGTATTAATACAATTGTCCTTTAGACTAAAAAATACCTATTACGTACTTGTTTTTAATTTTGGTGTGTTCGTTTTAAGTTTATTGATTTAATATACGTAAGTTTATTGATAAAAATAACGGATTTAGTTTTTCATTGTCGTTATTTCAAGCTAGTATTTTGCTTTTTAATAAGAGTCGTTATTTAATAGGACCACTTGGATATTATACGACTTTTGACTTACATATTTTTGTACTGAACTGAAATTTTTGTAGCTATTGAAGTCTCCATATATTTTTGGATAAAATATACAATAATGATCCTTACATTCATGGACCATTATGGCTGTTTTATTTCAGTTTATTGCGCCAATAAACTCAGACGTTGTGATTTACGTCGTTATTATTATGACACACTTTTTGTGTCAAATCAATCGGTTAAGCGTTGTGAACTTGTGACACTGTTGTCTAATAATGTCATAATTTGGTTTAAAAATGTATTCAAGTTTTAAGACAAGACAAAATGTAAGTATATATACATTTTGTCATAGGTATGTAAAATATTAGTAAGTACTAAAACACGATAAAATGATTGTATGCATTTTAACGTGTCTTTGTCAGTAAATGGTACATTCATGTAGTAGGTACTAGACTACTGTCTTAGACCTATAAAATCTATTTTGACGACCTCTGTGGCGCAGTGGGTTAACGCCCGCTTGAGACGCGGAGGTCGCCTATTCGATTCTCGCCACTGAACAAAAAAGCCCGCAAGCCTCTCAAAGCTTTTAAAAATATAACTATAAAGCTGCGGCCAAACCTGCGCGTCAGTAAAGCGGGACGCGGGACGCGATGCGGGAGCGTCTGCAAAGCGACGGATTTACCATATAACCCGTCCCGCGATGCGGTCGCGTAGGTATGCAAAGCGCCATAGATTTATATGGGTAGCGTCCGCCGCGCGGTAGACGCTCCCGCTTCGCAGTCGCTTTGGTCGCGCAGGTTTGGCCGCAGCTTTAAACTGAATGTTTTAAAAAGTATCCATACGATGTTTGGATGTTTTCCATCACCATTCAGAATTCATGTTAGTGCATATAAATATTGTGATAGAGTTGGCAAAGTAAACCATGTATGTAAACCACGTGATACTGATGTTATCAAAGATTAGCCAGAAACAGATAAGACATATCCAATAGCCATCATAAAATAATAAAAGATTATCATTTGTTTGAGGAAACAAGCTATTTATGACTATTCATAAATTACACGTTTAGGTACTTATATTACTTTATTGGTACAAGTCAGGTGATGTTTTTTTATACCTAAATCATTTTGTATATAGTCAAAACGTATGTTTGTTCGATTGATTGGCAAACTTGTGACTGAGTTGAGCTGTATGAAAACTGCTTAAATGCTTTAAGGAAAACTGACATAATGACTTAACGCGAAAGTTTAGTTGCCGGCTTACAAATGACCGTAAAAGCGATTTAGTTTAGGTCCTTTAACTGCTTTTGGCGTAAGCTAAGGCGCTGGCGTAAAGTTTTGACAGTCAGAACCTAAAAAGTACCTATTGTTGTTAAAAACGGTCAAAAATGGTAACCAAAAATGACATACAGTCTGTCTTGGATACAGTGGTGATCATATTTCATCTCATTTTCAATTGTTACTAATAATAATGTCTCCTGACTTAGGTCAATCAATTTGATCTATTAAAAATGCTACAGACACTTCCGATTTTCTTATGAATGGTTTTTTTTTATCTAGAGTTATAAAATATTATAGATAAAGTTATTATTGTATTAACTTTATTGACCTTATTTTTACAAGATATAATTAATTTAAATAAGCCAAGTATAATTTAGAAACAACAACATTTTTATGATTATGATAATAAAAGGAAAAACCCAATAAAAGGTTACTCATAAAATTATTTGTAATAATTTTTGATAAGCTTATTTTATTTCCGCTTAATATCTGCATTATGAAATATTGTAATTTCTGAATGATTAATTTTCTTAATAATCTTATTGCGCAGTAAATTTAAGTAAGTTATAATTTTTATACAACAAATAAAATGACAAAATGAGTTAGAGGCCTATAAAAGTGATTGGATAACTAAAGTGCCTATTGGATCAGAGTGATTGGGTAAAGTGAAAGAGGCTTTTTTTACCAATGAGTCAATATAGGCACAATCACCATCACTCCACATATTTAGAAGAGATTTAAGACACTAACAGACTTACAGATTAGTCTACGAATTTTCAAGTATATTCGAAAATTCTCATCTATTCTATTTTTTCTTTGTACGTAACATATTAACTTAACACATACCACTATAATTACGGTTGTGTACATAAAATTACTCTGTCATTATTTTGTCCCTGCCATCGTAAATCAAATAAACTATTTATGCTACCTCGTGGTCGATTTACACCCGCTATTTACGTAAACAAGTCATGTATAATTATATAGTGAATGTGTCGTAATGTGTTATTATTTTACATTTTTAATATTGTATTAATATTTTATGATTTATTTTCAACTAGCTGCCTACTTTTTATCCCGATATTCCCGCGGGAACGTGACTTACGCGGTTTAAGCCGCGGGGCGCAGTAGGGTATATTTTATCCCGGTAGTTCCATTATTATACGCGTGCAAAGCCAGGACATGCTGCTAGTCTATTGCATAATTCAATGAAAACATACAACTTATTGTTCTGACGGTACTGCCATCAATAACTCAAATGAAGCGGTTATGCCTCTAACTACTCATTGTGTTTCTGATTTATACCTTACTTTCACTGTGGATGTGAAATTCTAGATGATTTATTCTGCAAACCGTACTCAGGGGTATAATTTAGAAGTTATGATAAGAGGCAAGTCGTGTTTTATTGTTCAGTTGCGCTCAACTTATATTACAGTTTAACACTTGAGGTCTTTCTGGCATTTCTCTACTCAAACCGTGGATGGGTTAAAATGGAATATTTTTATAGCACGGTTTTTTGTGTTAAAAAAAACACGTCCAGCTGCAAGATACTCGACGACTTTCAAAACATGACGCGGTAAGAGATTACACGTTATCTAGCTTTTGTTTTCTGAAATCCATAGATATTTTCAAAATAACCATGCCGTGACGTGCCGCGTTAAGACATGGTTATTTGAAGAAAAAGGCGGCTGGTTAATTTTAATAATTAATAATCAATAGAACTTAGGCATATTTTTAACGAATTTCATTTTAAGGTAATTACGCGATAAAGTCCCGTTTTAATTTTTTTAATCCATAATAAATTGACATTTTTTTATGAATAAGACCAAAAGCCTTTACAATCACCAAATTCAATTTACATTTTAAACTTGTTCTGTTAACCCTACAGTGACCGCAGTCCATAATTACCAACAATACATCGCGGGTCAAATTGACCGCGCTCCGAACAATAACCACATGATTAACCACTGTTTAAAATGTACATTTTGCGAAATTGATTGATATTGAAATTGTAGGGCTTGAAATGACTTTTTGATATTGGATTACATTTAAAAGGCTTCGACATTTAGCATTTAATATTAATGTTTTGGCTTTTAAAAAGGAACAACTTCATTAAATATTTCTTTTATAGATAGCAGTAATATTTTTTTAATTTTTTTTTTAATTTCGTTAGTTCTATTATTTTTTGGGTGAAGAAAGAAGGTAATGCGTAGTTGCGTACCAAGAAGTTTCGTATGAAGTAAATTCATTTTGTTGTTATTATACAAAAATCCTAGTTATTAAAATATTTAGAAAACCACATTTCTTTTTAGGATTTGTCTACATTTCATAATTAGGAAAATTAATTGTGTTTTTTAAGTTCTTTTAATTATTTTTCGCAACCTTGATACTTCAATCCACTGTTCTTATAATTTTCTGAACACAACTTCATTTCCACTTTATTTTTAGTTATAATATACAACCACAATCTATAATTCAAATCAGCTACTGGCTTCCGATACCTAATTATGTAACCAGTTACTCCTATAACAGTCATTATGTAAACGATTTATAAATCAATATAAAATGGCCTCGAAGTAATAAATACCGCAATCATGTCGCATAAATCATAACAATTGTTTAATCAATCAAATAGATAATGTAAGGAATTAATAGTGATGTGATAAAGGCTGACAAGCTACCAGGCGGCAGCCTGCGACTACGCTCGCCGGTTGCTAACTCTAAATAGCCTATGTTCTTTAGCTTTTAAACTACAGTGAAACCCGCTTAAGACGATTTCTCAGGGACCCCACCAAAAACGCGTCTTAAGCGTGAAAGCGTATTATGCGGGATAGGGAAAATAAATCGAACGTACTACATTATTATGTATTTTGTTCTTATTATTTTAATTTTCATATGTACATTCAATACATTTTTTAAAATAATCACTTATATTGATTTGACAGAAAGATTGATGCATTAGCAATTAAAAGATTTTCAACATAATTCAACTTTTGCAGTGCGTCTTTACTTTGATCCAAAGAAGCAACATAGCGTTTTAAATCATTATCACTTACAATACAACTTTCAATATCTAAATTTTTTCTTGAAGTGACAATGCCTTTCGCTTAATTGTAGTCGTATTGTAACAAACAAATGATGCACTATTACAAAAGAATCAGAGCGTACGCGCGACAAGTCAAGAAATGACGATCGGGGTAAACAAAAGTGCGGGCGGGGCGTTCGGGCAGGCGTATTAAACGGGATGACGATCGTATTAAGCGTTAAGAAATGTATGAAAATTTGTCTCAAGTTGCAGGGACTGGCGTAAAGCGGCGTATTATGCGAGAAATCGTATTAAGCGTGATCGTATTAAACGGGTTATACTGTATGTATGTTCCAAGTTTCAGGCAAATCCGGTGGTGTAGGGAGTTGTTTTGGAACAGGCAATACAGTCACCTAGCTTATAAGACTGTACGTTTTTGAGTGATCCTTGAGGTCCTACGAAAGAAACCATATTTTTCTTTCTTTCTTTCTTTCCGTTCAATAGTTATTAACGTTTTATGATTGGTCAATTCTTTCGTCGCTTAGCGTCGCTCCGCTTGTCTCCGCTTTGATGGAGTCCAGCCGTCTTACCATGATGCGTTATTAAACAATTTAGTTTAGGTTCTAACTGTCATAACTTTAGGTCAGCGCCTTAGTTTACGTCAAAAGCAGTTCATTATAGGACCTAAACTTAATCGCTTTTAACGATCATAGTAATCCAGCTGTTCTAAAGCAGCTTTTTCAAAGGTGTGTATAGTTATATAAATATGTACATTCTGTTTACATTTTCAGCACTCATTTTATTACACATTATATTACCAAAGCTAATAATTACCCTCCCTATCAAAGCGCTGTATTGAGATCTAAGGGCGTGGCCACACTATTCACGTAGCGGCGCGCCCATTAAGTATGATAATCCAACCTCATCTGAATAACTTTGTTTGAGTGCAGTGTAGCAAATTGGTACTGCAGACTGACTCAAATAACTGGAAGTGTAGTGGGATTTTGTAATGAGTTAAATTTTAAGCTATTGCATAGCTTCTATCGCAGGCCTTGAGCGTGGAGACCGAATTCAGAAATTCCGTAAAGAAAAATCCTAACGCTGTCACTTTAGTTCAGCAACTCGCCTCTAGGTGGCATGCAATAGCTTTACCGCGGCAGTCCCCGAGTGCAATACGTCTTTTTATATTGAACAATGGCTGACCGCGGTAAACCTAGGCAATAGAATCCCATATTTTTAAGAACGTGACATTTTTTAGTGGTCGTATACGATCGTACTGAGTAAAGTTTTTTTTAATTTGAATTTTCGTTCGCCTGGACAAAATGTGTGATAAGAGAGATTTTTTTGAGAACATGTAATAATTACACTTTTTCACTTTCAAAACTATCGTGAGTACTAGACATCGTTCGGTATTTAAATCGACAATATTTTTACGTGAGTAGGTAATTTCCCGTTGTATAAAGTCTAATTATACTTTTGGCGATTATAATTCAAAAACTAATATTTTCAACTACTTTAATTTCTGACCGTACTATAAGAACATTAGCCGCAGGTCATTTTCCCTTCACCGTTCCGCTTAACCCCCAATCCACGACAATTCGCACCAATCTCCATCGCATTATCAGCAGATAATTTACTGCGCTAGGAAGGTGTAAATCAAACTTAAGCCTACGTCACTTAAAGTTCGTGTGGAACTGGCTTTATTATGGAGAATCGAACCTTTTTAACCGATCATGGTTTTGAACATTATATACACTTATAACGAGATAAAAAAGATAGATACATCTACGAATCATGGTTAATATCCCGTTTTAAGTGTTTATAAAATTAAAAATGAGTTTAGCCCAGTTTTATTATGTAAGTATTCATAGAGTTTTGTCAATTTAACAAGGATTTAAATAATGACGTTGTTTATTTGTTACTATTAAGTCAATGAAAAGAGATAGCGTCAAATTTAATAGCCATTTTAGTTAAAGTAAATTTACTAGACCAATGTCTAAACACTACCAAAATTACTAAAAAAAATCTCTAAAATTATTATGAACTAAATTATCAACTCCAAATTTTAACGACGTAAGTGACACATCAGAGCACACTCACTAGTACCTATTCCACAGCAAGGAAGGTATAAATCAGCGCGCCGGCGCAGGACCATAAATCCACTAATATTATCCTGCCGCCGAACGACGATCATTTCTGAGGTTCCTGTGGCTGTTACACGGGTTATAGAGAATCGGGGGTTGTAGTCTAAAATTAATTAGGTTTGTTTTGTTAATTGACCCCTATAAAAGAGAGGAGTGTTATAAGTTTGAACACTTACACCAAATACTGAAACGGTACTTATTGTAAGTAGTGCTTATTTATGACATATTTTTACGCGCGTCTATTAGCTATAAATCTGACTGATGAGAGCGTCTTAAATGGGTTAATATTATACGATTCCAAATTTAGGTTTAGTTTTAGTATTTTTATTTTCATTTTTATTTTTACAAACAGTAGATTTACAACACAAAACTGTTCGTTTTAAATATTTATTCATTTAAAATTAAATCCTACTTAGAAAGTATAGTTTCCACTTAATTACCGCGCAATTTTATAAAAAACGTTAAATTTCCTCACCATAATAAAGTTATTATAACAACCAAAGGTTTTATAGATATCGATAATACTTTAATATAAATAAAACAACACGTATTGGATGTATCTCACACATACATAAAATGTTCTCAAAATATCATTATGTTACTGGGTGTAAAAAGCAACCATTGTGAAATTAAAAATACTACAGATTGCACTTTTTGTACATTACTTATAGTACCTAATTTTATAAGATACATTAGTTTTCTTTTTTTTCATCATTCATGAACATTTCACACAGCGTCAGCTTCCGTCTGGCAGTGGTTTGGATCAGTTGAGCTACCTAAAGACCGTTTGCAACGGTCCTTAAGTGGCTCAACTGGTTTTATTGGTTGTTGTACAGCCATGTAAATATGTATTGGTTTCGTTTCTGTAAATAAGGAACAAAATATCTGCAGATCATAGATACAATCATTTGCACCGTATCGGGGATCAAACCCGCAAACTCCCCGTCTCAGGCGGGCATTCGCCCACTGAAGCGCTCGTGGCGAGGTTTGCTAAGACGGTCTTGATAGATCATCGAAGTTAAGCAACGCTTTGAGCGGTCACTACTTGGATGGGTGACCGCAAGTAGCATTATCAACTGAGCGCTTCCATGCTTCGGAGGGCACGTTAAATTGTCGGTCCCGGCTTTTAAAAGTCGTTAAGCCATGTCAGAGGCCTTTAGGCGGCCTAAAGGCCTCTGACATGGCTTCACCAGAGTTGGCCAGCAGAAGAAGAAGATCGCCCACTGCGCCACAGAGGTTGTCAATAATATGAGGATATTAAATAAATTAACAGGTGAATGTTAATATATCTTGTTCACCCAGTACTTTCCGAGGCCATCGGGCCCGATAGAGCCATGATAGGATATCGTACCGAGCGCGTTACCGCACAGATACAGATACTGCATGTGCACTCATGACGACATTCGTAGCTATTGACTATCGAATGCTCTGATAACCACTGAGGGATGGGGTAAACTGAGATTTGTAAATAGAGAAATAGCAGCACAATGTTTGTTTTGAGAAAAAAGTGTAAGGTAATAAATGCTTCACATCCTAACATTCTCATCATTTCCCTGCCCTTATCGATCTGATAATGGGGTCGGCCCAACATGTTTTCTTCTTCCATTCATCTCTATCATTCGTCAACTCCGGATTTACTCCTCTCACATTCATGTCCTCTTTCACACAATCCATCCACTTCTTCCTCGGCCTTCCTCTACTTTTATGTCCATCCACACTCATACTCATAACTTTCTTAGTTTATATGACTTTCATCCCTCCTCATTACATGACCATACCATGCTAATCTAATCACATCCTAACATGCTAATCAAATCCTAACATTCTATCATAATTAAAATATATTATAACTTAAACTTTAATTATAGGATCCTCCCTGTTTAAATTTCTTTGTACCTACTTGTGTAAATTCTACTAACTGATTGTAATTATCGTATATTTTTTTTCAGAGTAAAACTTACTAAACAAGAGTTTTTACCCCATCCCTATAAATTACATTGTCTTGCGGCCATTCCCAGCGCAGCTCTAGAGATAGTAGACACATGCAATAATATTTTAGGATGGCAACACCTACGTAATGGCATACACGGGGTCTCAACGATGTATGTATATCTTGATTTGAAGGGTTATTATGGATATTGTGAGATAAAATTACTTTAGTGGCCACCACGTCTTGTATTATTATGTTGCTTACAAGCATGACATGTGTTTATTATGTTGTTTTTAAACAGTGTTGTCCGAGTAGTTTTGTGACTTGGTTTTTGTTCCAAAGGTCGAAAGTTATTTTCGGTTCTGAAAAGTATATATAGGAAATTAGGAAATTAATATTAGACAACACACGATAACAAAAACTACGACGATAGAAAAGACGTAATATTTAAAAAATGTAACAAAAATGGCTGATCCCAGGGAGTAGACATTAATTGTTTCAGATCTTTAGGTAATTTGTTTTATCAAATCCATCGCATAATTCAAAATACGCCGTGTCTTGCCACGTCAAGACACGATTATTTGACAAAGATACCAAGAATGTCATTATACAAAGCTAAGTAATACATAAAAAAGATACCAAGAATGTCATTTTACAAAGCAATACATAAAAGTAATTTGGAGAATATCAAAGAAATATTGCAGACACCGCGGTGTCCCAGAACACAACAAAAAGGAGACACTTGCCAAACAAAAAGCCGCCAAGAAGTTCGCACATAAAGATGAAAATTATGACGCTTTCAGCAGCGTATTTAAGCAAAACATATTTCAAAAGTTTCGGCATATTAAGCAACATTTATTTTGGCAGTGAGTCGGCCATTACGACGAAAGGGGCTAGAGCAGAAGTTATGAAAAACATGGCCCTTACTACGAGCAACCACGAAACGTGGTAAAAATGTACATACCTGTATGCTGTTTTTACGTTGTTTGTTTTTTCGTGTGAATAGGTATTTAGGCACTAAATTATGCTTAAATTATGTAGGTATTTTTTTCTTACGTGAATAAATAAAAAAAAGGGATAAACTCAAATGACAGAATTTAAGATTAAACTGTTTTCCAAAAAGTAATAAAATATTGAAAATAGGTAGAACAGATTCTTAAAGCATTTTTTTAAATTTTTTAAATTTTTGATGGACATCGTTCGTTAGTACCTAGTTGTCCCTGACCAGACACATAATCAATTTTATGTTTAATTACTGGAGGTTGTACATAATCTAATAGCCTCTTTTTTGTTTCAGGTCTATCACCTTTCTTGCTAGAAATTATGATGTTACATTTCGAATCGAAAGTCAATGGTAAAGTATAATTCCAGTTATTTCAGAGGACCGCTGCGTCTAACATTCTAGGCTCATTTCCAGGCGAAACGCCAGCATATTTTATTTACACTACCCGTTTTATTCAAGTAGCGACATTTTCTTTAAATTATGATCCTTTTATCTTCACACACGACATTCGGACTTGGCAAGATTGTATAAACAAATATTATTTAGGTGGCTGGATAGAGGTCACGAACAATAGGATATTATTCTCTATTCATTACGACTGTAGGTCTATATGATAGCTTCAGAGGCATGTACCAAATATTGTATTTGGACATACCTCTAACTACCCCATTAGATCTTCAGAGGATCTAAAGAATTACATAAAGATACAGATCTTCAGTCGTGATATTTCATTTCATTTTTTTTTACAAAAAGGTGTAAGAATTAAAAAAAATGGTACGATGTTTTTCGACAAAAGAAGAATCTAGACAGAAAGTGTTGTAGGTCAAAATACAGTGCCACAATTTGTAGTTTGACAGTTACTAGTAAATTTCAACGATTTCACGCTGCCATCAGTGAATACCATGCCATTATTCATTTGACAAACATCCACGTGTAATGGGCTGGGCTTCTAAAAACTTCAAAAAAATAAACCCTACATCCTGTCATTGTGCTGTACTAACAAGACCTCCTGGCGTGAGGGCTGGGTTCCGCCCATCTTGACAGATGTCATGACCGCCCAGCCACAGCGACAACCGTTAGGCTAGTAGAAATTGTCAATTAAACACTGATCAGAGTTAAAAAGCTGTTTAAAAACATAGCCTATTAAATTCCTCAATCATCATAAAAATCTGGTACTTACAAATTCTATTTCTATAATCGCTATTCTGTAGTAAAAAAAGCCGTGTTGGCTAAGTGGATTGGTACTTCGACTTTCGTTCCGGAGGTCGTGGGATCGAATCCAGCCATGCATCAGTGGGCTTTTCGTGTCGAAAAGTTTATGCGGTGAAGGAAAACATCGTGAGGAAACCCGCGGCCAGTCAGCCCTATTGACTGACGTATTGAATGCACTGAGTGTGAGACTTTTGTTGAATTGTTTAGTTTGGAGGTTTGGTCAGGTCATTCCCGCCTTTGATTTCATTGTTGTTATTCGCAGAAAGGTAAAACAAATTATGAATACAACATGTGGTCTGTGTCGCACAAAAGTACTCCCTCTTTTTACGAATTGTAAAACACGGTAGCAATTGACTCAGATCTTTAAAGTTAAAATTATTTCCTTTTTATATTTATTTATTTATTAAATGTCCTAAATGTTTTTAACGCGCACTATTGAAAATAACCACGCCGTATCGTGTCATGGCATGCATGGCACGGTTATTAAAGATTAAGGCAGCTGTTTTTGTGTGCGTCAATCATCAATGTAGTTTTGTAGTATGTAGTACACAATTCGACAGTCTTTTTATAGTCTCTCAACTGAATTCATACTAATTGAGCTACGGTATACCAAAGAACAAACAAAGACAATGCCTACAGCAATCATTGGAACTGTTATTCCGGACCCGCCCCTCACTAACGAGGCTCCACGGCACTTGAATCTGAATTCACTAATGGCACGTCTATGGGCGTTTGTTTTCGAGTACTTTTAATATGATAATTTGATTTACCTTTTGAAGAATCTTTGACAAGCAATTATTGGAGTGGATTAGGAAAGTCTCATTCACACGATTTAATAAAATGTCGATGAGTGGAACAATAGTTTTCATCTTTAATTTTCAAGTTTTCAAGCGCCTAATCATTAGCTGATACCGATAAACATAACGGTTTGCTGGGTATTTTAGCATTAGACTTGTTTATCAATTCTTGCCTTCTTGACTTGTTTATCAAACAGGCAATAGAATCCCCTAGTTTTAGGAACGTTAAGTGTCAAAGTGGTCTCTAATATGACTTTATTGAATAAATATATTTTGACTTTTGACTTTTGACTTTTGACTTTTGACTTTATTTTTTTAACTAAACATTGCTTAAAAGTACTTACATTGATTACCTACTAAAAATGTCTGTAAACCATCAAATAAAATATTTTTATAAAAATAATGGATACAAAATGGAAAACTATGTTTAGGACCGACGAAAAAAACAAATATTTTTGGTTTTGCTTACTTTTTCAAATGACAAAAACTTGTGCTTATTTTTCTCCAACATTTTCCCAACAACTAATGCTAAGGGGTAGTACTTCCTACTCATTTCAAGTGTAAAATGGGCGGGGGTCTCAAGTCTGACAATTTGGACGCCTATTTGTCAAATTAATATACGTAAGGGCCCGCCCGGGGACCCTTAATCACGTACTGGATTTAATAACCATGAACTGTAGGATCTGTTTTCCTTGTGTTGGTACAATTATCTTTGAGTTACAGACTGAGTGGGACGGAATTGTTTTGTCTAAAGCTTGATTTGATTGTGATTTGAGTGCTGTTAAGTACTTTTATCCACTTGATCTTAATCTAAGTCGTTTTTATTTATACTTGGTGTAAAAGTGTTTGTTTTTATTGTATTGTTTTACTCATATGAGTAAACTAACATTTTCAAAATTATTTCAGAGCGTTGGCGTTGACCGGTGAGCGTTCAGCGCGTGGTGTGGCAGCAGTGGCTTGGATCAGCTGAACTACTTACAAATTCTTACAGGGCAGAACTGTTTCTTTTGATTATGTAAACCTACGAATCATGGTAAATATCCCGTTTTAAGTGTTTATAATGTAAAATAAATATTATGTCTATTGTAGTACAGTTTCAGTAAATAAATAAATACAGCAATATGTAAATCCTATCCTACTAATCAGGATCCCAGAGGAAATAAACGTAGTGCTGGCAGACTACCTGCCAGATGGATAGACAATATTGTCAAGATCGCCAACAAGACCTGAATGCGATCGGCCCAACACCGGAAAGAGTGACAGAAATTGGAGGATGCCTACACCCAGTAGTGGGTTGACACAGCCTGAAAATGACGATGATGAACCTACTAATAATTATAAACGCGTTTTTACTCTAAAAGTACTGAATAGATTTGGCTGTAACTTGGAATAGTTCATGACATGACCTAAAGTCTTTTAATCCCTCTCGGGCGAAGCCACAGGCGAGTAAGCTAGTGCATTATTAAAGGTATCGACAGCATAAGCTCTAAATCACGAGCACTGCAGATGTGATTCTATAAAATACGGCACGCCTTAAACAATGGCGATGCTGATATGAGGGGGTATGCAAAATTGAATACGCTTCGACCTACAGGTGATCAGGGCTGTCGGGGACTTGATATTACCATTGGTGTTGTGAATTGAGAAATAAAATTTAAATTAAAAGGCAAAGGTACATCACAGGGTGAAGGAAAATATTGCGAGGAAACCCGCGGCTAGTCATCCCCACGCGTGATTGCCCATTGTCTTTCCTGTGGATTTGGCTTGCAGCTGAGGGCTGTGCAAGCTTTTTACATCTCAACAATGTCCCAGTCACTACAGTGTCTCGTAAAGCGCAGGCAAAGATTGCCTTCTGAAGGCCTGACGACGCTGTATACATACTGAATGATTTATACAGGCCTGGGTTTATTAGCATCGAGCTTTACATGCTAAAGGAAAACATCGTAAGGAGACCAGTTGGCTTACAATTATTTTCTTTGTTATAGAAATAAGTACTGGTACAGGACCAAGCTAAGCGGTTTAATAGACTGGGGTCGTATCCAACATCGGTGCAACCGAGCTGCGATCATGATGATGAAGTAGGTACTCCTGAAACTTTAGTAGATGAGTGAGGCAGACGCTTTCAAATCTATATTAATATTTTCTAAAACGAAATTATGTCGAGATGAATTTTTTTTATAGTTCTCTCGTATTGGCAACTGTCAGCCCTACCACCCGATGGTCGATAGAGGGGGTCACGTTGTGATTTACCGCGCACGAGATTATCGTCCCGGGACCATTGCTGGTTTGGATTGCTACTGGATTCTAAACTTAAAACTAAAATAGTGTTTGTAATAATTCTCTATGTTTATCAGTATTATTATTATTTTAGCCTGGATTGATCTGAGTACTTATAGAAGCTTAAAAATAATCATCATCATCGTAATTTCACCATTAAAGTTTAGTACCAGCAATATCAATTATTAACCTTTTTTTTCCGTAATTATAAGTTTAAATGTTTTATTATTTTGCCTTTGATTATTTCGAAGAGTTATGTACTTAATTAAAGTTCTGAAATACTAAACTGCTATCTCTTTTTTAGCTAGTCTGTTCTAAAAATACAAAGCCGAATAGGTACTATTCTATGACATTCAATTATAGTTGTCTAAAATCACTACATCCCACTGCATCTCATTGGTATGATAATAAAAATGTATCTTATACCCTTAGAATAAGAATAAGTTTCCAAATATCTTTTAGTTGTCAGCCCTATGGTTACAGATGCACGATACAAGGGTCATTCTGTGATTTACCGCGCACGAGATTATCGGGACAATATTGTACGATAACCGTTTTGAGTATTGGCTACTTTAATGAGGTAAGGATTAAGGAATATTGCTTACAGTGCTTTATCTATTTATTTATTATTTATTTATTTATCTGAAAGGCATTAGCATATTTTTCTTTTGTTTGTCTAGCTCAGATCTTGATTTAAGCTCACACTTAGGCTTAAACTTTTGTGAAATGAAGAATGTTATGCCACAGATAAAATAATACTATGTATTATTACTATGTAGGTATGTGCTACTGCTTAGGCACGCCAAATATCAATTAAACATAGCATAACAATTATCTGTCAAAAACAGAAAGTAGTAGCTAAGTCTGTCCGAGCATATTGCTACCACTTTGCGAAACTGCCACTCAAATCGAAGACAATTGGCCACAGCGAGGTCGACTGTATAGTGCTACCACAGAATAAATAATATTAGAAGAACAGAAGCCTTACTTCGCGACAACATTAATTAAAATTGTTACTACGACTCGTTTTGGCTGGCTTGACTTTCGTTCAGAAGGTCGTGGGTTCAAGTCCTGGCTGTGAATAAATGGTACCATGCATGTCGTAATCTCGCATAATGCTGCCGTTATAAATGCTTAAACTTACCATTTTATTCTAATGGATAACTCTGTTACTATCACGGTCTAAGTAGTTCCAAGCAATGCGTGAAAATGAACTAAACAAGCCGTTTACTTCAGTTCAGAACTTTTCTGCTTATTGAGACTGGGCGTCTCAGTAGCCTATCTATCTCTGGATTTGCTAAATATGTGTGTTAATTTAAATTTTGTTTAGAAGTGTGTATTGTCAAATATCTCCACAGTAAACCAAAGATTAGTGGACGAGACTCGCGAGGGATCGGAAAGAGTGGCGTAATAGAGAAGAGGCCTTTACCCAACAGTGGATGGAAATGGGCTGAGATGACGATGATAATGATGAAACCAAAGATAGATAGTTTATTGAGACTGGAACTTTAACAGTGGAGTAGGCTAGGCCCTGGTGCTACCGATACTGAAGTATTATTTACGACTCTGTACCCCATTCTGCGATATTTACGACTAGTTCATGTTTCAAATGGATTCTTTTCATTGTTTTTTGTACAATATTTTTGTTGCGATTTGTTTGGTTTTTATTTGCAGTGATAATTTGTGACTCAAAATTATGACAAAAGTATGAAGCAGTTTTTTAAATACGTATACTTACTTAAAATCTGTCATTTTAATTGGATTTTTTTTAATATAAGTAATAAGTAATAAAGTTGTATTTTCGACCACAATATTTTACTCAACAAAAAGGGTCTCTTGAAAAAGCGTGAGCTGTGGCCCCCATTTTTACATTTTTTTATTAGCCCTCAATATCCCACTGCTGGGCCTTACCATAAACCTAAAAAAGATTACCTATGTCCTTCTACTACTTCTACAAGTCTACTGTAAAAATATAAACGTTCATTTGATGGTACAATTTAAACTTACGCGATCTTTAGACATTATCTTTCATTTAATCCTTTCTCAGGCTCGTATTCAGAGACCATACTCAACGTAAATCGTATCTAAAGCGGCTATCTAAATTCATAACTCAGTTTTCATGTCAAAAACGTAGACAAGTTTGAGTGAAGTCTCTGAATACGAGCCTCAGACTCAGAAGTCTATCTTATTGTAAATTCAGCCATTTATATCCCATGATATATCCAACTTGTAGTCTGTGCTAATATATTCTTTCGCACGTCAGCCGGCACTTACAGGGCGTATGCATGCGCCGACATGATGCGTTTGTATAATTTCATGGGAACACAGTGAGAGGAGTCCATTCATTTTAAGTTAGGTTAGTGAATAATAATAGGTATAATAAATATAGTTTTTATATTTTTATAGTGGAACCACATTTAGGCATTTCATTTATTAAATGAATAATCTAACTAAAAGTTAGAATTGAAATTTTATCATATTACCTACTAATATTATAAAGGTGAAAGTTTGTATGTAGGTACGTGTGAATGTTTGTTACTCTTTCACGCTGAAACGGCTGGACGGATTTGTATGATATTTTATACCAGAATAGCTTATATTCGGGATTAAAACATAATTTACTTTTGATCCCGGTATTGCCACGAGAACAGGGCTCATGCGAGTAAAACCGCGGGGCGCAGCTAGTCACTGTCAAATAGCGCTATGTGTCACATAAAAAACAATCTTCTTCTTATTATTCCTGACATTATCCTACTATGTGGGGTTGGCACAACATTGTGTTCTTCTTCCATTTCCTAGAAGCGTCATCTCAGCACAATTAAGTAAGCTAAAGTAGTACAAACAAACTCTGTCTGTAGTTACCTCTAGCACAGAATAAAGATCTCTAGTCATATTCAGAACCTTAGTAATTCTAAATCATACTTGCTCCCAGTATCCTACAGCCGGATGGCCCGCCACGGGGCCCAAACGCCCATTCCATGTCCCGTATCAGATACCCACCGATTTATAGCCGACCGCCTTAATTGTACGATCATTCCACAATCGGACGATTTCAATTTGCTATTATAGCCCATTATTATACAGGGTGCTGTTAAGTTTTGTGATTAAGTGGCGAGAACGTAGATTACTAAAAACTTCTAAGGTGTTAATATTTCTTTTAAAAAAATTACTAAGGTACAAAATTATTCTCTACAGATTTCACATAGCACTAAACACGTTTAATTGGTTTAAATTTCGATCCTATCAAGATCTAAGTAAAAAAAATATTTAAAAAAAAAATAGATTTTACCAAGTTATGACCATCTAGTCTAGCGCACCTGGATAATACAGTTTTAATTTAATCAAATATTATTCATTAACTTAATTCTATTGCCAATTTTAATTAAATTAATATAGGTAACAAAAAAATCGGTTGTTTTAAAATGTTATCTACAAACACTCTGTATAATCTGTCGATAAAAAAATCAGTTGATTATACGTTGGTTAGTGTGGGCTGGCTGTGAGACTGAGCTCATAATTTAGACGATGGATCGGATAAAGAATATTTTGTTTTGGAAACATAAATTGTGGTAGTTAAAAGGTTGACGAATTCATAAATGGCGTATTGAAAACGATTTGATAAGCGTTATAAATAATGCAATTAATTTAAGTGGTTTTGGGTAACGGCCGGTTCCTATAACTAACTTACGGATGGTCGTAGGACTTTCGCCATAGCAACGTTGTTATCTGTCAAGAAATTTCATACATTTTATGTTGTAATAACAAAGTTGCTATGGTGATGGACTTACGTACGTTGGTTATAGAAATCGACCATAAGTTAATTTGATTGAACGCTTACTAGGTATTGGCCTTGTATGTTAGCGGACTATTGATGTGAAGGTTGTGGGTTCGAGTCCTAATAAATCCTAAAAGAGATCACAAATCTATGATTTTTTATTCATAACACGCTCATATCAGCAAGAAAAGAGAAAAATAGATGCTTCGCATTTTATCATTATCTACCTGTTTCTTGACGTTTTTCTAAGGTCACCTTATGAATTTCATTTTACCCTCAGAACAAAACACTTCACTAAATCAGCCTAAAGAGTCAAAACACAGAAATATGAAATAAAACGGTGTGCTCCACATAAAGCATTCCGCAGCGTACCGCAGTTGGTTCCGGCTGGGGCACATCCTTCTTCTTTATGATACCTATTCAAATGTGAGGGGTTAGGGATGGAGGAAGCTTGTGGTATGGCTTGTTCTTTTTAACAGAACTTCAAAAACATAGTTATGGCCGTATTGCCACGCTGAATGACTATTCAGCGTACATACTGCCAGTGTATTGCAGTGTGTAGGCACGCTTCCGTCTGGCAGTGGTTTGGATTAGTTGAGCCACCTATAGACCGTTTGCAACTGTCAGACGGAAGCGTGCCCAAGACACTGGCCGCATTGCCACGCTGAATAGCAATGCTGATCCTTTGAGCCAAAATAAGAGCCAGCCCTCGGATCACGCGTCACTTCGACCAGACGCCCTGAAATAATTTAAAAAACGCGATGGGCTACTGTGAATATGTATTAGTTTCTGTAAATAAATATCCTACTTCCTATTATCCTATCCCACTTCCTACTTCCTTCCTACTAATATTATAAATGTGAAAGTTTGTGAGAATGTATGTTTGTTATTCTTTCACGCAAAAACGGCTGGACCGATTTGGTTAAAATTTGGTATGTAGATTGGTGATACCCTGGATTAACACATAGGCTACTTTTTATGCCGATATTCCCGCGGGAACGGGATTTACGCGGGTTACGCGGGTGAAACCGCGGGGCGCAGCTAGTTGAATATAAAACGTCATAGTGAGCCTCCTGCTCTGATGGTGCGCTGCGTTATAGGCTGGTTATAGTGATCACAATAATCTTGCGTCCAGTAACCTAACCTCCATGTTCCACCCCAAAGGCCCGCTATTTTTCCGCGGGGTCATCCCTTAAATTCTTTTTATTGCCGCCCTTGTAAATCATTGTAATGCCTCAGTGCATTATCCGTCGGAAACTTCATTATGGCCGGTTTAATGGTTCGGAGGAACGATAAAATCTAGCTGGTGGGCCAGCGCGGTGTGCATGCGTCACGGATATGTGGGACTAGAGATGTTGACTTTGTGACTTTTATGATTTTATCTATTCTCATATCACTTTGTCTTTGGTTATCGTAAGACCAATAAATATGCTTGGTCATTTTATAAACATCTTTGTCCCATGCTAGCTGAATGTATCTGTTTTTAATATGACAGATAAAGAAAGAAAGAAAAATGTGTTTATTTCTGTAGGACGTCAAGGATCACTTCGACTTTTTATATGCTAGGTGATTTAATTGCATCTTTTAATGCGACCCAACTATGTCGTCTATCCATCTGACAGGTGGTCTGCCAAAAGGTCTAGTAAATCTACAGGGCCACCACTCAGTAAAGGCCTTACTCCACCTACCATCACCAAATCCTGTGTCCTGTAAGTCCTGAAAAGATGGCCACATCCCGCACAGCCAGCGATACATCACTTGCAATTTGTTGCGATAGCACAACGATAGGTGGCCTGCACGGCCATTGCTTTATGGCCCAATAAAACGTACTGCCTTTCTTTCTTAATGCCTCGCGTAATGGCAGGCCGGGGAATTAAATGTCTTCGAGGCACTCTTAATGGCTTGATCAGGGAAAACAACTGTTAAATGAGTATGTGGAGGTTTTTTTTTAAAACGCTACTTTATGTAAGTGGTCCACGGCTCTATGTTTTGTCCTTCTTATGTTCATGAACACCTCAATGGCTTGATAGTGGCAACACACTTGATAGTATAATTATAAAATATCCTTAGACATTTTACACATCATCATCTAGTCCCAAGCTAAGCAATTTACCTTATGCTTGTGTTATCAATATAGTTGTGAGTCTTTAGAGCGGAAATGCTAGTTTTTACGTTTCAAACTAAAATAGAGATTGTCTCTACCAATGTTATTTTCTTACATTTTTAAACTTTCCACAAATTAAGTTGCCAACTATTTACCTACACCCACAGAAATACATTATGAGCGAGTGAGGACAGGATTATTTTATTTATTTCGAACTTTAAGACCTAAAACCTAGAACTAAATTTTGATTACAATGACAATGCCATTGCATAAAATATTTCGTTATCAGAACCATCGTACCACATTTCAAACTCACAAGCATCTAATTTTACTAACAATACATTTTAATAATAGCCATTGATCGGAACCGAATTTCGTATCAATTTCAAAACGCTGTCGGATTATTTGACCCCCTGTGGAGGTTTGTGAGCCCTATGTTCTGTACTTTAAGGTTTTGTCATAGATAAGTGAAGTTAGGGCAGAAGAGGCTGAGGAAACTTTGTGCATTTACACTCCTATATCTCATTGATTGGGATTTTTAAACAAAATTTAAATAATAAGGGTCTTATTCATTAATATCTGTCAATTGAGTATCATCATCATCATCCTCCACAGCCCGACTTTACCCACTGCTGGGCATAGGCCTCCCTTAGTTTGTGCCATCCACTACGATCCTGAGCCAGTCGCATCCATTGTCGTCCCACGACGCGTCGACAGTTTAATGTAGGTTTACTTTAAATCTCTGGTTCTAGAGAATTGCTACTAAGTAGTTATAAGTACGAGTATAATAATATGTCATACCTACATAGGACAGCAAGTTGGTATCTCTTTGATATTTACAACAGATTAGGCCAAAACATGGACTGTAAGTACATAGTTTAATACAAACTTTTTATTTGGGTAAGTACTGAGTTCAAAGTTCAAACAATCGTATTGATTATAAAGATACCCACTCTGTTCACATCTCTTTGGGCGTAACACTAGAGCCCCCGCAAAGTGCCCCCCGCGGGAATCGAACCCGCGGCGGTTACTCTAGCATAAGCCGTAATGACGCCGCGTTTTATCTGATTACAATGATATGAACTTTTACTAAATAATTGAAGTTTTGGATGCTCCTGCCATTTTTGATGGATGATCGTGAACTTGCATTTACAGATTTTATTTCGTGATTATCATTTCCTTTTTGGAAAATCACCTAATCTTTCAGAGTTATGGTTTTGAGTAATTTATCACCATCATCTCTTACCCTTTTCCCTTTTTAGAGTTCCGTAGTCAACAAAGAACTTTTACAGGTGTCGTCATATCAGTTTTGTGGTTCTACTGGAAAACTATAATTTGGCAAGAAGTTTTTCCTATATTATGCATCATCAATTTTAAAATTAACAAAGGTAAATGCTTCTATTTACCTAATTGTTCTTGCGTATCTCGACTTTAAATCCAAAGATCGTAGGTTCTAGTCCAAGCCATGCATCGATTTCAGGATTATCAAGATTTTCCGTTTCAAAAAAATTATTGCGCTTTTAACCCGTTAAATTTTTAGGAGCGTTGATGGGCTTGCAACCTGTCACGTATGGCATGTTTACTTCAGAAAATGTGGACAAGCAAATGTATCGATTTTTATGAATATTGTCTACCGCGTGCTTTTGTTCCAATGTTTTTGTGTACGAGTAGTATAGAGTGCAAAGTTATAATAATTTTCGCACACTTTCGTCCCTCTCATTTTAAACATTGTTACTACGCGTTGCCCTCGCTCGGTAGACCATAATTTTAGGTACAAAGACCGCCTAGAGAGCAGGAGATTAATGCGATGCCACCTAGCGCGCTATTGAAGAGTTGAGAAGCAATGCCTCCTAAATGATAATATAGAAATTAATTATAGGCCCCGACTTTATACTTAGTTTCTATAGCGTAGTCCGCGGGTTCACTTTGGAACTATTTTGACAGTGTAGGTACCCTTGCACTATCTAGCGTCTAGTCCCAAGGTAATCAAATGACTGATATTCCAATTACATAAATTATTATTAGATTTTTTGTAAATATAAGTACCTAATAGATAAACAAACAAAAGAAGTATTTTTTTAAGTTCTACGCTATTCTAGTGAAGATAATTATATCTGCGTTCTTCACACTAGACGGAAGTATGAGACCTTATTTTATAATTTACCTGATATGCGCTCACAAAAGGTAAATTACAGATAAGTAAGGGTACATTATAATTCAATAAAAAATAAGTATTATTTAATATTTTAGTAACAAACACAACAAATTGATGCAACAGTAACAGTAAGTTGGCAACCCTTAAATCTGCTGTTGAAATGGATTCAGGTTGTGCGGTGTAATGGAAAAGCAATCGGCTGGATTGTAGGGGTGTCGCGGTCAGCCACCGGAGGTAGAGACGGGAACGATTGTAAAACTTATTTCATCGATATCGATAAAATTGTTATTTTTATTGAACTAACTGATTTTATTGTAGCTTCTTGGATAGTTTAGTTACTTAATCTACAATATTATTGTAAAAGAATAGGATTTATAAGTTTAAGCTCTTAGTTTGTAATAGTATTTATGAAACAACACGTATGACAATCTAGGCCCGGCTGATACGCGGTGGTTGCGGGTTCGATCCCCGCTACGGGAAAAATGTTTGTATGTTCTGCATATATTTATTCCGTGTCTGGGTGTATGTATTCATTTATAAGGAGTATTAACAAAAAAAAAATTCAAGTAAGTACATAGTAAGTATCTGGTTACCATAACACAAGCATTAAGTTGCTTAGCTTAGGACGGAAGCTGTGTGATATATCTAAGATTTTTTTTATATTTATATGCTGGGACACTCCACACAGATTAAAAAACTAGGCAGACTATCGATACGTTTTTACAAATTCACATCACTATCTCAAGCCAGCGGGTGTCGGCACCACAATGAGGACTAATCCCACCGGCTGCGCCCTTTGTGATGTAACTTTGACATCCCTGCTCTGATAATTGAACGTTATTATGCCCCTGGCTGCTTCTAAGCGGGGGGTGGAATGGTAATTTATGGAAATTATGTTGGTTATTATCACGAGAAGTGAACTGCAGGTAATTTAGTGTATGATTATAATTAAAATGATAAAGATGAAAATAATTTAGTTTTAAAATGGTGATGAGTTTGTTTGTCAAGTAAAATTAAAACATGGGTAAGGTAAGTACCTAATTTTGAGTCCCTAGAAACCTCGGGTTTGTTGCTTTACTAATATTATTAAAGAGGTAGATACCTAACGTTAGTTTGTTTGTAATGTCCGAAACTTTTTATACGATTTCATTCCGAAACTATTAGATTGTCTGTGCTATTAGTACAATTATTCTTCACAGATGTATTGTGTAGAATGGACTGTCGAGATGGTTATAAGCTAAAATATTTATCCCGGTAGTTTTAGCTACATACCTAGGTACTCGTGCAAATCCGGGACGTGTTGCTAATTAGACTAGCTAATAATCTACTCAGAGGACGAGTTGACGAATGGAAATAATAATATTTTTTCGTTTTAACCAACTGGTCCGAAAAAATAAGTTTAAAAGTGCCGAGATGACGAACAATTAGATACCTACTCTACTTTATTCGTCATTGTTCTTTGCATAAGAACATTATTTAACGAATAGTTTCGATAATTTTAACTCATTGATGTAAGTATTTTTAAATAAGTACCTAGGTAGGTACTTATGTAAGTAAATGTTTTTTTAAAATCATAAAAACCAGGCTGAATCTCATTTAATAAATCACCCATCTGTAAAAAAATGTTTGAACTAAAACATAAAATATTTCTTGTTTTTCCTAAGGTTTACGTACACTACGTCTTTGTGAGTTGGAATTAAAGTATACACTAAAACTCATAGATGGCGCATTTTTGTTAGCGCCATCTAGTAGAAAATTTGGAAACCATGTTTAACTCAGAAAGAGCCACAGAATAAAGATGGAAACTCAGTAAAAGCTCAGTTAAATCAGTGATGGAATAGTTCGAAAAAAATTTGATAGATGGCACTAAACACATAAAATTACATTGATATACATAAAAATTATAAGTCTTCATACAGAGTGCTTTTATTTTTTCTAAACTCATCTCTCAAATTTTGAAGTTTACGGTCTGATAAAATATTTAAAGTTTACCTACCTACTCGTTTATGCGTTATCTCTTGCACTTAATTATTAAACATTTTATTTTAAGTTTTGATACACCTATATAAAATAAACAAGGAGTTTCATTATCTTTTAAATTGAGGAAATAATTGTATAGAATTAGCAGCTGACTTGATATCAGTTTAAATTTAGCAGGTGTTGTGACGTAAAATACATTTAAATTAATTTATCCTCAACTAGCTGCTCCCCGCGGTTTCACCCGCGTAAGTCCCGTTCCCGCGGGAATATCGGGATAAAAAGTAGCCTATGTTACTCGTGGATAATGTAGCTTTCGAATGGTGAAAGAATTTTTAAAATCGGTCCAGTAGTTTTTGAGCCTATTCATTACAACCAAACAAACAAACAAACAAAGTTTTCCTCTTTATAATATTAGTGTAGACTACATTACACTTCACATTTTTTATGACCTTCAAGCAGTCATGAATAATAATAATAATAAATAATAAATATCTTTTGGACATTCCACACAGCGTCATCTAGTCCCAAGCTAAGCAACTTAATGCTTGTGTTATGGTAACCAGATGACTGATAGATTACTTAGATACATTTTTTTTTTGTAAATACATACATATTATAGATAGTAAACACCCAGACACGGAACAAATATCTGCAGAACATACAAACATTTGTCCCGTAGCGGGGAATGAATGCTGATAATTTATAGAGGCAGTAGAGGTAGTTAAAAATTCCTAAATTCGAAAGCTAACCTGTGGGTAGTTTTAATCAATACCATTTAGTCTCCTCCTGAATCTAAACATACATTCACTTCAATTTTACTAAAATTAGGTAATTTTAGAACGGTCACTCAGACTATTATTTTGTTTGAACTTTGAACGAAATAAGATTTCTAATTTAGAAACTTTTTATTAATCAGTGCCACACAGAAAGAAAGAAAGAAAGAAAGAAAGAAAAATATGTTTATTTCGTAGGACCTCAAGGATCACTTAAAATAGTACAGTCTTATAAGCTAGATGACTCAATTGCCTGTTCCAAAACAACTCCCTACACCAGGGAAAGAATCAGGCAAGAACCTGGTGGTCTGGGCCTAGCTTTTTTTTAAAGCGATCCCTTAACAATCTAAATAGTCAAGCTTCAGTGAGAAGCCAGTCAAACAAACAATATTATGCATGTCAGAGAAATTAGAATCACCGCCTCAAAAATAATATTTGGTTGATACACCGGTCAAGTTAAACAGAAAAATAGTGGTCAAATAACAATAATTCCCGGAAAGCTGAATTTTGGTAGAGAGCTTGGTATTACCATTACAAATAAAGTGTTAAAAGTCCCCATCGATCCCATGTGTGCGTCACGAGTTATTCGGGATCAAAGGTCCAAATTTAAGGTTTCTTAGTTTTTTTTCGAAAACGGTAAGTTTTATCAAAACAAGTTTCAGCCCAAAGTTGTTGATCTTAAAATTGTCTACAAAAATAGTCCCGATAATATTTTTCCCAAGAGTTACCATTCGTGAGTTATCGCGGTGATAGCGAGCGAACCACGCGGCCTACTAGGATGGAGAAAGACCGCGATTTGCTTGCAGCGAGTGCACCACGCTTTTATTCCATACTGAATTAGGGGCTCGTACGGAATCTCGCACTGCACAAGGGGCTCTGAAACGTTTTCATAATACATTAAGACTCATTATCATGGATTTTCAAAATGAATAAAGATCGGATTTTCCAACTCTTTTATGGTTAACTGGATTCTAGCATAATTTTAGGAGAGAGAGAATTAGAGAGAGAAACCATAAAACCTAGAGAATCCATTGGAAAAGAGTTGGAAAATCCAATCTTTATTCATTTTGAAAATCCATGATATGAGTCTTAATGTATTATGAAAACGTTTCAGAGCCCCTTGTGCAGTAAGAGATTCCGTACGAGCCCCTAATTCAGTATGGAAAAAAAGCGTGGTGCACTCGCTGCAAGCAAATCGCGGTCTTTCTCCATCCTAGTAGGCCGCGTGGTGATCTCGCTTCCACCGCGATAACTCACGAATGGTAACTCTTAGGAAAAATATTATCGGGACCATCATTGTAGACAATTTTAAGATCTACAACTTTGGGCTGAAACTTGTTTTGATAAAACTTACCGTTTTCGAAAAAAAACTAAGAAACTTTAAATTTGGACCTTTGATCCCGAATAACTCGTGACGCACACATGGGATCGATGGGGACTTTTAACACTTTATTTGTAATGGTAATACCAAGCTCTCTACCAAAATTCAGCTTTCCGGGAATTATTGTTATTTCAAAAGTGTATCTTTACTGGCCTATGACGTCAAGATTCTATACAGTTATCGTAATATTTTGCATTGTCCTACAAAACTCCCCAAGAACAATTATCATTATCTGGTGTCTATCCTTCATTATCAGATACAATAATCATTAATCTGAATATTATACACAATTTCAGATTCGCTCATTTATTAAAATTCGCGATTAAACTAATCATTTTTATATCATAATTAGTGTACAAAAGACGTGCAAATAAATGGTGATTATTGGATAGACAAGGTATGTGAGATAATAATGATTTAGATTTAAATTTATCAGGTTCAACAAGCTTCGTGCTTATTAAATATTAGGACTCCGGCCTTTACATCTATACTAGAAGATTTATACAGCGTCAAAGGGCACAATCATTGCAAAGATTGCCTTCTGACGTTAAGTGTAGTGTGAAGAAGTGTGTAGGTAATTGTAGACGGGACATTGTTGCAATGGAATAGGCTTGCTTAGTACCTAAACCACTCAGCCAAAAATATTTATAATATTAATATTAATTGAAGACTTTATTGTACGCAATAGCTCTCTATTGCGTACAATAAAGTCTTCAAACACACTCACAGAAGGCGCTCGATTTTAGAAATCAGTACTTACTTTATTTTGTTTTGTGATGTTCAGGTTTTCCAAGTGCGATAAGATTAGTATCATTAGAATGGACGTACTTAATCAAAAGGTATAGATAGATAGAAAATACTTTATTGCACACCATATTTACGAATTAACAGAAAGTGCTACAAACTAAATACCTTAACTATGACATACAATCGGCGGTCTTATCGCTAAGAAGCAATCTCTACCAGACAACCTATAGATGGATAATGATACAGATTAAGCGTAGGCGCGCACTAGGCAGCCAGGCTGCGGCAGCCAGGCTGCGGCAGCCAGGCTGCGGCAGCCAGTAAAACATATGACGTTGTATAGGAGCCCGCGCACTAGGCAGCCACGAAATCTCGGCTGCTCGCCATATGTTTTACTGGCTGCCGCAGCCTGGCTGCCTAGTGCGCGCCTGGGCTTAGTTATGAGGTTTTAGCCAAATTCTACTACCTATTTATGGTTATATGCTTCAAACTAGCGCTGCCACCTTTATCTCATTAGGTTCTAGTTTCACTCTTACAAACACCATAAACCTAAAAGAAATTCTTAAACTTACACTAAGTACATTTTCTAAGAAACATTTAGTTAAAACGTTGACGAGATAAGTCTCATTGAAACCAGACTTCCCCTCGTTTTCACCAAAAAACAAGTCGTGATCATTTTTGTTTCAGGATGGCAGATGTAAAAAAAAGGACAAAAAGTCCTAAAACCCCAAAACAAAATGGCGTCGAAGACAAAGCAACAAAGCCCAAGTACTGGGATCCGCTTACAGAAGGTGTGAAATGGATCGAGAACTACACAGACAGTCTGGAGAAAATTATGGCGAAGTTGCCAGATTTTGTCGGCACACTCATCGCTACCTTCGCAGTCTTCACTTTTGGAGCCACTTTGAGAGGTAATCTTTAACTCTTTAACTATAGGGGTCAACTCAGCTTACACCTGTCCACCAGTCACCACGGAGGCTGAAATACTCGTAACTCAGAGACCCTATTGTCATCATTCTCCTGCCCTTATACCACGCTAGGTGGGGTCGGCCCAACATGGTCTTCCATTCATCTCTATCATTCGTCAACTCAGAATTCACTCCTCTCACATTTATTATCCTCTTTCACACAATCCATCCACTTCTTCCTCGGCCTTCCTCTACTTGTATATCCATCCACACCCATACTTATTACTTTCTTGCTGATATGACTTTCATCCCTCTTCATTAAATGACCATACCATGCTAATCTGGCACTCCTGGCACCTTTTCAGTCACAGTAAGTAACTTACGTACTTTTTCACGTAATATTTTGCGTAAAATTTCGAGGTCAGTATTTTCTTAGTATTATTATTTCTAAAGTGAAATTATACAAGTGACATTGGAGCACGTTCCAATGATAAAGATATAATTAATTTAAATAATCTTTCGATGAATCTGTATTTTCGGATTATTGATTAAAATATAAGCTGCCTTGCACATTATAAGGTACCTACCTACATTATAACGCCAATGTTTTGATTTTTAAGAAATATTAATCAGATAAAAAAATATCACACAGCAACTTTTCCACTATCATACTTTTATATATACCTACCTAGGTATTATAATTTACATTCCAAATAAAAAAAACATGTTTTAAAATCTAATTCTTTTCTAAACGAATGTATACGTTGCTTAGAGACAGTGCTGTTTATTTAATAATAATAATATGTAATTAAAACTTATACCAATACTATCAGTAAATTCGATACATTACGATAAAAATAAATTTATCTATTATTCGCATGATCGATCGTCGATGAACTTAATATTATAATCTAGATTTTACCAAAAAACAATGTTGATTTGAATTAACATCAAAACACACATTTTTCTTTCTTTCTTTCATACACCTGATTCATGAACCTGATGTTACACTAAAATTATTAATTATGTTTAATCACTGTTGATGTTCTTCTTTTTCAATAAATTACATTCATTCATTCATTCATTCATTCATTCATTCATTCATTCATTAATTCATTCATTCATCTTTCTTTTCCAGGAGAATGGGTCGTCATCCTAATAGCAGCTATGAAGCAAATCACCGGCCAAACACAAAGCAACCAGAATGTATCCATATCTGACATCTATGAGACGTTCACGTCAGCCAATCTGAAGATGGAGAAATTTGGCTTCATCTTCGTGTGCGCTCACCTGGTCTCCTTCGGTATCTATTTCTCGATGGGAGGGTTTCTGCATGTAAGTACTCTGCCAGTTTCAATAACCTTTCTATCTCTGGTTTTGCTTCCTGCGGGTAGATTATTATTTGACATTATTTCCATACAACATGTGTCAAATATCTACCGACATAAAAGTAGGAGGTTTTATGTAATAATAGCTCCGCCTTATGGTTTCACCCGCGTAAGTCCCTTTCCCGCGGGAATATCGGGATAAAAGTAGCCTATGTCACTAAACATCCCTTCAACTATCACCACACAAAAAATCACGTCAATTCGTCAACCCGTTTTGCCGTGAAAGACGGACACATAGACAGGCAGACACACATACTTTCCTTTCTATAAAATTAGTATGGAAGTATGGATATTATGGATGTAACCACTAGCGAAGAAGTCAGTTGTTCCACGGGAAAATAAAATGTCTCCCTGAACTCACACACGGTAGTGCCAAGTGGCTCTACCACTTGGCACTACCACTTGGCACTACCGTGTTAAGCAAGTAAAGGATTTTTAAAGTCAATAGAAGAACCAAGTTTGATGAAAGTAATTAGGTATTAAGGGTAATAAATTGCTTACATTATACGCTAAACCGTTTTACGTAGCTCCTTTATCAGGAGCCTTTGGAAAAGCCTTTGTTAAGATATAGACTACCGGCGACTTAACACGTTGTACCTTGAGGTCTGACATGTCTCATAAAACAAAAAAATACAGTTGATCCGCTAACATCAAAAGTAACAGTGGTTTCTGAAAACATAAATGAGCTTACATTCTTTGTATTTATAAATACAAAGAATTGCTAGGAATACCAGTTCTATAATGAAATTGTAACACTATTTTTCACAATTTATTAACAATTTTAATTTTACCTCCACAATATTTTAAAAACGTATAGTAAGGTAGTTGTAAGGTAAGATTGTGAATAAAAGCAGTGACTTAAAATTATTAAAAAAACTGCTTTGCCTGATTCCAAAAGTTTGTTATGAAGTTCAATATCATTACTTACCTCTCCTAAACCAATTCTCTTTCTAAAATAGTTACGGCTGTTTTAAAAATAAAAAGATTACCTGTCAAATCCTATAGGTAAATGCAAGAACAATAGCCTGTAGGGTTTGTTTACTACAAAATTACTTCTACGCTAAGCTTTTATGGTTTACTTGAAAGGAAAATGATTGGATGAGTCCACGTTATGGGCATTTATTTTGGACACAAATATAATAAAAGATATTGACTTATTGATCAATGTGTTTTTGCACGAAACATAAATCGGAAATAATCTATGGAATTGGAAAACTTAGTTGTTATTTAGGAATGATTAATATGAATGGACTTTACTTATAGAATACTCAATTTTACAAAAAAATTCAAAGTCATCTAATTTTAAACTTTAAGGAATGTTTTTGCAGAGGGGGGAGGCCTTTGCCCAGCAGTGGGATCATAACGGCTTATAATAATAATAATAATGGAATGTTACCATAATTGTATTGAAGCACTTTGTGGCAATTTTTATTAACCAATTTCATTGATTCCAGTGGTATTTCTACGTAAACCGAAGACACAAGGCACATGAATGGAAGATTCAGCCCACGAAGTGGATAACACCTGAGTTGGAGCGCCATGAAATCATGGTTGGGACTCTCTCTCTCCTAGTCACTGGTTCTTTCTCCGCCTTCCTGGCTTGCTACATCTTCAATGAGAACCCTTCGACGGTCTACTTCCAGTTCGATGAGTACGGCTGGCTGTATTTCTTCCTCCAGTTTCCTTTGATCTTCATCTACAGTGTAAGTGAAAATTGATTTCTATTGTTAACGACTTCTAACAAAGTAGGTGCTCAATTCGATAGTATTTTTAATATGTTGGTTAAATTTCATTTTACCACGTAACTTGACTGATCTAAGGTAACAGTCAAATTTCGCCAGTTTAAATTATACAAAGAAGAAAAATGTGTTTATTTCTGTAGGACCTTAAGGATCACTTAAAGAACTTTAGCGAGAAGAAATCCCTAACATAATCCAAACAGACATACAAAGATTCAAGCTTTCACAACATAACAATAGACTAGAATCCCCAATTAGAAATTATGAAAACCTAAAGTAAAATAAATCTGATTACTACGTTTTCCCGTTTTCTAGCGCACTGCACTGTTTTTACGAGGCACTCGAAAAGTTATTTATTTTGTTTTATTTGGAACATTCATGAAACTTCCCCGTATACCTGTGCATCAACATTTTACAACTAGTTTGGGCTTATTTGCGTTTCAAATTTACCATTAAATATTCTTCGGTCAACCATTTCGTGGTAAAGCATTACCGTTTTCTAGTAGGTCCTTGGAATATTTTACGAATCAGAAGACTGAATGAAAATACATAGAAAACAGACATAAGACAGGGCATCGAACCCGCAACCTCAGACGGGTCTTCACCCACTGCATCTCAACATATAAGTCTATTATAATAAGACTAAAGTATTCGTCCACATTTAAAGATTCCTTATGGACTTTTATCATCAAATGTTTCTTATTATTGAAACACAGGCTTTATTTAAGTACTTACCTTATTTATTTCCCGACGTCTCGGCTATGTTATAATAGCTTGGTCGTGGGCAGACTCAAATCTTTCAGTGCAAGAAATCCCTACTAAATAATTCTAAGAGTGGAATTTCCAAGGACTACACATACTTCCTCCACCTTACTTTATCCTACACCTACAGTCCTACACCTTTACTTTATTATGTCTTTTTACCCCAGGACTACACAACATACTTCCTCCACCGTCTCTATCACACTCGCTTCCTGTACAAGCACTTCCACAAACTGCATCACAAGTACAAACAGCCGACCGCCTTCTCTGTCACCGCCATCCATCCCTTCGAGATAATGCACGTACAGCTGACGATGTGTCTGCCTCTCTTCACTGTTCCTGTGCATTGGGGTAAGCCCCTTATTTAAAACTAGCAGAACGTCCTGGCTTTGCACGGGTGTAATGAGCCAACCGGTAATTTCCTGTTGTGAAAAATATTGACATAAGTACTCGAAACTCGAGGGAAGGCCTTTGCGCAGTGAGACATTCCAGGCTAGCACATACAACCATACAACCACAACGAATTCTTGTTGTTGTTGAACAACAAGAATTCGTTGTGGTTGTATGGTTGTATGGATGTATGTTTGTTCCTTCTTCACAAAAAACTACAAAACCTATTGTGATGAAATTTGAAATATTCGTAGCTAAGGACCTGGAAAAACACATAGGCTATTTTTATCCCGATATCCCCGTGGAAACGGGACTTCCGTGGGTGAAACCGCGGGGTGCAGCTAGTGTTTACATAACTCATGACAATTTTGAAAGTAAAATTCGTGTTTATAAACACTTAAAACGGGAAATTTACCATAATTCGTTGATTTATGAGTTTTCTGCCAGTGACTACCTACATACTCGCAATAACTTTGGCGCATGCAACGGTGCCGAAATATCAGGATACTCATAAATCTACGAATCAAAATATCCCGTTTTAAGTGTTCATAATGTGGTTATGAAACCATGATAGTTTAAGAAGTTTTAACCCACAGACAGTTTTGTAAGTGAAATTCCTGTGATTTCCAGTGCCGTTCTACTTGATAGCAGTGTACAACTACTACCACGGCATATTGGACCACTCGGGCATATCGTTCAAGGCTCAGTGGTGGCAGCCGTGGCAGCCAGACGCGGAGTTCCACGATCAGCATCACGAGTTCTTCCACTGCAACTTTGGATTCAACATGTTTATCTGGGACAAGGTAAAATATAATCCTACTATCCTTTTTTCCTACTTCCTATCTTGTCCTATCCTACTTCCTTCCTATCCTATCCTACTTCCTATCCTTCCTGTACTACTATCCTTCCTACTATCCTACTTCCTATCTTTCCTATCCTACTATACTATCCTACTAATATTATAAATGTGAGTATGTTTGTTATTCTTTCACGCAAAAACGGCTGGACCGATTTAGTTGAAATTTGGTATGTAGATAGGTTATACCCTGGATTAAATGTAATCTTGGCGATGATCAATCAGCGCCATTCGTTGCGTACATAGCTAGGATTCATTACAACGATTTACCGAAAATAAAATACTCTTTCAATCCAAATAAGTCATTGACTATCTTTCACATTTAACTAAAAACACAGACATAGTCGAACAAAGTACCACCTTATTGTAAAGACCTTTTTTAAAAACTAAAAGCACACACATAGTTGAACTATTACCACCCGATTTTTAAGGCGTTTCAAAACTGGCAACACCAACTCAAGAACTTATGATTAAAATTCCTCGAAGCATTATTCCGGCTATCTATTTCCCGGACAAAGAATAAATATTCCAATCTGGGCCGGTATGCGCTGGCTCCTTGCCACACGGTTATGATGTTGAGGACATTATACACTAGCGAGGAAAGATTGAGTAACTTTTTTAAGTGTTATTGTTTTTGCAAACTGTTTCGGAATATTACTTCTGCAAAATGCAATGATTTATATACTTTTCATTTCATTTCATTTAGTCACAAACAATTTTACAATCGTATTTGAATATCTTATAAACTAAATTCAGATAATAACAAAAAATAATTGATATTAGTTAAAAATACAATTAAAAATTCTTTGAATTAAAGATTCTCTAGAGATCTTAAATTTGTTTAGTAATGTTATCACGAGCGGCTCTACTAGATTCTATACTTACATTTAAAGTACTGGACCGGGTTACGAGATTACAAAACACGACTTTTTTTCAGATTCACGGTACCATGCGTAAGAAAGATTTGGTATACACTGAGGACACGTACCACGGCGAAGCACCATCTCTGAAGACAGATGAAGGCATGAAACTCATCGAAGAAGATCCTGAATTGAAAGAAGCATTCGAAAAGACTGAGGGCCTTTCAGAAAACAACAAATACGTAATGTAAAGAACTGAATCCGTGATATGTTAGTGATATTATCTTAGTTCCTGAAAGGAATGGAAGAGTTAAGCTGATGGCACTATAGTTAGCAACTTGATGTTCTGGGCCCTAGTGTCCCGTTGAATCTATAGAAATATACCCTTTTAATACTGTGTAAATCACCGCCAGTTTCAATAATCTACCTGTGATTTTGCTTACTGCTGGTAGATATTTGACATTACTTTCATACAAAATGTGTCAAATATCAACCGAAAGTAAGCGAAACAAGAGATAGATCGGTTACTGAGACTGGTCACTAGTAATAGAAGTATTAGGTCTTAGTAACTATAGTACTACCAGAGTAGCTGCTGTTGAAGCCGGAACTAAGGATGTCATTTTAAAATAATTTGTTGCTGGACTTCATTTAGGAACCGTATTATGTAACGCTGTCAAGTGAACAGATAAACTTGTGTAACACAACTAAACATAATGGAAATAGTTTACTGAAAAAAATTGAATTGCATTTTCTGCAAATTGTCGAGTGATTTTTTTTATTACTTATAGACTAAAGTTAAAAATAAATTCACCATTTTGCTCGTCATTAATTTGGGTATTTGTACAACTAGCTAATTATGATATAAATTATTATCTTGTGTAAGATTAAAATGATATTGTGATAAAACTGTGTTTTAATCAATTTGTGGAATTTTCTTATCTTTTGAATTTTTATTTAATCCTATAGTTATAAAGTGATAGAGAAATCCACGGAGAAACTGAAATAGCGGATGTATTTTCAAGTTTAAACTTTTACCTTTTTTGACCGTTACGACCCTTTTACAAAAAAGATCGATAGAGAAAATGTAAGGATTGCAGAAACTGAAAATCTGTGGTTTCTGCCTACCCCTTTAGGGAATAGCAATATTCTAAAAAAAAATCTATTTTAAATAGTATTTTTGCAATATTCTGCTTATTTTTATAAGAAAAGAGAGCCTCGCTATAATTTAAAACAATGCATGAATGGGACATCCAAGGAAAACACTTTTTTACAAAGCTGCGAGCGAAATGCTAATTAAAAAAAAAATAGACCTAAAGCCAATTAGTGTGCGAGTGTACCCGCAAAAATACCCCTCCCCTTCCCTCGTCGTTCATTTTACGTGGCGCTATACCTACCCTTGTTGAAACCTTCCTTTCATTGTTTAAAGACGAGATTAAGCTATTACTTGATTAGCCTAACCAGGGCTAAAACTTGGCTAAAACTTGGCTAAAATTTGGCTAAAACTTGTGTTATTTACAATGTCGAAAAACATCGGATGTACTTCAACAAAGCCAAGATTGAAACAATGCCGACATAATAAGGTTTGAGGGAATAAAGCTCCTTGTCCATTGAAGTGTAATACGGCGAAATTAGTTTTTGCCAAGAAAACAGTCAGCTGGATTAATAGTTTACCCCATTAAGCCACTAATATTATAAGCACAAAGTTTGTGTGTATGGAAGTTTGTTGCTCTTTCACACGAAAACTATTACTTATCGGATTTGGCTGAAACTTAGAAATAGGTAGTTTATGACTTGGAAAAACACATTAGTTACCTTTTTACTGATGTTGATCTAGTGTTGCGTTTATCATTGGAAAGGAATGCCGGAATCGATATTTTTAGTACGATTCATTTTATTCACAACGAAAAAGATAAAAAGGACATACGAAGCAAAAGGAAACAGTTTTAGTTTATATAAATTTTTAAGTTATTATGTATGAAACCCGTGAAACCAAAATAGACTTTGCGGCTGATTGTACCAAAGTAACAAAGTTAAATGAGTTATTGTTTTAATAGACTTCAAAATAAATAATTATTAAGAAAAATGTAGGTTACAGAATTTCCTTTCAAAACATGACGCGGGCGTTACGTGCAATCTCGATTGCACGTAATCTAGCTTTTGTTTTGTTTTCTGAAATCCATCGCATTATTCAAAATAACCTCGCCGTGTCGTGGCAAGTCAAGACATGGTTGGAGAAAAAGGCAGTTGGTTCCAGTAATTTCCAAGGTACTTCAATATTTCATGCTCTCTACAACAGTACTCTCTGACCCTTTACCAAAGCATTTTTCAATCTCGAATAGGCTTATATCAATAGGCATGTTTTCGAACAATGAATTCAAACCTCGATCAACCTCTAATGCATTAATAACGAGTGAATTTGATAATAATTCACGCTTGGCGAATTCCGTCGTTTCACGTCTTCCATTTATCACTCTCGCGAGGCTGAAAAAATTGCTGCGGCCTATGGGGGCAAGGTGATATGATGCTGAGGTTGGTGTGGCGTGACGCTGCTTGCTTTGGGTTTGTTATTCTGCCTTTTTTAAACTTTCGCGAACAGAACACATTATAAAACATATTTACGGGTATTTATCGCCCACGTCGTGCAATCGAGTTGATACGTCTTGATAAATTTTATAGGTAAACCTTTATTAAGAAGTAAAATTTAGTAATTTTTATAACTTTCAACCGGCTTCAAAAGAAGGAGGTGATTTTATGTTTCACTGTATGTATTTTTAATATTTTTATGTTAAAAATGCCACTATTCTTTTTTTATATTACTGCAACACTCCGCACCTCGGCAGTCGTATGCAAGCGCCCCCAGGGACCAAGTGAAAATAATGTGAGAACTAGGGCAGGCGGTTTGATTTATATCCTCCCTGTCTGCACTTTAATTAAACATCGATGGACTTTCTCAAGTGTTTTTTTGTAACTATTTCAATTTAGAATTCTACTTATTTTATTATTACGAGTATTATCATTATCCCGTTGTGTCCCACTACTGGGCAAAGGCCTCCCCTTGATATCTTGATTTAAAAGCTTAGTTAAGGTTTGTTTATTAGACCAAAATACATGACGATTGGACTATCAATATTGCAAAAATATTCAAGATGTGCCACGACAACAGCCGCACAACATAAACTCTTTCAAAATGGCGGAATCATCACAAAGGCCGTTGAAACGTAATTGACAGATGAAAACGGAATCTGCAACGAGCGGAAAAATCAAATTCACAATCCCATTACGCAGTTCCATTGTGTTTATTTTTACCGGATTTGAAAATACGATTCATAAATTTTTACTTTTAAATTTTAAATTCTACTAAAAACTTTAGTAAATACAAATGTTTACGATAGGTATATTCAGGAAAAGTATAACAAAATAGGTAAAAGTGATTCAAAATTAATTCAAATTTCGATTTAACCAACATACAGCAACACCGTTGATAATGATGACACGAAAGTGGCAAAAAATAATAACTCATTCAAGATTTTCCTTAATATTTTCATTTATCACAGAAAGGTGTGAATAAGTCAACAATAATAAAATTTGAGATCCCTCGTAATTAAGGAATCAAAAACGAATTTGAAGAGATCAAATTTTCCATGAAACTTTTTATTGAATTAATTTTTCTTCTCGACTCATCAGTCGCGGAGTTCACTCGAACCTTACCCTATTAGTTATAATTGAATTATTTTGGACTCTACCCTTTTTATAAAACATCGTAGCTGGGCTTCGTTAGATTATTCTGAATTTTTCGTTAATATAGATACCTAGATAAATAAACAGTTGTTTTGAATCATTAAAATAAAATTATTTCGTATTAGAATGCGATTCAGAAAAGGACTGAAGCGACGCCATTTAAAAAAATAAAAAAGTCGTGTGGCACTCGGGACTGCCGCGGTAAAGCTATTGCATGCCACCTAGAGGCGAGTTGCTGAACAAGTGACAGCGTTAGGTGATTTCGTTACGGAATTTCTGGATTCGGTCTCCACGTCAAGGCCCGCGATAGAAGCTATGTAAAAGCTTAAAAATATAGTGCTATTTTGCTGCATCAAAATGAATTGATAACTCAAGCAACAAGTGCCATTGGAAGAATTCAAAGGCAATATTTCCCGACGATTGGAATAATAAGGAAAATTAAAAGTAAATGTGTATTGGGTATTTTATTTGAGTTTACTTGAGCCTTTGAACCCCGTTGAAAGTAATTCAGCGTCTTTTACGCGAGAATATTACCTTTTCTCATTTTAGATTTGGATTCTACATTCCTTTGACTTTTTGCTTTTTGCTTTTTGCAGCACTTTAAAAAATTAGAAATTTTCTTTACAAAGTGAAATAAAAGTTGTTTTCTTTATTTTTGTTTATGGAATATTATGATGGCAACCATTAAACAAACAGTCATGAATTCCTTCTACTTAACTAAGGATGCGTATAATGAAAAACGAGTTTAATATACTTCTGTCAGCAACATGTCTTAAAACCCTTTACATAACATACCACTCTTGGCGTAAAACAAAGTTTTTTAACAAATTTTCTACATTGTTTTTGGTTTTTTAATGAAAACTTTAAACAATCTCAAGTAAAAAAAGCAACAAATGTAAAACGCACTCACAAAGTTTCCAAAACTCCTCTACAACATTTTCAAAACTTACTCGAAAGTTTAAATGTACTGAAACCGGGCAAGTTAAATAAAAACTGTTTGTCCTGTGCACTGAACTTGGTTCACACTGGTATTCGTAATATTTTATTTTATTTGAAAATACTACATAATATTTCAATGATCGTCTTCAATGTTAAATACATTTAGAAAAAAAATATTAGGGAACGTTTTATTTGGGTGATAATATCACTAGTTTAAAATATTATTTAGGTATTATATCAGTCATCTGGTTACCATAACACAAGCATTAAATTGCTTAGACTAAATGCCGCTGTGTGAAATGTCCAAGGATATTTATTTATTTAGTAAATGTAGTGAATTTTAAAATAAATTTAAAATAGATTGTCGTGTGAATATAGCCTTTTGGACATCGAACGACGACGAGTTGTAAACTTTGCAATTTATTGTGTTGTAACATTCGTAGTAACATGATTTGTTACTCTTTTGTGAAATATTTACTTTTAAAATAAACGTCATGTTCCAAGATTGTGATAATGGGAATTGGGTTGAAGATGTGTTAAATAAAATGCATCATTGTAATTATAATTATTAATTAACTAGCGACCCGCCCCGGCTTCGCATGGCTTCCAATAATTATACATAATACCTAAACCTACCTCTAGAATCACTCTATAAAACCGCATCAAAATCCGCTGCGTACTTTTAAAGATTTAAGCATACATAGGAACATTAGGAACATAGGGATTAGGGACAGAGAAAGCGACTTTATTTTATACTGTGTGGTGGTATAAAATAAGATAATTTGAGGAAACGTGAATTAAAAATGAATGAAGCTTTAATTCCGTTCATAAAAGCAAATAAAATATAAATTATATGACCGGGTATTTATCACGTTACCTTTTCATTATTGATCCCGACGTTTCGAGACGGATTGCACCGCCCGTGGTCGCGGGTCGTGATCCCGGTCATATAATTTATAAAATGTGTTCTGATCACGTAAGTTTAAAAAAGACAAAAGCAAATAAAGTTAAAAAATAACCATAGTTTTGCAATATATCCCCTATTCTGTAAATTTGAAAAAATAGCAATATTTCCCGTCCATCAAATAATCAATTTCAAAACCCGCGATTCAATCAATTGAACAAATTGTAAATACTAAATGAACTAGTTCAAAAGTGTTGTAAAAAATCCAATAAATTGAAACTGCGTGGAAAACAAGTTTTTCTATGAAATCGACGAATGGGCGCTATTCAATGAAAATTGCAGAGTGCCACTAGGAGTGACAGTCTAAATAAATGGATATGGTTTTAGAACCGTGGTAAAGTGATTGCACAGAGAGGTTTCTGAAAATAAATTTTGAATTTAATATATTAGAATACCGTGATGATTTGTTTATATACAATGTTTTTATCGTGAAAAATTAGTCACGACAAAAACATTGAATAAGTAATTGTTAGACACAATACATTTTATGGGAAAACGTCTTCCCGCGACCACGGCCGGTGCAAAATTATCTACATTTTTTTGTAAATTTTAGAAAGTGAAATAAACATTTATTTACAAAAACTAAACTAATACATGACTATAAAATACGATTAGAACCAGTTGAGCCACTTAAGACCGTTGCAAACAGTCTATTTATATTTTACAAATTTGTTACATTATAAGATGTGGTTTAAATAAAGTTGTAGTACAATAAAGTTTATTCAACTACAACTTCATTATAACCACATCACAGTTTCATGGTTCCGTACAATCACTTGAAACGCTGGGTACGGCCGCGCCCGCAAGGCACTACAAAAATGGAATAGGTAAATTAAATTAAAACTAGAAATGTATGCTTTTTTTTCGACCTCCTTAAAGCCAGATAAAAAAACTCAAACCATCTCGTTGCTAGATGATTGATACAGCGTTAGGAGACAATCTTTGCCTATTGTAACAACGTGTGTGACTACAAATTACCCAAATACTAGCATCTTTGTCGTCTGTGGCACGCTAAATAAACTATTGTAATTTATAGAACAGAGCCATTTCCTTTAAAATGAAGAACGCAAAGACCAGGGCAGCAGGCGCGCCCAAGAGATACAAAATGAAATCCCTCAGTAATTTATTGTCGATCAGGGGGCTCTATTCGAGTAATTTCGCCGTGTAAATGCCTCTAGAAATCGCTCATTAGGCCCGCATTGTCCCACTTCATTATTGCCGGCACCATTACACTGTGAAATAGTACAAGCCTTATGTATTTTACAGTTCCCTCCCTTATTTCTTATTTGCGAAGTAATTAGTTGTGATTTGTGACTGTTTTAGGTTTTGTAGCGCTGTTCGAGCAACTTTTAATAAAATAAAATAAAAAATAAAATAAACTTTTATTACATAATAGAAATAGTATAGAAAATACTTTATTGCATACCATAAACACGGAAAAAACAAGCAAAAAAACAAAACAACAGTAACTTAACTATGATATTCAATCGGCGGTCAAGTGATCTCTACAAGACAACCTACGGATAGACAATCTAAAAATGATTTGGGGCATCAATTTAAACATTCTAAAAATGACTATAATTACTTATTAACGACAAAATTATTAGGTACTTATTGAAAAATAAACTGTTTATTGGTTGCATACAAAATACAAATCTTTCCCTTTTATAGTAAGTATAGAAAGGTACAAAATTCTGTACATTTTATACAGCAGTTCGAAAGTAAGTTTTGCTAAGTTTGGTTCTGCGAATAATGTATCAAAATATTGCATGTCCCAACAGTTAGAAGTTTACACTTCATCTGCAGTACACTGGTAGAATGTAACTGATTTCTTTCTAGGCACCAGTTTGATGAACATACCATTAGAATTACTATACTTCATTTATTGAAACGAGCCAATAGGAAGAGAAATAAACACACGTGATTGGTCGTCGAAAATAATTGGATTGGCTAGATTTGACAATTGACAATTGATTTGACAATCTATCGATCGATCAGGAGAAAGATAATTATTTTCGACGACCAATCACGTGTGTTTATTTCTCTTCCTATTAGCTCGTTTCAATAAATGAAGTATAGGTTTCTATTTACAATGGTGCAAACGTTTTACCTTTTAAGATTGATGAATATCTCAAGAATCGAATTATTCTAAACCGACGATATTTTTACGAAAGTTCCCGTTGTGTTAAAACGATCATCATTATTTCCCTGCCCTTATCCCACACTAGGTGGGGTCGGCCTAACATGTCTTCTTCTTCCATTCATCTCTATCACTCGTCAACTCAGAATTCCCTCCTCTCACATTCATTTGTCCTCTTTCACACAATCCATCCACTTCTTCCTCGGCCTTCCTCTACTTGTGTGTTCATCCACACTCAGTTAGTTTTTATTCATGTCCATAGTTGTTTTAGTTCAAGTACGTCTACTAAAACAATATGAATAAGACCTTAATTTTCAGGTTTTAGCTTCAATGAACTAGTGCTTTCGTACTAAGTCTGTTATCGCGATCCCAAAGTTCTCGACAAAGCGATTGTCGATCTGATACTAACTTCCAGCGCTCCTTCAACTATCCTTTGTAGTGCTAAACTTGGGTACTGTGGATATAAATCGTATTTGGGTTGTTGATTTTTTGATCTGATATATAAATACAAAAATAAAGTCTAAATTAAGTAATGTTTAGTTGGAAAAAGATTTTCACACAAAATAGACAAAATGTTTGTATGATCTGCAAACATTTTTCTCGAGTCTAGGCATTTTCTGTGTCTATATTTAAGAATAATATAAAAAGGTTTATAACAATAACATTAATGATAGATAGCGCTGTGCAAAATGTCCTAGGAAATTGATTTATTTTTACTAAAAAAAAGGTGAAAAAAACTTACTTTTATAACTCAATAAAAAAGCAGTAAGTAATTTAAGTATTGTATACGACATTCAATTTTATAAGTGGTTTTTGAGACTGTCTAGAAACTTACACCAAACATAGACCTCATAACGCTGAACAAAAATCTACTCTAAACGTAGCCCCAAAATTCATCGTCAGTACATTTCCTCCCCATTCCGGGTAAATCCATTTTGTGAAGTAATAGGCACTAGACCCAACTAACCAACCCGTTCCATTTACGTCGGTCATTTGTATAATCCTGAATAGTTTTTGTTGGCAATTCGAGAAAAATCGTGAGAATTGGTCTGAATTGAATTGATTGGTTATTACTGGGTATTATGTCGATGTCTCAGCCATAAGACCATTGTTGAACATAGGTCTTCCTCATAGGAACTTCATTTGTTTTAGTTGGTGAATCTTTAGTCCACCTTGAACCTTCGGCTTTTTCCAACATCCTTCTATCTTATTTGTGAACGTCGCCTTTCCGATTCAGTCTCCAGCCCATTTTCGACCCAACCACCATCTGTTCTGCGTGCTAAATGGCCTGCCCATTGCCATTTCAACAAACTCATCCGCCCAGTTAGGTCGGTGACCTTTCCATTATTATAATAATGTGTTCAATTCGGAAATTTAAACATGTCGATATAGTTACGGTCTCTTAGGATTTTGTAATTGAGTTTTCAGTTTCTACCCACAAGATGTATTACTCACACGTTGACCCAAAGGTCATATCAGAGGCCCTTAGGTTATCACGATCTATAGACCTTCGTCACAGATCTACATCAAACAGTTAAACTTCAAACAAACATCACATTTAACACCACCACATATGGCTCAAGTTCCTGTAGCCAAAATACGAGCCACAATGATCGGAAACTACCATGAAACTAGGTAACTGCTTTTTAAAAGTCAACTGTGTTTGTAGAGGGTTTGGGTCGGTTTTGCAGTGAAGGAAGAAAGACATTTTTGAATTTAATTTGTCCTTACCGAGGAACAAAGGACACTTTTTCAATTTCACTTTTATTGGTGTTTGATGGGAATTTTATACCAACGTATCTACCGCAATGTAAGTCATGTTGGGTTGTTGACCTAGTAAAATAGACGTTTGTTTCTGCCTCCCTAGTACAGTTTAAGTACATTTAATTACAGAAATGTAACTACTACCACAGCTACTACATAATATACAAAACGATAATAAAGTGAAAATCTTATAAAAATAACACAAAAAATTACGGCGCGCACGAAGTTTGTAAGTACATACCTAGTAGGTACCAATAATTTAATTAATAGGTAGTATCATTATAAAATTTAAAATAAAATTTCTGTCCTAAATTAATTAAGGTCAGAAATTTAATAAATTTCCATTTGCTAAATGCGATATCGTGATTTTTATGATAATAAAAATGATTCTCGCTAAGACCTATAAACGCATTGTGATTGTCTTTAATACCTGTTATGTTAATTTTATAAGACCTGACAACCCTTATACTGACTAAACATTTTCTCACATCTTTTCCTATTGGAAGTATTGAAACGAAAAACCGGCATAATGCCATGCAAACCCAGACATGCGAATATTGTGGCGCGCGCCATTCAAAAGGTTTAACGCCATTGTTTTTTCCCTTTAAGTCCATACTTTTACGCTTTCTACATCAGTTCTTTTTTATTATTAAGCTATTGCATAGCTTTTATCGCGGGCCTTGAGCGTGGTGACCGAATTCAGAAATTCTGTAACGAAAAAACCTAACGCTGTCACTTTAGGTTAGCAACTCGCCTCTAGGTGGCATGCAATAGCTTTACCGCGGCAGTCCCCGAGTGCCACACGTCTTTTTTTTTTCTTTATTTCATTTTCGGTTCCGAGTACTTCTAACCTTATCATTCTTCAAAATGTCACCAAGTTCGTCCTAATTATGCTCGCTCATATCCATTTAAGTACATAAACTTTAATTTTATAGCGGATAGTTTTATCTGACGTGTAGACTACTTCCACCAAGAATCTATATATTCATCTATATATTTCATAAGCACGTTCATATTATACTCGTATCAATATAATTATCTATGTTTACTGATTGGATAATTTCACTTTTCATTTTTTATGAAAGATGAAAGCTTGAAATGTAAACAGACCCCTTCATCGGGACCCGTACGTGACCTGCTTGAGGAGTAACCTGTGAAATTGGAAATCGCCAATATTAAATTATGGCAATGATGTTTTATATGGAAACTAGATATTTCTTGGAAAATTTTGAATTGAAGTATGGTAGAAAAGTTATTTTATCATAGAATAATTTTTAAAAGCACAGAATGGTTAAACTGTAGAATTTTCAAAGGTACGGTAAATTGTCAGATTTAAATAATAAAAGATCATCTACTTTTTATCTAAAATACTTTATGGTATCAAAATTAGTTATTTAATTTTGCTTCTCTGATGAATGCCTCAATGACGGCCTAAAAGCTAAGACTGGCAGTTAAACGTTCCCTTCAAAGCACGAAATTGCTCAACTAATTGTATTACTTGAAGACTTACCCCCGGTTCCTATAACCAACTAACGGATGTTCATAGGTCCATCACCATAGCAACGTTGTTATTTCAACATAAAATGTATGAAACTTTTTGACAGATAACAACGTTGCTATGGCGCAAGTCCTACGGACATCCGTTAGTTTGTTATAGGAACCGGGGGTTAAATGATTTAGTTTGTGACCTCATAGAATGTCTTGCTTAACTTTGAAAACCTATATAGGTAGCCTTGGTTTTGTCTACTATCGGCACATATAATTTTTTTCATAAAAAAAAATTAATGATACAACACAGCAAGCAAAACCAATGAATATTGAGATGCAGTAAGCTACGCCACGAACGCTTCAAAGTTGTCAAATAGCTGGGAGTTGCCTGTTCCCACAAATCAGAGATTAAAGTTGCTCGTCTGAAGAGTATTTTAAATCGTCGGACCCAAGAATATAAAGTTGAAGTTGTCTTAAGAGCGTGTAAGCTATCTTGACCAACTCAAACATTAGATCGTGCTACGCAGAGTTGTCATTTTTGACGCACACTTCAATAATACTATAATTTTTGTAAAAGTGTGCGTGAGCTCGTGTCTAGAACGAATGGTATGAATGGTTTTGATACTTTATCTTATAAGTAATATATAATATGTAAGATCTGTGCTTAGAGAATTTAGCCAACGATCCGTGTTAGCCAAGTGGTTTAGTACTTATCTCTATTTTTGATCAGGTATCAATAAGACCCTCGAGATCCTGCCGAAACAAATGTTTCTTTTAATTTCTTTCTTGCGACTCTGTTAAGCATGTAATGTAAACATCTGCACAATGACATGTGAACGAACATAAGTAATAAATATGTATTTGGAGTCCAAATACTCCAAATTTTGGACATACCTAAGTAGGGTAGTTTTGACTACCCCTTAGACATTTGTTAAAAGTTTTGATAAAATTTAGCCATACAGTCGCTCATATTAAATTTCGTTTTGTTATATTTTGATTTTTTTGTATTTTTACACTTATACGTTTAGGTTGTTTGTTTCAACATCTTTCTTCTGCTCTTATCCCATACTAGGTGGGGTGGGCCCAACATGCTTAATCTTCCATTCATCTCTATCATTCGTAGTTGGCGAAGTTCACTCCTCTCACATTCATATCCTCTTTCACACAATCCATCCAGTTTTCCCTCGGCCTTCTTCTACTTGTATATCCATTATTGTCCATCCACATTTCACACTCATACTCATAACTTTCTTAGTGATATGACTTTCATCCGTCCTGAGGTCACGTAGACCATGCCATACTAAGCTATAGGCTAAAATTAGTAGTTAGTAGTTTAGGCATGCAAAATGGTCCTATCTCAGCATAATGCGGAAGCGTTCGTGGCGAAGCTTGCTAAGGCGTTCTTGATAGATCGTCGAAGTTAAGCAACGCTCTGCGCGGTCATTTCTTGGATGGGTGACCGCAAGTGGCAATATTATCTGAGCGCTTCCGTGCTTCGGAGGGCACGTTAAATTGTCGGTCCCGACTTTTAAAAAAGTCGTTAAGCCATGACGGAGGCCTTTAGGCGGCCTAAAAACTCCGTCACCAGAGTTGGCCACTTGCTCATACGAAGGAAGGGAAGCATAATGCGGTTTATTGCGGGGGCAATACGCCGCGCTGGTGTTCTGACAGAACCGTTTTTGGAAATGCGGACATTGAAATCTTAGTTACAATCCTAAAGTCCAACAACAAACACTTAAATAAAAGGCAACCTACCAACATAATAAAGAGAAAAAAAAAGAAAATATTATTCTATGCAATCCAAAATAAGTAATCAATAAAAACAATAATTTGAAGTGTTTAGTTTATATTAAAGAAGAATAAAAAAATAATTATGGAACAATTATAGTTTTTTTTCTTACAAACTAAAAATTGACTATTATATTCAGTCTCAAATTACAAAATACTTCAAATAAAAAAAATTATAGACATTTGTTGCAAACATCTTTTTTGTTCACCACACACAGACTTTTTGCATTTTGTACAGGTCATCATAGACATTCTTTTATTTTTGGTGGTACATAGCCTACAGTAACGGCGAACTTTAGCCGGAGTTTACTCTTCAGCTTCTTAAGAAGCTTCTTCAATAGCCCGTGGCAGGATGTTCTCAATATTTTCTCTCAAACACTTTGATAAAGTAGGGATTCCCAATCTAGATCTCATCCATGGTGTACACAGTTAAATACTTCGTTTTTCCATATAATATTCTCTTCGGTTTAAGGGTTTTCTTGTTTAGATAAAACATTGTGTGTGTAATTACTTTCAAGTGTTGAGGTGTCGTCAGGAGGTGTTGAGGTGTCATCAAGAGATGTAGAGGCGTCATCCGGAGGTGTTGAGGTGTCGTCAGGAGGTGTTGAGGTGTTCAAGCTTTCATCAATGGCATCTTTTATGTACCTATTCGTCGTCAGTATCACATTGAACAAGTATCGTCTTCACTTACGTGATCCTCCATTTCGCTGTCACTGCTATCATCTGGACCTTTCATCTTCTTGACTCAAAAAGGAATATTATTTCTCTTTCGTCCATAATTTCTTCTGCTTCCTATGAAGTAAAGATGTTTCAAAAACAAAAAAAATTACTTATAACAATAACCTAATTGTATACCTACATACTTTGTTTATGTGTAAATAAAGAAAAAGTAAGGTGTCTTAGGGTAAGATCGGACAAGGGGTAAGTCCGTACAAGTCGCATAACTACTAAATTTGGCGATATTTTACAATTATGGCAACATTGCCTTTTGTGCCATTTTGTTATGCACCCCCCTACATCCTGCGACTGACGCTAGGCCCAGCCGAACGCGAGTAATCAACGTTCTAGCAAAAGATGGGAAAAAAATGAAAAAGGAGACGATCCGATCTTTCACTTCAAACTTTCAACAAACAATTTGGTAAGTAGTTTTCATGATTTTTGAAGTTTCGCGGCTTTATCACTATGAGTGTATTATTCATTATTGATTAATATTATACATTCAAGTCTAAGACGTTTCTAAACAGAGATCCGATCTTTAGCCTCGGAAATTTCAATAGGTGAAGTTCGGACTATGATCATCCGGTCATTTTTTCGGTTTCATTTCCCAGTGAATTATTTAATGTATTTGCAAATTCCTATGTTAGTTGATCAACTTGTTCATTTTCTTACCATTTTTTACTAATTTTAATTGGTTAACTAGTTAAAAAGTCAGAGTTTCAGACATGCAGGGGTAAGATCGGCATAGAGGCAAAAAAAAATTACAAAATTAAAGCTAAAACTCAAAGTTGTGAAGGGATTCAATCCATTTTTTACTATGTTTTTACTAGGATAAGTCCGAATGTTTTCTAGTGATACAGCTTATTCTATCTGTTACAGGGGTGGTTTTATTAGATAGTCCGGTCTTACTCTCACACGGTCCGATCTTTCCCTGGCCATTTTGAAAAATTATGCTCTTTTCTATCATTCATAAAACATCGACCGTTGGGTTTATCTAAAAACTAAATATAAGAATTGAAACCTTTGTATTTTTTCATTTGTTGACACCCTATTGCGTTAGGAAAGAATAACCAGAGGCGATACAAAAAAATATTTTCAAACACTCGATTGGTTTTCTGAAAACTAGTCCGATCTTACCCTAAGACACCTTAACAGAAACGTAATCACACACAAATACATAAAAGTTTCACAGAAGATAAACATGCGCCTCTCGAGCGCAACGTATGGTCATAGCAACCAAACTACGGTACTTACCGAATAGCAGCAGTCGTCCTTCGGCGGTGTTGACTGAGACGACTGAGTTGGCTTGAAAGCACACGCGTGTACACGCGTTGGATGAAACAAAACAGCGCTATATTCGTTTCGCAGGTGCCTCTGGGGCGCACGTTATCTTTTCACACACATATATATAGTCCTCCTCATCGATTTCGACGACGGCGACCCTGACTATAATTATTCTTTAAACTATTTGTTATATTATAGTATTATATTAACAAAATTATAATTATTATTATTATTTTTATTATTATTGTCTATTATTCCTAACGTGGGCTCTAATGTGGCTTGCTAGACCGAACTTCGTCTTGAAGACTCTGTCGCAAGAAATGCAAAAGAGTTGGCCCTGTGAGTTGTATGTGTAGGAATAGGAGGGCTTGGGTCTTTCTTTACGTATTTGGCGTTTTAAATCAAGTGTTTTTAGGCGATTTTTCTCAAATGATTTTATTTTCTTATATATGGTAGAGCGCCATGCAGACCTTTTAGAAGCGAGCTCCTCCCAACCTAAAGGGTTAATTGCGCAAGCGTTCAGGTGTCTTTTAAACACATCTTTGTAACGCAGATGTTGACCGCCGTGTTTCCGCTTACCCTCAGCAATCTCCGAATAAAAAACAGCTTTAGGTAACCGACCGTCATCCATGCGAAAGATGTGTCCACACCACCTGAGCTGACGCTGCATGAGAATGGCTTCCATACCATACATTCCGGAGCGTCGCAGAACCTCAGTATTAGGCACGCGGTCCTGCCATTTGATCTTTAGGATGGATCTAAGACACCTAAGGTGGTATGTGTCGAGTTTTTGTATGTCTTTTTTGTACAAGCACCATGTCTCAGAGCCATATAATAAGACAGGCAAAATAAGTGCCTTGTAGACGCTTATCTTCGTCTCTAGCTTGAGGTCATGGGACTTCCAGACACGATCAACGAGTCGCCCGAAATTGGCTGCAGCTTTTGCGATGCGTGATGGTATCTCCGAGGCTAGAGTGTTATCATGCCGTATATTGCTACCTAGATATTTAAAGTGCGATACCTCCTCTAGTGGTTTCCCATCAAGAGTCAGTATCGTTTTGTCAGCTTCGCAACCCCGGGCTGGTTGTTTAAGAATTTGGGTTTTCGTAGCGCTAATAACCAAGCCAAATTTTTGGCATGACAGATGTAGTGCATCAACATAGCTTTGGAGATGTGCCATACTGTTGGACATAAGGCAAACATCGTCAGCATAGAGCACCTCCAGTACAGAGATCTGCTGCACTTTGGACTTCGCCTTAAATCGGGAGATATCAAACACGCCTTTTTCAGTTCGAAAATTAAGCTGGATCCGATCGCTACAAACTTGCAGCGCGTCTCGCATAACAACCGCAAAGTAGATGGCAAAAAGTGTAGGTGCCATCACGCAACCTTGTTTTACTCCACTTGTGACTTGGATCTCCTCAGATAGTTCGTTATCATGTTGTACCTGCGCTTTCATACCAATATGAAATTGGCGTATAAGGTTGACGAACTTCTTCGGATAGCCAGATTTTTGGAGGACAAGCCATAGGGCATCGCGTGGAACTCTATCAAATGCTTTCTCAAGATCGATAAAGCACATGTAGAGAGGCTGTTGATGTTCAAGGCTTTTCTCCTGGAGTTGCCTTACGACGCTTATTGCGTCAACAGTACCTCTACTGGGGCGGAAGCCACATTGGCTTTCGGGTAGGTACATCTCAGCTAACTCACTAAGGCGGGTGTTAACAATGTGCGCGAGGACTTTACCGGCACTAGCAAGGAGCGATATACCGCGATAAGAGCTGCAATCGGAGACATCTCCCTTCCCTTTGTATAGCTTACATATCACCGCATCCCGCCAGTCCCGTGGAACTTCTTCACTTACCCACACTCTTTGGACCAGATGGTAAAGGTGTGTTATGATGGTTTTCCCACTATATTTGTATACTTCGGCGGGAAGTTGGTCCATACCAGGTGTTTTTAAATTTTTAAGACGTTTGACTGCTTTCACGAACTCTTCGAAAGATGGTGGGTCATCTAAGGTTTGGCAAACCGGAAGCTCTTTAAGCGAGTTAACGTAAGGCAAATCAACGCTTACTGCGCTGGGATTCAAAACATCATTAAAATGCTCAGCCCAGCGCATCAGTACGTCAGACCTATTCGTAACTCGGTGCCGTTTGTCCCTCGAGTACATAGGTGCAGTTTTTCTCACACGCGGACCAAAGATTGCTTGTATGCCTTCGAAGAACCTACCAGTTTGGTAAGTGTCAGCGCAGTGCTGTAATTCAGCAGCCTTCTCCTTCCACCACCTATCCTTCAGTTCGCGAACCTTGGATCTTAGTTTTTGTTGAGCTTCTTTTTTACTGCTCGCATCCATAGTTTTTTTGTTCAATTCACGTCTATGTGCTTCAACTAGAGTCTTGATCTCCTTGTCCGATGAATCAAACCAATCTTGGTTCTTCTTTATAGTTCTTCCTATAGTATCAAGAGCACACTCGTGAAGATGTTTAGCGAACGATCTCCAATCTTCATCCAAGGATAAAGATTCAGTATGTGGTACACTAGCAGCAAATAATGAATCCAGCGTATTTCCCAGTTCTGGTGAGGGAATTAATCTTGAGAAGGCTAATTTAGGAGGGATTTTGTGAGGTGCTCGTCGTGGTGCTTTAAGCTCTAAAAACATCTTTGATCGTATAAGACGATGGTCAGTCCAACCCATCGCCCCACGCATTGCTCTCGTCACGAGTACATCACGCAGGTCTCTACGACGAACAATAACGTAGTCTAGAAGATGCCAATGCTTTGATCTAGGGTGCATCCACGAGGTCTTATACTTATCAGGCAGTCGGAAAAATGAATTTGTGATGCCAAGATCGAATTCAGCACACAACGACAGGAGTCGTAACCCATTGTCGTTACATTTACCGACGCCATGCTTGCCGAGGACACCATTCCATAAATCATGTTCGGTGCCGACTCGAGCATTAAAATCGCCCAACAAGATGATTTTATCGTGTTTTGGTATGCATTCTAAGATCTGGCGTAGATTTTGATAGAATATCTCCTTATCCACATATCCTTACACACAGAATATACACATCAGTCATACACATTTCAGTAGCATACACTCTCCTATCATCAGTCTACTTCATTGCCCAACATTCTGATCCATAGAACGCAACAGGTTATGCTCTTATAAATTTTCCCTTTAGATTTAAGGGGCATTCGGGGGTCACACGTCCCTGAGGTCTGTCGCCACTTTACCTATCCCACATTCAAAAGTTTTGAAATTTCATACAATATGTATGGAGAAAAAAAGTCAAAATTAAGTAAAAAATAGAACCTCAATTCATTAACATTATTATGCCCTACATGAATCTGAAAACTAAATTTTTCCAAGTCTTATAGTTTCTGAGATACAGTGGTGGGCAAAACGAGGGGGCAGATGGGGGCAAAACTAAAAACTTTTTTTTACTAATGCAAGCCTCCTCAATACAAATCCGTTTGAAAATATTACAAATTCTTTCAAATTTTTTATTTTGCCCTTAAAAAGTTTCGAAATTTCATACAAAATGTATGGAGAATAAAAAAAAGTCAAAATTAAAAAAAAAAGTACCACGTTTTATCAACTTTGTAATGCCTTACCTGAATCTGAAAACTAAAATTTTCCAAGTCTCCTAGTTTCCGAGATACGCGTGGCGGCAAAATGAGGGAGGCAAATGGGGGCAAATCTGAAAACTTTTTTTTTCATCCCAAAATCTTCTCTATACAAATCCGTTTAAAGCAATCAAAAATGTTACGTAGTTTCCGAGATCCATCAATGGGGCAAAAAAGGGGCAAAACAGGGGCAAAACACAAATATGATTTTTACTCCCCAGGACCTCCTCTATACGAATCTGTAAAAAAATATTTGCAGGTCTTGTAGTTTTTGAGATACACCAGGGGTGGGCAAAAAGGGGGCAAAAAATGGATAAAGTCGGATTTTTCCTTAACTCGCCAAACTACCCTCTATACGAATCTGTTAAAAAAATATTTGCAGGTCTTGTAGTTTTTGAGATACACCAGGGGTGGGCAAAAAGGGGGCAAAAAATGGGTAAAGTCGGATTTTTCCTTAACTCGCCAAACTACCCTCTATACGAATCTGTTAAAAAAATAAACCTTCCCATCCACTATCATAGAAAACAATTTATTACGCCAATGAGTGAGTGAGTGAGTGAGTGAGTGGTAATGCAGCATTGCAGTACGTCCCGGCTTCACTAATGAAACTACCGGAATAAAATATAGCCTACTAGCTACGCCCCGCGGTTTCACCCGCGTAAGTCCCGTTCCCGCGGGAATATCGGGATAAAAATGTCCCTGTCACTCTCCATCCCTTCAACTACCACCACACAAAAAATCACGTCAATTCGTCGCCCCGTTTTGCCGTGAAAGACGGACAAACAAACAGACACACAGACAGACACACACACTTTTCCTTTTATTATATTAGTAGGGATAACCATCCCGACAGTCCATTCTACACATCGGTGAAAGAATTTCTCAAATCGGATGACTAGTTAGTCGGAGATTACCTCCGTCAAACAAAAAAACAAACAAACAAATTTTACCTCTTTATAATATATATATATATGGTACAAGTATCAATTCTAGTGTATCGCGCTTTGAGTTTTCTACGCTATCGATTTTGTTTGACAAGGCGGCGGAAAAAAGTGATACGTCCTCTCGCTGGGAGGACCCGGGATCGACTAATCGGAAGACGATCGCGCGGCCGGATATATAGTGGTTATAAAATAATCCTGTAAATTACTGGGTGCTCGAAATTGATTGAAAAAAAAACTGTACGTTTAGAAATACCTATATTTTCATCAAATGAATAAAACTCTTGTGTTTTTCTTCAAATACTAGTAAAAAATATGTGTTAAAGTGAAACGATTTTGTACTTTTTAAATATTGTTTTCATTACCTTTAGAGGCTATTTTTTTATTGTTTTGAGCTGTAGTGTATTATGAGAATATATTTTCAGGTCCACAAACGCTTAAAATAAAACATTTTCTCACATTACAATAGTGATATCCCTTCTGAAAGACAGCTCTGACGCTCATTTTCGTAAAATGCTATGACGGGATTGACTTCTCCTTCAAAAACTATAATCAAATATTATGTTTTCTCTCTGCAGTGTATTATAATAAAGATTAATCTTTCTAAAACCGTAAAATTCTTTAAATAATCTGATCACATTATTGAGTTAGGGCTCTCGAAATACTGCTCAAATAAGCTAATGACGACTACACCCCCTTATTTAGCTTTTTGTTGTAAGTCAACCTGGTTATTTTCTTCCGTGTTTTCTCGGAAATTTGTTTCTACATTTTTTTATTAATCAAACTGAAAATTGAGTTAATTTTGCTTATCATGTTTAAATCCCTACGTAATTGGATTTGGCCAAAATAAGTAATTTATTATGATGTTGATTTTGGGATACAAAATGGATAGAGTTTATAGATTCTGATAGTCAATTATAAAATAATTTTGGAACCCCGAACTAAAATAAAGTTAAGATGACAAGTTCTTATACAAGGGGCTAATTTTGGTGACAGTTTTTAGGCATCTACCGTGACTTAACAAAGAGACACGAGACACAAGACATTGCCTAAAGCCTAGCGGAGACAAAAGCCAGAGACGGAAGAACGTTTTCCGTCTCTGTCTCTTGTCTGGGTCGTTTGAATTTGTCGTGACGTGAATTGCTTCAGGTTGCTGACTTGCTGAATACTAGCTCTATTTTTTAATTTAAGTCTCCATCTGGCACCATTCTGTATACAACTTCACACGACATCGTCCTAATCATATCCATTGTGCCTGCATATTAAAAACCGAATTTATATTTCCCAATTTCGAAGTTATCCCACCGGATTCCAATTTTATCCGTAAACAAAATAATGCAAAAGAAAATTAAATTCCTCCCGAAGCCGCGAGATCAAAGGCGAATTCATCGGAATTCTATTAAATTGGCCGATACTTGGAGATTTAGGACTTTAAGACATGACAATGGTATTAAGGAACTTGAGTGTTTAAAAACTTCGGCTTTTACATCTTTACTTGAAGATTTATTTATCCAGAAAGCAATTTTCCTTCAAAACTATCGTGGGTTGAACTACGAATACTCGTTCGGTCTTATGAGGAAGTGGCTAATTCAATGGTTTAACGCTCCAATATACAATAGGTACGCTACATAAAAAAAAGTAGTTTTGATATTCTGAAGAATAGAGTAGGTAAGTACTATATTCGTTTTATATTTATTTTTTATTTTTCGTTTATATTTAACAAGTAAAACTTTTGAAATTTTAAAATCACAAAAAACTAGTGTTTTGCTAATAGGAAGAGTAGAGAAGAATAAAATAATAGGAAGATATTTTGTGTGTGTGTGAATTTATGAAGAAATGAAGAATGAAATCTAATATTCTATCTTTTCTTCCCCCGCAGTAGGATAATGGCACATAATCACGAAACGTAAGGTAATTTTAGCCGTGTAAGTTAATTATTGCGAAGTTACACCCCAATTACACCCGGAGTGTTATTTGTATTACGATTATTATAAACCTCCCACGGGAGAAAGATTGAGCTATATTATGACACACACCGTGAGCCTGATAACATCATCTTCCTGCCCTTAACCCACTATGTGTGGTCGGCACAACATGTGTTCCTCTTCCATTTCCCTCTATCAGACGTCATCTCAGCACTCACACGTTAAGCTTGATAACATTACAAATAAATAAATACCCTTGGCCATTTCACACAACGTCATCTAGTACCAAGCTAAGCAATTTAATGCTTGTGTTATGGTTACCAGATGACTGATACATAAACGATCTCGACTCTTTTGAGAGAGATTGACATGAAGTTTCAAAGGACAGAGATGGTTGGAGAAAATTGGTCCTTGGGAGACCTTTGCCCAGCAGTGATGGGAAAAAATAGGTTAACTAAAAAAAGAGGATGCATAATTTGGATTTCGTGCATGTGTCCTTCTAGTTTTTTTTTTAAACAAGTATTTCTAAAATGCGTTACTAATGCATGCTAAGTTATGTAGTTTGACCTTAAATTTGTACCCTAATCAGCACTGACATTTTCTAATTGTTCGTACAATCAAAGTGCCTATTTACTTCATTTAGATTATTTGAAAATCGGATACGGAAATAGATATAATTATCTTTTTCACTAAAATTATAATTTCAAAATTATATACATATTTTGTAAAAGATCATTCATTTTGATGAGTCTGTTGTTAATTATAATATAAATCATGTAAGTATAAAATTATAATAGTTTATTGGTCCTCTGTGGCGTAGTGGCTGAAGGTCCGCGGCAGTTGCGGATTCGATCCCCGCAAAGAAATATGTTTGTATATTCTGCAGATTTTTGTTCTTTGTGTTTTTTAACGATTATAAGTTTTAAAAGTTAGCTATGTAAACATTGAATTTACAATGAATGGATGAGCCATAAATACTGTTTATTTAAAAAAAAAATGTATATTTTGCAGAGTAAACAGAACTGAAGAGATTATAATAATAACATTTTTAGTTATCAATTTACTATACATTTGAATTAACTAATTAAGTACCAAAAACTCCTAAAATGTTTTAATGAAGTGCCAAATTACTGAGAATTAAATAAACGCGATCAACGCTAAATAAAGCAATTGAATTAAATATCTTGAACGTGTAAAATAAATTCGAATGTACAAATAAATGGCATTAAAACAGGGTCTAATGAAAGCGAGAAAAGCCAGAAATAAATTAGTTAACACCAAAACAAGGTTCGTTAACAAAACAAGTGGAAAATTAATAGCGATTTGTGAAGCATTCGCTTGTTTCAATTACACAGAGTAGGGACTATACAGACTGTACAATTTTTAATTTGTAAGGGAAACTTGGTTCAACCTTTGATAAATCATAAATAGGTACCGCCTATGGGCAGTCAAAAAAACAGAGCCGTTCTCCTTTTTAGCCATTGCAAAACTTACAATAAAAATTAATACTTAACTCTATATCTATAACTTAATCTCTATCGATTATTTTTGTTATTTTAAATTTTATTAAATTATTTATTAAGTAATTATACTTATTTTATTGATGCGCAGAACGTTTCGGCTTTGCAGTTCGTAAATTACCTCCGTCTACTCAGCCGATTTTGAAAATTCATCCACCGATTACACGTATAGAAATACTACAATAGACTTGTTAGTTTCATTAGTACACCCGTGCAAAGCCGGGACCTGCTGCTAGTAAATAATAAAGTCGATACTTAAAAGTCAATAGAGTTAAAATTGAACGTTCCATCACCAGTTTTATAAAGACGATGCTTTTTAACGTCCATTAGGCTTCACTCGCAGATGAAATTGGATGACGTGTACCGGATTAATTGTACAAATGGACATTCAGAGGCGGAACAAGCTATTTTTGGAATTAGGATCGGGTTTAATAAGGCTTTTTATGTAAATTGAGGGTCTATTTTTACTTCTAAGTATTGTTAAGTGTAAATTTTTTTTTTACTGATATGAAAAATGAAATGAACATAAAATATGATCACGCCTTTATCCCAGGGAGCGATAGACATTTCTTTCGGATCTTAATGGTACTTTTTAGATTGTTTGAAGATGTCCAAGGGGGTAATCAGAGGTATGTATATTATTATTCAAAGACATTATTAACATGTACATATCTTGCAAAAGTTAGCTTTTCATGCGTACGTAATTTTTAAGTATTTTTTTGATTTTAAGAATATTATAATAATGGTCTACTTAAATATCTGTGCTGTAATGAAATTGTTTTTAAAGAATTACCAAAATAATTCCGAATAATTTTAAAATTAAAAGTTTTGTGCAACTCTTATTGTTAATTTAATAATCTTCTTGCGGTTCCCCGGTTAATTTGCAAAGTGCTAAGCTCCTTAAATTTCAACCAAGTTTGGGTGCTTATGAAAGGGTTGGACACAGAACAGAAATATAGTAGAAGGAGTATGTCTACATCATGGCTATAATCGACATGCTCGTGGCGAAGTTAAGCAACGTTTTGAGTGGCCATAACTTGGATGGGTGACCGTAAATGGCATTACAGTCATTACGGTTGAGCAAAATATCAAATTACATTCATTTTTTTAAATATCAAAACTGTACAAAACTTTGTCAACAAAGATAAAAACTAGCTCACATTACCTAAATTAATACAATGCAAAATTTAGGTATATTTCACTCTTAAATTAATTAAACACGAACGTTTTGCAACTGTGAATAAAATATAATTAGAATAATCATTAATTTACCTCAACGTCGATCGAAAACACAGAAATAGGCGGAACTACGCATACAGATAAACTCAACTCACACCGAGACGGAAGGGAAGCGGCTCGCTATTGCATAGCTTTTATAGCGGGCCTTGAGCGTGGAGACCGAATCCAGAAATTCCGTAACGAAAAAACCTAACGCTTGTCACTTTAGTTCAGCAACTCGCCTCTAGGTGGCATGCAATAGCTTTACCGCGGCAGTCCCCGAGTGCCACACGTCTTTTGTCATAATCTCGTAATCAAAAACTCTTGTGTGCGATAATGTTTAACATAAATTTGTGTAATGCGCAGCTTGACAACCAGCGTTCTTTTTACATGGCGCGATATACAACGATATACAAAATAATGTACTTTCAGTACGCCAACTCCATACTGTTTTACTGTTCTACGGCTTGGGCACCTTGGCCAATTATTTTGGTGTAAAAGTTTCTGAGGCAACTTGTAATCCCATAAATTGAAACAAAACTTTTCTACGCTTTTTCTTATTTTTTGTTGCTGTATTTTTATCAAGAGTTTAACCCGTTTTTTAAATGAGCTTTCAAAATTAAATATGTGCAGCGAGCTTTAGTGTAGTAAAAGACACAGATTTTTCCGTTGATATTTTTGACTACTTACCATTTTTTACTTTTATGTAGGTATCTTTTAATTTTTAATTAGGTTGTTCTATGTCAGCAATAATCTTTAAAAATCTTTTAGTATAATATAATTATTATGTACCTAAGTTCTTACCTATAGAGTCCCTTTTACATGATGCAACTTTCTTGCCAGTTTTTAGTCCATAAAAGTCCATTATAAGTTAATTTTTGTTTCAATTCAATTGTAAACAACAGGCATGAATCTTGCTAAGTTAAAACTAACTAGTTTAAATAAACAAAAAATGCTTTTTAAACTAAGCTCAGTATTTCAATCCTATATTCTGTTTCGCTAAAGTTTTTTTGGTCTCATTCTAAATGTAAACAAAAAGTCTAAGCTTTATCACATTTAGAGTAACTTTAGCTCTATTTCTTTAGAAATAACGTTCTAATTCAAGTATCATCTGTTTTGGTACCGCAAACCACTTTTTACGGACGGCTTTAGGAGCAAACTTTGTGCAAAGTCCATTAACTGAATTAAATTTGAAATACCCCATTAATATAAGGAAAGATTAATGAACTATACACGTATTACAGTTTTTGTAAGCAAAGTAAGAATTTGGGTTTACACCAACTTCTCAATGTCTAGAAAAAAAAATACAGGGTCTAAACCGGACTTTTGGTATTTTATCATTAAAATGTTTTATTTTGTAAATGCAAGACTTTTTTTCTCTGATTTAATGTTTGTTTGCATAATAATGCTCGAATTGCTTTTGTTTTAGGAACTTGAAGAATTTTTTTAAACTATTGCATAGCTTCTATCGCGGGCCTTGGCGTGGAGACCGAATCCAGAAATTCCGTAACGAAATCACCTGACCGCTGTCACTTTAGTTCAGCAACTCACCTCTAGGTGGCATGCAATAGCTTTACCGCGGCAGTCCCCTAGTGCCACACGTCTTTTTAATTTTTAAGATGATTTAACCATAAAAGGAAACAAAAACCCTCTTTTAACTGTAATGTTTTATTTTTTTCCTATAATGTTTAATACTAAATAATTCTATAAAGTTCTTGATATTTGATCACCGGAATAATTGTCTTTAAACTTACGAAGATGATCAGATCACGTTTAAAAATTATTGTTTGCTCAGTTAAAGATATTCTCAACAACTGATCTTAAACCTAGTCTTAAAAATATTCTTCATTCTTCAGTCAATGAATAAATTCCTGACTCTGCTTCTATCTATTTTATGGAACGCTAAAATTTATTCAACATTACACTAATATTTTAGATGTGAAAGTTTGTGAGTTTGTTACTCCTATAAGTACAAACAGCTGCATGGATTTGAATGAAATTTAGCACCAGGATAGCTTGTAGCCTGGATGAAACCATTGGCTACTTTTGATTGGTATTTTCACAGAAACGGTAACTTTTCTGCGGGTAACACCGCGGGGCGCAGATAGTTTTAAATTTAAAATTAACATTTTAAATAAAATGCATGAAAAATTTACGAGCATTTTGCGGAGCTCATTCGGGCAAAGTGCATAAACTGCATATTCGTTATTATCAGGATTCGTAATAAATTGATAAATCTATTGGAGTGCTTCCTAGGAGTAAAGATTTGTTTGAGGGGAAAGTCGAACTGGAATTTAATACTGAATTTAAATTTAATTTATAAAACCAATAGCAGAATTATTTTCATTAAACCGATTTCAATTTCGTAAGAAGAAAATAATTTTCTTCAATCTCGAGGTGAATTCCGAAAATTCTCATCAGATACTCAATATCAATAACTAAACCATGAAATACCTATTCTTTTAAACGAAAGTTTTTTTTTAATATCGGTTTACTATTCTTTGAATAAAACGATATAACGTAATAGGTGAGTATAGAAACTCCTATTTTGAACTCGATTCAAAATAGCAAAACAAAAGTACTTATTGAGTTCAATTGAGCTGTTGCCTAACTTTTCCCGAAACCCGTCAATTATAACTATTAATAGCCATCTAAAAGCTGATCCAATCAGTTCACCCGATCCAGATTTCGATGAAAACACTAATTATAAAAGTTTAAAGCTGGCTGAAAACTATCATAATCGCCGATGGTTTATAAACCGTCGGAACATTATCTTAATAATAGGGTACTCTAGACGCACAATCGCAATTACCCAATTTAAATCTCAATCGATACAATATCAGTATAGACTATAATCAGTTCCTATAGATAACTAAACAGTTTGCCCTGGTATAGTTAATAAATTTATTTTCAGCATGGATAAATCAAAAATTAGCGAAAACGTGCCTTGTATACAATTATTCCTCTTCGTTGAACACTTTGACCGAACGGTTTTCTTTCTGAATACATTATCTGCTTCTACAATCGGAGTGAATAGCTGAAGTTTTAAAGAAATCGAAATTTGAATTAGATATTGAAAATATAAACATCTAGGGAAACCTATATAAAACAAATTGTCTATTTTGGTCGGTAGGTACTTTTACCGATGTAAAGATCTTAATGATAGTTTAGACTCTGGTAGGACTGACCTCGTGGCCGAGTGGTGAGGCATCCTGCGTGGAGATTGCTTGTATCGACGCAGGTTCGAATCCTGCTTAAGGTTTTTACAATTTTTCTTATCTTTGTACAGAAATCCCCAGCCTTTATCAAATGAGAAACAAAGGGGATTTCACTTACAACTTTTACACACTGCTTATTTCGGTGCCCAAAATTCAAAATCTTTGTTAAAAATAAGAATTTTTAACGAATATAAACATACTTAATGTTATTTCAAATACCACAATGGAAAATAAACATAAAACGTTTCAGCGAATCGAAAGAATTTCGTCAATTTGCACTCACTTCCACATATAGACGGGCCAGACCCGATCACCAACGTATAACAGTCGCGGTAATCTAGAAATTCTAACAAGATTGGAAGTTCAATATGAACCAGCTCTCGTTCGAGCTAGCTTCGGCTTGTTTGAACAAGTACGTGAACTGAAAATCAAATATAGGTACACTGGGGTAATGTAAGCTAAAAGTTTTGTGTCGTACCACTGTGTCTAGGGTATCGCAATAACGAATAATAACTTTGATAATATATTTTTGTTACTTGATGGCGAACAGGGAAAGCTTTGGTATTAGTATCAGGATTTTGGAAAACACAAAAATAAGCGTTTAAAAAACAAAAAATCGTATTATTCTAACACAAAACACGATATTTGCGCGGTCCAGCCGCCTTATTTATAACCATGGTTTTTTGGAGTTGCACGTCTCATGTACGGGCTAGATTGGCTCGAGACGGGCGAGTTGTGGAAACTAAGAGAGGTCTATGACCCCGCAGTGCCATGTGGCACGCATCCTTATCCTTGTTTTTTTATATTTTTATTTTTGTTTATTTAAATACGCAGTATCAAGTGCCAAAGAAAATCAGTGCAAACAAACAGTTTACCCAACGTGATTACAATTAGCCGTGCGTACGTAAAACCCGTTTCTGCAACAATAGCACTGTGCCTTTGTTGCGAGCTATTGTGGCAGAATGGACATAGTATTATTATATCCAGTGATGTACCGAATGCAAATGAGATATCTGGAAAGGCCTAGGCGAAAATTATTTGTACCAAATTGGTAACATTTAGGAGAAAGGCCATGTCAAAAGTACCATAAACCGGAGAGCGTGCCGAGCGCGCGAAAAATGAGGCAAAAGAGCAAGTGGAGATCCGTTGTATCTGCCAGCCTCTGCCATGGGAAAGAGGTAGTGACTAAATGTATGTATGCAATTAACTAAAATAAAAAAAATGTAGGCAAAAACTGCCCCTGACGCTGTATAAGTAAATCATCTAGTAAAGATGTAAAGGCCTGACCAGGGTGAAACGTAAACTGTAGCATCCAGAAAATTAAGTAACCTACATTTTATTCAACAGAAACAGATGTTTATTAGTTAGTTATCTGGATGCTAGTGTACAATGCCCCACCATCTGTTTACTCCAATCATTTCTGTTTAAAACTCAGTTTTTCCCTATTTTCCGCTTTTTGTTCCGAGCAGTCCATTCAAAGGAACATGGCAAACGTTCCTGGCTTATATCTATTTTATAAAGCCCCTGACTAGCTACAAAAATAAAAAAATATGAATGGGTTTATTGAATGAAATGTTGTACACTATGAAATGGTTATTTAAAAATTAAAAAATTAAAAAGAAATATGATCACGATTGTATCCTAAAATGGGGTAGACATTTCTTTAAGATCTGTAATTCCTTAACTTTCTTGAAGATGTAAGCAGGTAAGCTTAGATATTTTGCCAGGTTACAAGCCCATTGATGCTGTAGAAATCAAAATATAAATATTTATGAATCAAAGGACAAAAAATTCGCAACTAAAGCTTCAAATCCCGAACACATCAGGAAAAAGTATAATTACAAATAAAGCTATAAAAGCAAACTGTATGATAATTTTGTATGATTCAGATTAAAATATAGAGGAAGCTAGTAGTAGTTGTAAATAAATAAAAAAGCCCCAACTATTCTTGTATTTTGAGCATGCGTCCGATGGTACGTCCATTACAAAACAAAACTTTTTGCCGCAAGCTGTGAAATATCAGCTTCTTGCCTTTTCACATACATTGGCGCGTAGCAAGGGCAAAGAATACCAGAAGCTGTATAAAACTAAGCGTCTTACGACATGTAGTGTGTAACTTATTCATTAAGGTTTTTTTTTTGTGTATTGGCTTGTGTCATCAATAAATGCTTTCTTTCTTTCTTTCTTTCTTAACTTAATAGATCGTCTCCGGCATTAAGTTTAAGTTTCTAATGTTCCAGGTAGTAATCATCTATTTTTTAAACTATTGCATAGCTTCTATTGCGGGCCTTGAGCGTGTAGACCAAATCTAGAAATTCCGTTACGAAAAAACCTGACCTTCAGTACAGAAACTCGCCTCTAGGTGGCATGCAATAGCTTTACCGCGGCAGTCCCCAAGTGCCACACTTCTTTTTTCTAACCTCTTTTTAGTTAAATAAATATAAATTATAGTTGTAAGTCTAATAAGAAGTAAAGTAAGACTAACAACAAAATGTAGGAGTTAGACGTCTAGCATAATCTAGCCTTATGCATATGAAAAGTAGTTTCACGAACTACATAACATATTCAGAATATTTCGTCTGATAGCGGTTCGGAGCTAGTGGAGCGAATTTCAATTCTAAAAACATTTCCTGGTCCGTGCCGTAAGTGCTCTGCGTAAGTTTTGATTTCGGCTTTTTTGAGCGTGTGCACGTGAAATGCGTAAAAATCCAGTGAATTTAAATGCGTTGTGTTGAAAATCTCTACCTCTATTCATATCCCTTCCGTACTGTAATAAATGCGAAAGCAACTCTGTTTTTCTGTCTGTCTGTCTGTTTGTTTGTTACGCTTTAACGCCTAAATTATTTTGATTTTGATTAGACTAGACTTTGGAAAAGTCACAGTTTGTCTTAACTAATAATTATGATAACTTACTAAATATTCAAAAATGGATTTGCTACAACAGCTGTTCACAAACAAAATAAATATTTTAGATACCTTAGTTAGTCTCAAATAAAACAATAATTTTCACAACGTTAACTACCAAAGTCGAACCCTTTCACATCTGGCTGAACACGATTTATGCATAAAAATTACCGTTAAAATCCTTAAAATCACTACTCCATTTTCAAATAAGATTAATTCAAAATTGGAACGTTGTTTTTGTTCGAAACTAGCGCCACCTGCATTGAGTTCACGTAATTATGTAAAGTTGATGTAAATCCGTCAACCCTAGTCGTTTAGCTGGTTTAGTTGCTGTCCCCACAAGGCTTAAAGCTAGCGGCTGGCTGTTTGCCTCTTGCCGCCATAATATGCAGGCTGGCACCTTATGATCGATCAGTTTGAGAAAAACTATACTTACCTAAGTCAAACGAAGAACTCGCCTTATCGCAGCAATCGATTCTTGTTGTTAACGGCTCAGTTAACTAACTACTCAGACGCCCGAATACTAAAACCCTTCTTAAATATAAGTATTTGTGACGTGACTACCCGTTTAAGAAACACTTATACTTAACCATTTGTTGGATTTTCACCAGTTCCCCTAATAATTTCACTTTCAAAAACTATCGTGAGTTGCACAAGACATTATAATTAATACAACGGGAATTACTCACGTAAAAGTATTGTCGATTTAGATACTTACCGACAATGTTTCGATTCTTCCGGAGAATCTTCATCTGGGTATGAGTATGCTCGCTCCTCGCGGGCGCGTTTCATACTCAATACTTTTACGGAGTAGAGTAGTATTTCCGTTGAATTCATGTCCCTTAATAATGTTTCAGTAACACCAGAGTCAGTAGACACTTAGCCAGTGTAAGTCCACATGGGGACAACACCTTAGAGGCAGAATAGGCGCCGGCAAATTGAATATGAAAATGCTTAAAGGAAACGGTAGGATTAATTTGAATTTTAAAGTGGGGAATAGGTTTTATGGTTTAATTTTAGTTGTTTTGTTCTATTTAAAGGTGATAGATGTTAGATTTAGTTATTTACCTTTGTTCATAGTAAACAACAAAAAGCAACAGTTCGTAGCATGTTTTTTATTTTGTTATTATATTGCTATGATGATAATGATTATCCCCAGGTAGCTTTCCGTAACTTACCATTCAGAATCAGTTCTCGTATCTAAATCCTTTAGTGCGATGTTTGCTCATTAGCTAATTAGTTTATTTGTACGTGTTGCTTAATCACACACTTTGATGTCAGGAAATGTGTACGTACGTTTGTAAATGATTAGGATAATGGATTTGACTTTAAATACCTACGCTGTAAAGATTATATTACAACTGTAAAATTACCTATTCGGGTAAATAATGTCTAATAGTTTTAAAAGTGAAAAAAACACGCTATAAAGATTTTAATATTAAGCAGTTGGTGAATCCCTAATTAGTGGTAAATACCTACATGATTACCTTTTTGAATTAAGATATTTTGACCTTTGACTTTGATTTGATTTGATCCTTATGTTAAACTTTAAAGGTTGATTTTTAGTTGGGTGTTGCAAAACATAATATGAGATTGTACGTAATCGATCAAAATCATTTAGGTACACAACTTTTCTTACACTAACAAAGTAAATGCTCAGAAGAAAGAAAGAAAGCAAGAAAAAAATATATTTAGCATTAAAAACAGACAGAAACAAGAAATACCTACACTACCTAAAACTAACTTAATAAATATGAACATAATTGTATACGAATAAAATGCCTACTATAATAAAACAAATCAAATGAAAAAAATCTTTTGATTATTATTCTTTTTTTAATTTTATTTTAGAGTAAATGAAATAAAAAAATGAAATATGATCACGACTGTATCCCAGGGAGCGGTAGATATTTCTTTGAGAACTTTATATAATTCTTTAGATCCTTTGAAGATGTTTCATGGGGTAGTCAGAGGTATGTCCAAATATATATTTGGTACATGCCCACTTTTTGCAGAAGTTAACTTTCCATAGGTGACAGGTTGCAAGCCCATCGACGCTATTTTAGAGTACCTTTAAAAAAATGTGATACAGTAATGAAAAAAAAAATAAAAAAAACCTATTTTTTTAAACTTTGGTGATGCTACTCCTTAAGTAAACGTTGACTGATTGAGCACAAACCTTACTTCGACTTCTAAATCGAAGTAAATAAATTAGTTTTGTATCCACCTAAAAAGCATTTGAAGGTTCTTTTTGGCTTCAATTAGTAATTTATTCTACAAGTATTGACGAGTTGTAACCGGTTCAGTAGAAGGTAAGTAAAAATAAGAAAGACCGTGTATGGTAGTGGCTTAGTTTGTTAAACTGAGTTTCAAAACCTTAAAGGCTATAAAAGCCGGTACCCAAACGCTCGTGGCGAAACTTGCTAAGACGTTCTTGATAGATCGTCGAAGTTAAGCAACGTTCTGAGCGGTCACAACTTGGATGGGTGACCGCATGTGGCATTACCAGTCTTCCGTGCTTTGGAGGGCACGTTAAATTGTCGGTCCCGGCTTTTAAAGTCGTTAAGCCATGACGGAGGCCTTTAGGCGGTCTAAAAACTCCGTCACCAGAGTTGGCCACTTGCTGGTTGAGGTTCGGATAAAATTAATTCTTAGATTTTTTTCCAAAAATACGCTGTCATTTTGGCTTGTAAAGTATTTGCCTTATTGTAACATACCATACGATAGCTAAATAATAGAAAAAAAAACAAAAAAAACAAACCAAATTTATAGATTTCAAAGAAAATAGAACCACAAAAACAAAATACTAAAGTAAAAATGTTTCTACTGAAACCTTTCTCTTTGATTCAAAAAGAATAAACAAAAACAAAAAGATGCGAAATGTCTTGTAAATAATAGAACAGTAATTGTAACGCTGCTATTTGAGAAGGAAAGAATAAAGTGATTACTCCATCTTTTTGTGTAAATTTCTGTTTTGACATAATGTTTATGACTGACATTGTTTTTTTTTTATTTCCTTTTATTAATTGTGTGCCGGAAAATTAAACTTTTGGTATAGCCTACAGGTTAAATGTATTTGTAAGAATATTTATATATTAACTAATAAACGAAATTTTCCTAAAAACGCGATAAAACCAAGTTAGGTTTTAGTCGTATAATAATTTATTAAATATGAATTTTATTGAAACTGAAAAGTTTGAGAAATAAAAAAGCTCTATAAGTAAGTACCTACTTATGTGACAGGAAAACTAACTGTTTTTTCTTACGATGTTTACCTTCACCACTTAAAGCTCGTTTTAAAGGGTATATAAATATTTAATGGAAAAATGTTATGATGCACGACCGGATTCGAACCGAACCTTCGGAACGAAAGTCTAACTCAAAACGCTAAAAACTTTTTTTAAGTAATAAAAAGCGATAATTATTGTAGTCACACAAAACATGCTATATACACAGTACGTCAAGACTCAAGACTCAAGTACTAAATCACCGAAAACACAGGTAAGTAAGGGTGCTTTTTCAAAATTATAATCTGGCCAATTTATTAAGCGGAGGGCTAATAAACAAACGTCAGTCCATTAATCGCGAACAATGTTGAGGGTGAAATATTTCAGTGTTTCCTACCCTTTATAAGGAGGCTGTGTCACTGGAGTGTTAGGTAATGAAGCTTGCTCTGTGGTGAAAAAAAACAGCGGCCATTACTAATGTCCTTGGATATTCCACACAGCGTCATCTAGTCCCAAGCTAAGCAACTTAGTGCTTGTGTAATGGTAACCAGATGACTGATATAATAATTAGATACACTTTTTTTTATAAATACATACATAGTACAATTTAAACTTTCGCGATCTTTAGACATAATACATACATATTATAGATAGAAAACACCCAGACACAGAACAAATATCTGCAGAACATACAAACATTTGTCCCGTAGCGGGAACGAACCCGCAACCTCCACGTCTCAGCCGGGCTTTCGCCCACTGCGCCACGGAGGTCGTCATTCGTCGGCATTGGTTTAAATAGGCCTTTGAAGTGAATTATAAAACAATACAATTGCTTCTAATCTGTGGTTCAGAAGGGTAGATGGAATTTGTTGGGGAAATTGCATCGCGGTGGATCATTGAGGTAATTAATTTGTTTGAAATATTTGAATGCAGAGTATTTTAGCCAGAATACTGTTCTAAACTAAAGTACTTGTGACTCATTTGAATCCAAAATACTGTCAGCGGAAAATATACTTAAATAAATAAATAAATAATAAATAAAAAAATACTGCCAGCGGCAAATACTTTTAGGAGTACTTTATGTTCGTTTGAATTATGTTTGTCATAATAATTCATTGATATTTTAATATTACACCAAGATCTACACTCTAATATGGGTTCTTCTCAAAAATTACTTTAATTATTAGATATGATTTAGCAAAAAAACCTTTTACTCGTAGTAGCAAAATCATTAGATTACTAAATTATTTAAGAAAGCAGCACGTCCCGGCTTTGCACGTGTGTAGTAATGAAAGAACCGAGATAAAATGTAGCTTATAACCATCCCGACAGTCCATTCTACTTCGTACATTACTTCCGTCAATCAAAGAAACCAACCAACATTACCTCTTTATAATATTAGGTACAGATATAAAATAAATTGTTTTAGATATAACCAATGGTGGGTACACACGTACGTTCTTGCTCGATAAGCATGTTTCATTCGAGCATGACTATCTACAAACATGCTCGACCCTGCGTCTACACGTAAAAGCTTGCTCGAAGAAAATGTTTAGTGCGCGTTGAAACTCTTCGAGCAATGGACGATTCAGGATTAGGCCAACGCACAGATAAAATAATACTATGTAACCAATGTTACAAAGAAGAGAACGCCACAGTCATGTTATGACGTTAATTTGATAAAAGAGTTAGAACCTGAAGAATTTTGTAACTTTTTACGAATAATTATACATCGCAATTATTTCAAAACAAGCCCTGAGCTCAATTATACCTGAAACCTGTAATGCAATTTATGAGGTTATGATACATATTTATAAATTGTTCCACAAAATCCCGAGAAAATGAACGAAAGTCCGACATTTTAACAGCGCACTCGTACCCTCTTCATAGAAATATCAATTACGACTAACATGCTCGACTTCGCGGCTACACGTACAAACATTTTTTCATCGAACATCGAGCAAGAATTATGAACGTTTGAATCTTGTTCGAATCGAACATTTTGGTTGGCTTCGAGCATTTGTCTTGAGACTTGCATGGTACACACGTTCGTACTTGCTCGAGATCGAGCAAGTTTATCGAGCAAGAACGTACGTGTGTACCCACTAAAATAATTGAAAAAAAAGCATCGAACAGAACAAGTTTATGGAATTAGGTATATCCCCAAACTTTTCTAGATATTTTTTAACCAAAGATAAATGGAAGTAGAAAGTTTATACAAAATACGTATCTTTACACATTTTATACATAAATTCTAACAAAATCCGTACCACGTAAACACTCAAAGTAAATCCATACTTCTATATATCTAGCAATACTCTAAGTGATTGTCCCTATTTAAATACGACTAAACAAACAATGAGACGTGATCGGATGTCCTTTCATTTGAAAACCTTTTTATTTAGTTGTACGTTTCTTTGATCTCGGTTTCAATTGACAGAGGTTCAGTAATTTTGGGGCTTTTTTGGACAACGGAAGAGTCTTGTGGTATCCATACTGATAGTTTAAGGGATAGTGTGTGCTTATCTGTCTTTAATGGCAAAACGGAGCGAAGAATTGATGTGATTTTTTAGTGGTGATAGTTGAAGAGATGGAGAGTGACATAGGCTAAGTTTTATGCCGATATTTCCCCGGAATCGGGAGTTGTGTGAGTGAAACCGCGGGGCGCAGCTGGTCTTGAATAAATTTATAGTAAATAAAATAAATAAAAATTGAAACCTGAACTCTGTCTTGTATCTTTAGACAATATTTGGATATAATACTGTTTTAAATTTGTATTAATATTTTAAAATATTTATTTTCAATGAAAATAAAGCTTCTAAACACATTACAGAATTCTCTCTGTAAGTCTGTTTGGTTACCAAGCACTGCGACCGCTCAAACTATTATTGTAACACAAATACGAATATTTTGTCTAAAGTTATAAAGGAAAATTCGCAGAAAATCCCCTAACCGGAGAAACAGGAAATAGAAATAATACTTGTAAATAGTGATTTGGCGCCATTTGCAAACTATTCCACCAATAGCGAGCCGGCGATGAATAAATAATTCTGAGGTGACTTTGAATGATCCCAAATTATGCTTAGAACTTTTACTTAAAAGCGTATTTTGGGAAAAATACACTCGTTTTATTGCAGATGTCAAAAGTAGGCTCATATGAGGTAAGTATAACATAATACATTTTTCTTATACATTTAACACTTGCTAACGCGGCATCGCCTCAGTGATACCTGGGTAAAAAGTAGTCTAAGTACATAATGTTATTCCAGGACATAAACTAGTTTTCGCGCTATTTTATTAGTTTTCGCGTGACATCCATAATATATCAACACATCTATCCATACTCCAATATTAGTAGGTATGATCTTTTACTACGCTTGCTTATGCCAAAAACTGTACTAAAAAGCACTCTCAGGACATAAAGATTCAGAATGTTGGTAAGTTCCATTAAAATATAATCCGTCGTTTTAACTCTCCACAATAAAAAACGCAAGAAAGTATCACAGACTGCTTATTACGTCCAGCGTCTGCGCTCGTAAAAACGCCGTAAATACCATTTAAATTGTTGCATCGCGTTGAAAACTGACATAATTGCCGCGTCCGTTGTACGGAATATGCCATAGACTTGAAGAAAAGGCTTGGAAACTTAAGATTAAATAAAATAATGACAAAAAAAAGGGGTTTAAATGTTGTGCCGATCCACTAGTTTTAAGACATGTCAAAGTGGTCTTCTAAAAGATTTCATTGAATAAAATATTTTGACTTTTGACTTTTGACTATCTTAATAAGGCCTATCCAAACCTTCGCGGTATTCGGTGCCACTCGCCGGCACAACATGACTGTTTTCGTCTTTTATATCATTTTATCAGTCACCATCACTGAAACGTTAAAAATAATATTATAAATGTAAAAAAAATGATAGCAAAGGGAGTGGTAGACATTTCTTTCAGATCTTTTTATGTAATTCTTAAGATCCTTTAAATAATAATATAATAATAATAATAAACTCTTTATTTCAGACAACGTTGGTCCATAAAATAGAGAATTAAAGATGCCTAAGGTAGTCAGAGGTAAATTAAATGTAGGTAATGTAAGAAATAAATGAGCTAAATTAATATAAGCTGTAATATTGTCGTTTCGTAATTATGTAGATAATACCGAACGGCGGCTCGAGGGATTTCGGCCGTTACAATTAGCTAATGTTTATCTCTATTTTTGCCAGTAATCTGACTTTTACTGGGTTATTCCGAACTTACTGACAAACAAACGTGTGTCCCCGTAGGTATGTGATAATTATGAGTGGAATTATGTATTCCTTTTTTGAAATTAGTATTTAATGAATTAAGTAATTATTAGTATTTAAGTATTTAGAGGATCATGCTGGGTATATCTCTACGAGACAAAGTCCGCAACACCATCATCCGAGAGCGCACCAAAGTGGTAGGCATAGGATACCGCTTTGCCAAACTTAAGTGGGCCTGGGCCGGACATGTGTGGAGACGTGGAGACGGCAGATGGAGCAAATCCGTGCTAGAGTGGAGACCACGGCTCGGAAAGAGGAACGCTGGCAGACCACCCACCCGATGGTGTGATGACATCAAAGCTCATGCCGGGATAGACTGGACCAGAAAAACCGGTGATAGAACAGAGTGGAGAAAGATTGGAGAGGCATACGCCCTGCAGTGGGCAAATATATGCTGAAGAAGAAGAAGAAGAAGAAGTATTTAAAACATAATCCCTTTTATTCCTATGTTGGAACAGGCAATAGAATCACTTAGCTAATAGGACTATGTCGATGCGATCCTCACACTGTGAGAGCGCCCGCGAGGAGTGACCATAGGTACTATTCATACCCAAATGAAGATTCTCCGGTAGAATCGAAACATTGTCGGTATCTAAATCGACAATATTTATTTTACGTGAGTAATTTCCCGTTGTATGAATATAAAGATTAGATTATTTAAATAGAAAGCTTATATCTAAAATAACACATAGTTTACTTTTGATCACGGTATTCCCACGGCACATACAAATACAAATACAAATACAAATTTTATTATTATGATTTAACCCTATTATTAATATTCCGCACGTTAGTACTAATTACCGTAAAAATACATTTCTTTTGAGAGCAAGTGTCAATTTTAATCAGCTAAGTAGAAAATTCAATCTTGATCTATTTTGCACAAGTGCTAGATCGGCAAGGCGGCAGCTAAGCAGAGAATTCTTTGGTGTTACTAATGACAATGTGTAGGTGCTATATAATTGTTGTAATTAGTGTATGTGTGTTAAACTTTCTTTTGTTTCTACTTTATACTCTAATCTATCTCTAATCTTAGTTCATTCATGTTTTAAAATCTGTCATTTACTCGTGAAAACCTATAATTGGCTTTCTGTCTTTTATACTTGTGTGTTTTTTCTGTAAAGAAGCTGTTGGTTTTCCAATAAATAAATAAATAAATAAATAAATTTATTTATTAAGTACCAAAAACACATGTTTGTACAGAGATTTGCTGGTGGTCCCCGCACGAGGCAAGCCTGTATCGCGGGAGGCCGGTTTACAAATTAACAATTACATTGCGGGTAACACCAGTGTCTAATATAACCAAATACTTTACAAATATCTCCCTCGGCACGATGCAAGTATGAAACATTCATGGCTCTTCGAACGAAAGGGCCCGCGGGGCAAATACAAATGCAAACAGATATGAACAATGTACCTATTCTATTGTGAGAACGATGAATAATTTATAATTAACTAGCGACCCGCCCCAGCTTCGAACGGGTCCAATAATTATGCATAAAACTTTCTCTTGAATCACTCAATCTATTAAAAAAACCGCATCAAAATCCGTTGCGTAGTTTTAAAGATGTAAGCAAACATAGGGACATATGGATATAGAGACAGAGAAAGCGGCTTTGTTTTATACTACGAAAATAATGATTTGTAACATAATTTATTTTAAAAATTACTTTGCAGTCTGTGTTTGCAGTTTGTTGGCAAGTACCAAATATGTATTCGGACATACCTCTGACTACTTCTTCATCTAGTTACATAAAGATCCGAATGAAATGTCTACCGCTCCCTGGGATCCAGTCGTGATATTTTATTTTGAAAATATTATCTGCATAAAACATTTTAGGTCACTTTTATTCAACTGTGCCTACCTCGTATTAGGTTGTATTTTTTTCTTTGTATCAATACAATAACGTTTCAAACGTTACACATTTTTAAAGCAAGAATCCACTTTGGTGAAAGCTCGCAAGGCTAATGACAGGTACGGAACATTTCAGCACGTTTCGTTCCACGTAATGACATAGCAACTTACCGCTCCATTTCACGCAAATTGCGGGCACATGACTGTTGCGTGCGACTTGGCGTGTTCTTATAAAATAATAGTTTTATAGTGTTTTGTAATACTCATACATTATTTATATTTACGAGCAATTTTATAAGTCCAATATTATGAAAGAATAAAATATAATAAAATAAAAATAACATAGTATAGGCACAAAATATAATTGTATAGGTGGACTACTTGGTATTGCCTGACAGAATAGGAGAGCTTGGGTCTTGTTTTACGGATTTGGCGTTTTAGATCGAGTGTTTTAGGCGATTATCCTCATATACTTTTATTTTCCAATATATGGTAGTATGTTTTATTATCCCATTATTTATTTATAATGTCACGTTAAAACCAAGCATTCGTTTACTTCGTAACCAAAGCCATTAAAATACCAATAAAAAAATAAATTATAATCAAAAACCCAATTTCCAATGAACTCTATCAACCAATGAATTTTCATTTAAAGTTGAAATCCAAAGTAATTTATTATTAAGTTGAATTAAGTGATCAAATTACTTGAAGAAGATTGTGAAACTATTTGCTATCTTGAAATATTTCAGAGTGGTTTTGAACTAAGTTTAAAATAAGTTATAGGTTCTGTTAGAGTTGGTATCGATATTTATTACTAATCTACACTAATATTATAAAGAGGGAATGTTGGTTTGTTTGTTTGACAGAGGTAATTTCCAAAACTACTTAGCTGATTTTAAAAATTCTCTCACAGATTTGTAGGATGGACTGTCGGGATGGTTATAATTTTATCCTGGTAGCTTCATTAGTACACCCGTGCAAAGCCGGGATGTGTTGCTAGGACATAATAATGAGCCGCGAGCTAAAAGCTAGTTCAAAAATAAAACCAAAATAAAATATAAAATCCAATAGGCTACTATCGTGCGCGTAGGTACTTCCGTTTCCTATCGGATAATAATAGGTATCTTAAAAACTTTCGTATTTCGATTGTTGTTAAAACAAAATGAGAATTGTTTTTTGTTTTAAAGTTTTTTGTTTTCGAAAGAGGTCTTTTAAGAAAATCTTTATATAAAATCTTTAAAAATCTTTAAATAAAGCTGAAAGATAAATGTTTTGTACGTTTCTTTTTAGATATTAGCCTGTTTAAGGTAATGCGTTGGGATGACCTGGCACAGCCTATAAACAAACATCTGGGTATTTCCTACTTTATTCTTTATCCTACGTTATTGAAAAGGGTTGGCCTTAGTTTACAGAATTTTATTAGTTTTTATTATACTTTTAATTACCCTTATACTTAAATTTTTTTAACATGCAACGATGACGTTGATGAAAATAATAAAATTTTAGTACATCTGAAAAAATAAGAAATTCACATTTTAGATCAATAACTTTACCGAAATACTTTAATCTAATAAGTACCTATTTAAAATAGATAACAGATATTTTATATGGGTATATTAAAAATGTACCTATCAAAAAACCTATTGATATTTTTTCATTTTTTAATATAAGGTAAATTCGTCAGATTAAAAATCAATCTAGCTGTACCAGTATCAGCTGTGCGTTTATCTTAAAAAATATCTTAATTAAAAGTAGACAGTATCCCACCATCCCGAAACTTAATTTTCGCCGAACACTTTTCACATTAACGTAAATGTGTAATTAATTCCGGAACAAAAATTCGGAAGCTTAATTATTTCGAGTTTTACTTACGGCCGTACTGAGAGTCGCCAACGGTTTTATATGTCTTTAACTTTTTTAGTGCAATCTATCTTAGGGTGGTATTACACTTATCAAATATCTTTGTCCAATGTACATTTGATCAAAGAAATTTGATAAGTGTAATACCACCCGTAGACAATAAAATGCAGGGTTTTTATTTATGTTAGAGATTCTTTTAATTTTTTTTTAAATCATATTAGTGATTATTGCTTTTTCAGAATCCTGATAGTTCGGCATAGTTGTCATAAACAAATCAATCATGAATCATGGTACATTATCCCATTTAGAATTTATTCAAAACCATGAAAATTTATAGAAAAACATTATCATACATTTTTATTAAAATATGTACATTGTTAATTCATGTTTCTGTCCTCTAAAAACGAAAATTTACTTTTATAATGTTTAATAATATGAATATTATTTGGTTAATTATTTTTAAAACTAGTAAAATCCTGCCTAAAATAGCGTTAATATGGTAGAATTAGTGAGGTAAGTAAAAGGATTTTTTAATTTTTTTATATTATATATTTTTATTAAAAACAGATAAATAAATAGTAGGTACACAAAACATAAATAAGAAAAATAAACCATGTTTTTAAATTAAATTAAATTAGTTTATTGATTCAGATAACATTGGTATTTTAATGGTATTTTTAATGACCATTAAAAATTATGAAAGATTATTAGTACGGCCGCTAGTGGTACGAATTAATAAATTACACTGTGGTAAGTCGGGGCAATTTAGCCCAAATAGGGAAAATATTTTCGAGGGTGAAATATTTTTTTCTCATTAGTGTTCATTTAATTACTCAAGTTCATTAGGTACCTTGAGAGGTTGTTACAAAATTAATGTAATTTTTAGCCATCTTCATTGACCAAGGAAAATTAGCTTCATAAATGGTGGTATAATTAATTCCTTACTTTGTTTATTTTTGTATTTTCAACAGCAGAAAATAAAAATAAACATTGGGTTTACTTATGAATTAGGAACCTAAATATTTTAATAACGATTATAATAATTACCACAAAATATCTGATTGAATTTCCCAATTTATATATAAAAAAAGACGTGTGGCACTCGGGGACTGCCGCGGAAACAGAGTTTTTTTTTGTCTAGACTAAAAATTTTCAAATCTTTCATCTCTGAAAGAGTTTCTTCCTATTACACTGGAATTGTAAAACAATGTTCGTCATAAAGCTCCCACTTTGATTTTGTTTTTGAGTTTCCGGGGTCAAAAGCATCAGTGTTGCGTGAAATATTTTTACTCTGTGGTAAAATGTTTGGGAGTTTTTGCACAGTTTTAAATAAAGCTTCGAAACAGACGAATTGAACTGGAAAGTAAAATATTTGGTGGTGAAAATAGTTCAACGTAATATTAAGTTTAGATGTAAAATGGCCAAAAATTGGCCAGAGTATAGTTTGTTTGACCAATTTCTATTCATAAGAAGCTCCGAAAGAGTTTTATGTATTTCAGCCACCTCGAGAGTGTATTTTTTATACATAAAATATAAAATAATTAATTTAAAAAAATATATAAATAATTACTTATAAATAATTAAAAAAAAGACGGCACTCGGGGACTGCCGCGGTAAAGCTATTGCATGTCACTTAGAGGCGAGTTGCTGAACTAAAGTGACAAGCGTTAGGTTTTTTCGTTACGGAATTTCTGGATTCGGTCTCCACGCTCAAGGCCCGCGATAAAAGCTATGCAATAGCTTGAAAACGATCAATTTATTTGACGGAGTAATCGGTGAACTGATAAAATTAAGAACACAATAAAATTTAAAACTCTTTGATTTTCTAAAGTCGGTATAAATAGTCCAATCTCCCCCCTGTCTTACTATCTGTGGCCGGGCCCTGAGCCATGAAATAACCGTGTGTGATACGGCGCCCATAAATTGTCGAGATAAGTCTGCGAGTGAGATATTAAAAATACGGCGGTCCCTTGTACTATAATTTATGACGTTTTTAATTTTGAGTTATTTATTCTTGTTCTTCGGTTTGGAAATCGGGTTTTTCAGAATCGTGCTTATTTCAAAAATATTTGTATTTTTTTGCAATTTACCTAATGTTCTGCTAAATTTAATAATAATATTTTTTTGAAAAGTATTGCAATTGATAAATTTATAAATTATCACTATCAGTACAGTCTTAAATTACACAAACTAGATTACTCGACCGCGGCTTTGCTTGCGTAGTATATACCTAGATAAAATAACGTAGCCTATGCCTATGGTCATAAACTACATAACAATGTAGTCAATCCACAAAAAAAAAAACAGCCACACAAAACTTATGCCTATAAAATAAGTACCATTATAACAAATCTTAGCAAGCTAAATAACAATATAAAACAATAATAAGTAGATATTTATTACAAACAATGAATCTTTCTCGTATTTCCATTAGCTTGTTTTGTGTGAGATAACGGAGGAATTTATCTCAATGAGATACATTAACTATCGCGAGTATTTAATTTATTACGAGACTTTGTAATTTAAGGCTAAGGATACACTAGGTACATTGATTTTATTATTATTGAACCGATTAGCACTGTACCTACCTGCAAAAAGTGGGTTTGTACCAAATATGACGTGTATTTGGACATGCCTCTGACTACCCCATTGGACATCTTCAGAAGATATAAAGAATTAAATAAAGATCTGAAAGAAAATGTCTACCGCTCCTGGGATAAAGTCGAGATAATATTTCATTTTTTTAGCACTGTACCAACCGATTTTTGAATCAAAAGGACCTGTGTGAATAGAGGTTTTCGCATAAGTATTTAAACCCTAATCTACTAAAAGCCGTGTTGGCCAAGTGAAGTAGGTGCCTGATTTTGATACGAAGGCAGTAGATTCGAATTCAGTCATGCAATAATTATTTTTTTGTGTCAAAATAGTATTTCAAGATAATTATCATACAAAAAAGTAAGTATTAAGTTTATGTGAAACTGGATGTCCAGTGAATAGTTTCCATTACCGCTGAGATACAAGAATCAAAAGTAACCTATGTGTTAATCCAGAATATAAGTTACCCTGGTACTAAATTCTATTCAAATCCGTCCAGCCAGCCATTTGAGCGTAAAGGAGTAACGAACACACAAACTTTTACCTCTTTATAGAGGACTAATATTATTATTAGTGTAATAGCAACAGCATCATATATATGTAAATTGGTCTCAAACCCTCACTTTGCACTCTACAAAGTAAAGCTTAACTTTTAATACCAAAGGTAGCTCGTGTGTAAATTGCCTAATATTTAAGTCTAGACTTTAGACTCGATACTAAGTTTTGAATTTGCTTTTATCGCGAACCTAACGATTGTTTTTGTTACAATGATATGAATATTTCGAGTTTTAATTATGATTTAATCTTCTACCATTAATATGTTTATTTAGCTATCACAAAATTGCATTCTTAAAAATAATAATATTTTAATTACATATTAAACAACTTCTTCGCAGTAATAGCCAACGCCAGTTTAAAATGTACCATTTAATTCTAACCAATCAGGTGCGGTGTTTATTCACCGGTGTTTGTCGTCACCACCGGTATCTTGCTGCCTTTATTTCATCAAAACAAAAATGAAAAAATCTAACAAGAGCAATTTTACGGTACCAGACAATAATATTGACCATAGATATAAAACTCTATATATTTTACAATTTAAGTTAAAAAAACTGCACAATGTACATTGCGCTAACATTAAATGAGTAGTTGTATGAGCTCCATAACGCAAGATGCAGTGCAACATAAAGATAATTTAAAAATAAAGATAATTTTAAACTAATAACGCAAGTTTATCCAAGTAACAGTTCAATAAAAATGTGCAAAGCCTACAACGACCGCAACGAATAGACCAATACATTACAAAGGCCTGTAGGTACTGAGTCTACTATGACAACTAGTTTCAGTTCTACGACAGCGTGACTCACTTTTACAGTTCCAGTGAGTTTCGGTAACTAATTTGGCAACTTTTATTTGGCCAACGCCGTTGGGGCAGGTATCATGTCTGAACTGCGAAAAAAACTTTATTTTGTTATAAAATTGGTGAACCAAAACTTTTTATTATTTCACTGGATGAAGTTTTTTTAATGGAAACGGGTTCGGTGGGTCAAGTTATAATTGCTTGGATGTTAATGAATCGAGCTAGGTTTTGGGAAAACTCACTTTCTCTCATGGAATCGGATTAATCAAAATTCTACGATAGTTTAGTTCTGGTTCAAAATTGGGGTTGAAGTTTGTTGAGTTTGTAAACAAAGTTATTTAAAATATCATCAGTGTTTTTAAAAAATAAATAAATGAGGTTTATTGTTAGTCGACTTTAAAAAAAGAAACTAATAGTTTTAAATTCCATCAAATTAAATGAAAAAGAAAATTCGGTAGAGTCTCAAAGGGCACATCGACTTCGTCTTGTTAGTTATACTTACATATTACCTTTTCCAACGTAATTATTTGGAACACAGGTCATTGACCGCAAGCACCCACGAACAAGCCGCGAAAGCCTACTTTCAAATCCATTTCAGGATCCTAAATAACGCTCAGCTCCATATAAAATAGCCTCGAAAATAATGCCTTAGATAAGTCGGAAGGATCGACTGTTAATCTCCTTAACGCCCTTAACGCCGTATCTAGCGCAATAGAGCCTTAATGGTGGACCCTAAAAAATGTGTAGCCGTATTATTTGATAGCCGGCTAATGAATTTGAGGTCTATTACGTTTTATTACGGACGTGACTTAGTTTATGGGTTAATGTCGAGGAAACAATTATTTATTTTAAGTGACTTTTATTTAATAAATAATAAATAAATAAAATAATAAATAAAATGCATTTATTTCAGGCACAAAATGACCCATATCACAATTGAAAAATGAACATAAAACACTAAAATATAAAAATACACACACAAGTCAAACATTTTCATTTAGGTAGGTATGTATAGGTACCTACCCAGTCATTTTTTATTACTGTCCATGTGGACAGCAATCCAGTGCCTGAAAATGGGATTGGTCAGATAGCCAGCAACAGCCCTCAGGATGCTGTTGTTGGAGCGACTTAATCTATTCCAGAACGCCGCTATTCTTGTTCTTCTGATTGCGAAGAAATCAGGAACTCCCGCGTCAGAGAACATAGTCGACGCGCTGCAGTGTCTAGGCAGTCTCATAAGGGCCCTGTATGCATTATTATACTGGACCCTTATGGTGCTGTAGGCCTTTCGAGTGAAATTGTACCAAAGCTGACAAGTGTACATACCCAGACAGTAAGCTTTAAATAGGGTATTCTTCACATCGGAGTTGCAGTTGGCAAAACGGCGCGCGAGCATGTTACCCCTGACAGCGAGAGCTCTCCTTTCCCGCTCTATATCCACATCATTAATTGGGCGTCTTTTTTGTTTTACAAAGTATTTGTACAACGATGGAGTCAAATGGTTTTTAATCAAATTACTTTTGGTTATTTATTTTATGTAACCTTTTGCTCCTAAAAATTAATATGACTTTAATAATATAATAATAAGACCCTGTGGCCGATTGGTGAGGTAGCCCGCGTTAAGGGTGATCGTTACATCGCAGGTTCGAATCCTGTCGGTGTCGATTTTTCTGACCATCTAGTTAATCATTTACTGTATAAATGTAAAAGCCTGTTTTTCTTACTCAGATTAATACTGTGAGTCAGAAACGCTTTAAAAATAAATAAATAAATAAATAAATATCCTTGGACATTCCACACAGCGTCATCTAGTCCCAAGCTAAGCAACTTAATGCTTGTGTTATGGTAACCAGATGACTGATATAATACTTAGATACGATTTTTTTTTTGTAAATACATACATGTTATAGATAGAAAACACCCAAACACGGAACAAATATCTGCAGAACATACAAACATTTGTCCCGTAGCGGGGATCGAACCCGCAACCTCTTTCGTCTCAGCCGGGCGTTCACCCAACTGCGCCACAGAGGTCGTCGGAAATAAATATCCTAAAGCGTCAAGGGCGTCTTACTCACAGCATATTGTGAGTAAGACGCCCTTAACGGTCTAAAAATGTTAGGCCTTATAGTGAAACACAGGCCTTTCCACACCTAGTGAGTTTTTCTTACTTAGTCTAGTAGTGAGTTTTTCTTACTTAGTCTAGTAGTGAGTTTTTCTTACTTAGTCTAGTAGTGAGTTTTCCTTACAATAAAATGCTTCTGTAAACATAAAATGCTTTAAAACAGTGTCTGTATTCAATCTCCGTGGATATAGAGAGCGGCGCGCAAAGCCACCAATCGCGAGTTTGATCGCGCTACTCTCCCATTCTTATCGACTTACCACTGGAATGGAAAGATTAGTTGTTTATCTAGTGATATTGCATCGAAAGGGTGGAATTTTATATTATTCTAGATGCTAGATTTATATTTTATGGTTAGATGCTAGATGATAGTTGAAGAAACAAAAAATATTTAATTTTAGTCTTTAATATTTTCGTCACGCTTGGTGAAGAGATCGATTTTAGTCGCAACTCGCAGGTAAAATACACAAAAAAAGATTATCAAAGTTTTGAAAAAAAATCATATAATTATAAGTTGTTAAGATTCCAAAGAAGCATAAGTACATGTTTCTTAATATCTAAAGTTAACAAATAAAAAAATATGCAAAAATATTCATTTGTGAATTGAACTCACACTCACCGAACTCAAAATCAAACTCACGACAATCAAGAAAAAGTTACACTAAACTCATGCTCAAAACAATTTCTGTTTTGAAATATCCTCACAATATAAATAATATAAAGGCCAGTCTTCACTATGATACAATGCCTGCGCCGCCTATAAAACATAAGGTCAGTTGTACATCGTCGCTCTCAAGTCTGCTGTCACTATAAACCCCGTTTATCTACCCTGGGGTTTATGACATGTTTTTGTCTAAGTTTCACAGATATATTTTGATATATCACCTTTGATAAGCTGCTTCTTAGAGATGAATAACGACGTATAACAGTACAACAAAGTAAGATAATTTGTTTTCTGAACAGTAAAACATCTTGAGATAAGGCTAAAGATTTACGAAGGCTAATAGAAAAATCAACATGGTTGTACAACTGAATTGTATAACTAAATAACAAGTTGAACAATTCATTAATTTGTTTTCATTAATTTGTTAATCATTCATTATTTTCAAACTGTAGAAAAATTAGGTAGAATGAGTAGCAGATTCAACTCCAATCATTGTTTTTGACAGACATTATGAAAATAAGATTCCATGTTGTATGTGTATTTTGTTTGTTAGATATACCGTCAACACTAGACTCTGCACCTGCTAATAATTATGATACATAAAATGTAGATTATTAAGTCAGCCTTTTTTTGATTTAGATCAACGTGAATACCAGAACCTGTACGACCGTTCAAACGACCATTAAAAGGCAATCTGGACTGTTCCAGTATTTCACTCCAGCTAAAAATACCAATATCGACTATAAATACTCATCATTCACTATTCAGTGCTGGTAATAATGCTCAGCATAAATAAATAGTGGTAAGAAAATATCAATGCAGAGATAAGAACATACATACCTATACAATTTTAAGTGATTCTTGAGGTCCTACAAAAATAAATACATTTATCTTTCTTTCACCTACATAAAATCACGCCTCTTTCACATGGGGGTAGGCAGAGATCTCCACTTGCTACGATCCTGACACACCTCTTTCGCCTCATTCACTCACATTACATTTTTCATACATGCTCACCAGTTTAGGGTACTCCCTGACCTGGCCCTTTCTCCAAAATTTCACCAATTAGAGATATTAGAGTTTTGATTAATTTGTTCAACGTTCAAGAGTGTGCTGATTGTATTACGAGTATAAGACACTATTCCTGCTATAACGTAATAAAAAGTGGAAAAAAAATGTGTTAAACTAGTTAAACTAACTTCAATTTCGGAATAAAAAAGCAACTCTTTTGTTCATAACTCTTAAGATCCTGATCAGACCCACAAAACCCCTCCTCGGGGGTTTACTCTTTCACACAAAAATATTTTTTGTGTGAAAGAGTAAACTGGTCTAGTGTTTTTGTTTTATATTTGTAGTGTGTTTATTTTAAATAAATAAAGTATAAAACAAAATGTAATGTTTACCTATCACACGAAACTCCTCACTCGTTGGCAGTTGCATCGGTTTGCATCCAGTTTGAGGTTCGCTTCAGATTTCCCGAGAGAATGCTTGTGGCGGCGCTTAGCGCCGTATTATTGCTGATATTTCGACCTCGGTGTTGCTATTTATAACAAGCTAATTTTCCCGAGTATAATGATAATCGTTTTCTATTTTGCGGTGAATCCTACGGGACAGTTGAGGGTGAGTTGAATACAGTTTAAGGAAGCTTTGCTCAAATGCATTTGAGTATATATAAAGGATGCCTCATTTATTAGATTTAACAGAAAAAGGAAGTCTTGCTTCAATTAGACTTGAAGTAGATAACAGAATTGTCAATACTGTTGTTTTGTTTGTGTTGGTTATAAATAAAGGGTTGGTATTTGATCATAACTTGTCTAAACTAATCATCATTCCCCAGTCCTTATCCCATGCGTCTATTATCTCATAAGTTGTGTCGACACTCGACACAAAATGTTTTTTTTTCCAGCTACCTAACAATTATGTCTTCTCAGAATACAATCATCTCGCATTCATCCTCATTTACCTAATCCATCCACTTCTTCCTTTCTCTATTTGTAAACTCATCCACACAAAAAAATATCTATCAGAAATAATATTCAACAAATCAAATTTAAAATAATGAAAAATAATAAAATTATTAACCATTAATTATCATAATCCTAATGACGTTGGGTTCAACTTCCATATACATAAAACACATGACATGACACAACCCAGCCGTGTATTCATTCCATTTTCTTCATTAAAAGTTCCCAGTTCTCAACTTATGTTCACGACGTCTCTTGAGTTAAAAGAGTGAATTCCCCAAATACCTGTACCCCTAGCACAAGTTTATACCACCATCTTTTCACTGATTGGAATATTTAATTGGATAGTTTTTACTTCATTTACGTAAAGCATGTAAGTATTATTATTATATTTATTTATGTTCAAGAATATTTATTATTATAATTCCTTAAATTAAACAATTTAGATTTTTCTTAAAAGTATCATACTATTTAGATGTTTCGCAATTGCTTTTTTGAAAAGCACAGATTGCTTTCTTATATTGAAAAAACAATAGTTATAATAGTTATTAAAATATTATACATCTAAACATTTCTAAACTATATCGTTAGTTTGGCTGGCATTATAAAAAAAAATACAGAATTCATAGTTTATCAAACTTATAACGTTTTTTCTCATCAGAAAGGTATCGATAGCAATAGAAACCGGTGTTACGGGTACTTAACAGGCAGTGCAGGTGAAACGTCATTCTGCAACTCTAAGTTATGCTTTGAAGTTGGAATACGGGATTATAAGGGGACAACTTCGCAAAAGATGAGCGGTGAGCGAAGCGATCAATGATTTTTGATTTGCAATATTTTCAGGTGAACTCTTCCACAGTTTAGTATAGCACTTTAGCACTATCAGTTAGTGGCTAAATTTGATGATTAATTTGAAGTCTGTAGAAAGCTTTTGGTCCTACACTGACAACCTTAAAGTCAGGACCATTTAAGTGGCACATAAAAAGCACTCTGCTGTGAATGCCTCTTCCGATGGTCTACCAAATTGACCAATCAAAACGACACTTATCTTTAACGATGTATAAGCTAAGTACGAGTAGTGCTTAAGTAACTAGACTGAATGGGGTAGCTTAATAAATGAGAAAAGCCTTGATGCACCCATTGCTTTTACTGTTAACAAAAAAATATTTAAAATGATCTTTTATCTCACTCACAAGCCTTACAAGAGGAAACTTTACAAGAATTCGAAAATGGACAGACGGATGGACGTGTGAATGTACCTTTAGTTAATTTTGACTTACAAAGGACGTACGCCTTTCTACTGTTTGTTTGTGAAATTGCATTGTTCTAGTGTTCGTATTATTATATTATATTGTATTCGTATTTGTTGACTGCATTCAAGATTGAGTTAATGTTTATTCATTCATTTATTAAATTAATCTATCATGTTCATTCATTAATTGAATAGTTTATTAATTTATTGTTCCATTTAGTAGTTTATTCATTCATTCATGCATTTATTCATTCATACATACATTGTAACTATGGTCTTCTGTAAGTCTATAGCAAAAAGTGATGGCGAAGATCTAGATACATTTGACTCAACAAATTCAGAAACGGGAACGGACCGATATGTGGAGAGAAAAGGAAGACGTATGCCCAGCAGTGGGACTTACTAGTAATAATGAGATTAATAAAAAAACTGGCAATTTTAGTTAAGAGTCACAAGATTTGGAATGCAAAATTACTAACGATGTGTGTAAGTTTACAAACTCGGGTCAAGAACTCTTCTTAGATGGAAAAAATATTAAAAAACTAACCCCCTTATGCATATTCGACCAGTAAACCTGTATTAGCTAAAACGCATATTAAATCTGTTGCTATCTCTTTTCGTTGACATATTATGGGTGACAAGAAAAAAACGTTCTTTAAACCTGTATTAAATTGTCAAGTTTTTATGAATAAGACCATAAAAGTTTACTTTCTTGTTTCTCGAGTATGGTTTATTCAATAGAACTTTCATTAACCGCCACAATGAATAAACTAGCGCAACTTTCAAAGAAAATTAAACACGAATTATGTTCAAGTTTTATGTTGAAAGTGGCTTTTGCTAAGAAATTTGCAACAATGGATTTTGCTTTAAGTATTCTTCTACTCTAAGTACTTTAAGTATTCTTTTTTCTTGACGACCACTGTGGCGCAGTTGGGTGAACGCCCGGCTGAGATGCGGAGGTCGCGGGTTCGATCCCCGCTACGGGACAAATGTTTGTATGTTCTGCAGATATTTGTTCTGTGTCTGGGTGTTTTCTATCTATAATATGTATGTATTTACAAAAAAAAAAATTGTATTTAAGTATTATATCAGTCATCTGGTTACCATAACACAAGCATTTAAGTTGCTTAGCTTGGGACTAGATGACACTGTGTGGAATGTCCAAAGATATTTATTTTATTTATTTATTATTTATTTGTAGTGGGGTTTACATAAAGGTTTTGCTAAGTCGCTGTTATACGACCTCTGAGGCATTGGGTGAAAATCCACTTGAGACACAGAGGCGGGTTCTTTTCCCGCTGCGACACAAAATCAAATGTTTGCATGAACTGCAAATATTTGTCTCGTATAAAAATAATAATATGCATACATAAAAACAATCTATGTATTATCGGTCATCTGGTTACTAAAAAAACACAAACATTCAATTGCTTACCTTAGGACAAGCTGGAGCTGTGTGGAATATCCAACGATATTCTTCTCGGAGCGGGAAAAGAACCCACAAGCTCTGCGTCTCCGACGGGCCCACGCCCACTATGTGGGGTCGGCACAACATGAGTTCCTCTTCCATTTCCCTCTATCAGACGACATCTCAGCAATCACACAATCCATCCATCTTTTCTTTGGTCTTCCCCTAGACCTAATCTATCCACATTCATTATCTAGGTCGTCATATTAAACATACTAACTTTATAAAATCTCCTTCATACTTCTATATTATTATCATTAAGTTCAGCAATGAGTAAACGAGCTAAGTTACCAAGCACAAATTAAGTTTGATCATGCAACTACGTACAAAGTGGGTTTGTCTTCAGTATCCTAGCTTCCATGTTGGGAACTTCTACCAACTTACCACAATTTATTACACGAACTACAGCTGTTTTGGAATTTGCAACGAATTTTAGAGAATTATGGGAAAGTTGAATTGAAAATTAAAATAATATTTTAAAGTCCCAATAATATTTATAAATATGTTTCCAAGTCGCGTTAGTCTAAATAGTATATTAGTACCTACATCTAACCGCTAAAATGTTTTGCGTGCAATACAGCCTGCCTGAAATAAAATTGTGCACGAAAAGCTAGCTTAGCTTAGCACGAACGTATTCTTAGTATTTATTTTACTAAACTGTTTCCAGTTATAAGTACATAATGGTTTTATAATTAGCAAAACACTTTAAACCATTTACTAGTATTTGAAATGGCCCGCATTACCATGCGAAGTAATATTTGCCGAGGCATTACTGAGCAATTCGAACAATCTTGTTATACCTACCAAAATACCATGCTTTGCGGAAAATGTCTTACAGTACAACACAATACTGTTTATCTATTTAACAAAAGTTATATTATTAATTTTACAGCATAATAAATTCGAAAACTGTTGAAACGATTTTTTTTTATATAGATTTGTTTCAAAACCAACAGAATTACTGTTAAATTCCGTAAAAAAGAACGACAAAATCTTTCATGATACGAGTGTGTTGAAGAGTTTTTTTTATCTACTATGAAATTCGTACTGACGCAGAAAACTGACTCAAATTATTTAAACGACAGGAGTGCCCGGATAGCACTGACTCGTCAATGGGACTGCCTTTAGTTACTGACTCAATGTAAATCTGCCTTAACGTTATAATAACGTCCTAAGTAAGATAAAACCTGTACATCGATGCAACCTTTATTGTGCGTCAACCTGCATGTTTTGCAAAATGTGAACAATTCCGATGTGTGAAATTCTTGAGTTTTGTTCAGTATTTTTGGTTCGCTTTGATAATTTAGCATTCACATAAAATATTATTAATTTAGTATGAAATTTCAGTGAGTTGAGTGAGCATAATAAATGAAATCAAATCAATACCTACAAATGTTTACCAGAGGTCCTAAATCATTGGCTCTTTGTACTTATAACTAGAAAAACACAAACAAACCAATTTCATGACCCAGATCAAACCGCTGGCTTTCATCGATCAACTTTGACAAACATTTTCACAATACTCAGGAGAGCAATAAAAACAGTTCAATAAAGTATCTTGTCGATCAAACATGAAGGCTGTTGTCCGCTAAACTATTGGACGTTATGTACGTGACCACGCACACGGATAAGTGAACGGATGGTGCAAGCCAATGAATATGGGAATAATAGGAAAAGATTGTAAGGAAAGAGGAATTTCTGCACTTTCAAGGGCCTTTTTGTCAATATTTTGTAGATCATAGAACAAAAATAAAACAAAAAAAAAACACCTCCGAATTGTAGGTACTCCTTTAAGAAAACAAGTCAAATTCGATCCACTACTCTCTATATAAGGCTTCGAAAAGCAAGTTCAGTTATTGGCACTTAACTATAAAAAAAAGTGTATTTTTTCTTTTAACTCTTTCGTCCCACTGCTGGGCAAAGGTCTCCCCCAAACTCTTCCAATCATCCTGATCTTTGGTTGAATCCCACCATCCTCCATCGAAGGTGACGTTCGTCCCGTCAACGTTTTTTCGGCAGACCCCGACGCCGCGCGCCGCCTTCCATCAAAATATATATAATACCTATAGTTTGCTACGAGAGTTTCAACTTATATGCCATTTTCATCATTGTAAGATTACTTTCATCTGCATGAAGTTAAGTCGTAAAAACCTAAAAAGCCGGTTAGAGTACAGTTTCTTTTGACTTACACCAAACCGTTATATCAAACCGATCCGTTTGACACAGGAGGCTTATTTCTACTTTATACGAAGGACGGATAAACCATCCACTGGGAATGCCTATCCTACCTGCTTTTGCATAAATGCTTCAGAAAATGTTTTTAGTCTACTTTTACAATTTTCGACAACTAGTTAAGAAAAATACACTTAAGTACAGAGGTGTGTTTTTCTTAACTGAACCAGAATTGAGACTGGTACGATCGCGGAATGAAAAGATTGACCACCACCTTAAGATCTGTTATGCTAAGTTTGATAACCATTTGACACAGTTTAAAAGGTAACATGTCATTGTGCTTGCAACGTGTCATAGAATTGAATTAGAAACTGTTCAACCTTTTTGTTCTGCGACTGTACCTGTGGCTAAATTGTAAAGAAAGAAACATTATTTATTTCTGTAAGACCTTAAGGATCACGTACCTACGAGAGTGTTGTGTCAAATGATTTTAACCTAGCTAGCAAAAACAGATCTTAAGGTTAACCTTTTTATTCCGCAACTGTGCCAATTAAAATGTCAATTAATAGTGGCTTGACATAAAAGTATGCAATTTTGGCTGCTACCACTTCATTAGTGAGAAGGCAGATGATGTGAGTTTAAATTTAAAATTTAATGAGAAATTGTAATGAGTATTTAAGGCTTTTTCCAGTGATGTGTGTAATTTTAACTTATAAAGCGTTATTTTTAACTTATTTAAAGTCATCTGAACAATATGTTATTTTTAGACTATTTAACCCTTTGAAGTTGGCAGTGCGAGCAAACGCGCGCGATATGTTTCCGCCACTCGAACACCTCTTTTTTGCCTCACGGCGCCAGCCCGGCGAGACCACTTGATAAACTTATCATAAAATCTTAAGTACTGAACCGATTTGTATGCTGTAAATGTAGTTCTGATGAGAAATATATTACCTATCCGATAGGTGACAAATATACAATTTTTTTAAAGTTATAAATATTGATTTTCAAACACTAAGTCAAAAATAGATGAGTTTTTGTCAAGGTAATTTTCTTTCATTCTCGGCTCGATTTTGAGGCTAGAATATCTACCCCGGCACTAAGAAGGAACCATATTGTTTTGTTATACTAAAATTAATTGAATTATAATTACTTTTTAATATGAACTACTAGAATGTCAAATCAATTGTCAATTGTCAAATCTAGCCAATCACGAGAAAGTAAATAATTTTCGATGACCAATCACGTGCGCTTATTTTTGTTCCTATTAGCTCGAATCATAAAATATAGTATAGTATTATGGTATTTTTTTAACAAATTTATTTACGGAAACTGAATTGAATACACATTTCTAGACTATAAAAATATTTAACAAGTTGAACCCTCTAAGGATCTATAGGTAGTTCAACTGATCCAAGTCATAGGTTACTGAAACATTAAAAGCGTTACCACACAGAACAGCAATTTATGATTATAAATAAATTAAATCAAAAAACGAAACACGTGATTCACTTAAAATATACTTTTAATTTACATTAATGTCGCTATTTTCGGAGCTTTTAACCCAAAAAGCTCAAATTTAAAGTCATATTCGAAAAATATCGTGCGAACATTCTCGAATAAACATGGCGTATTATTTTCAGATATAACTGGAGCGTATTTCCGTTTTAAACTTTTATTTTCATTTCAACAGCTTTATTCACAAAATAAGTACCTATGCAAAGAGAGAATAAGAGCCATTTAATTTTGGAAGCAGAATAGTGCAACTTTGTATGCGAAGGTCGTGGGTTCAAATATCAGACTTGCATTAATTTTCAGTTTTAAAAAAACACTATGATGAAACAGCCATCTCAGTTTTTTACTAACTTGTATCAAATTGTTGCAAATCAAAAATAACAGTAATCCGCAAAATCAACTTTAACATAATGATGGTGCTTGGGACTAGATGACGCTGTGTGAAATGTCCAAAAATATTTATTTAGTATATTAGGTCATCATCATCATCATCATCCACAGCCCATAGGCACCCACTGCTGGGTAAAGGCCTCCCTTCGCAAACGCCACAATACTCGGTCCCGTGCCATGCCAAGCCAAGAATTGCCAGGAATTATAGGTACTTTTTATTAATATTTTAATATTAAAAGCCCATATTGTTCCCTTTTGAGGAAAGTCTTTGCTGTCCAGTCTTTACGTTGACGAGAATTATCTTTGTTGGCTTATTATATGAAACCTTAGGACTCTTCAAGGCTTCATCCGTTATTGAGACAATAACGTTTGAGCTTCCTTCAATTAACTTGGAACCCGCCCTGACTTCGAACAGTTGTTTTCTGCATCTATACTATCTATACTAATATTATGAAGCGGTAAAATTTGTTTGTTTGTTTGACGGAAGTAATCTCCGAAACTACTCAACCGATTTCAAAAATTCTTTCACGGGTGTGTAGAATGGGCTGGGGTGGTTGTAGGCTATGTTTTTATCCAGGTAGTTTAATAAGTACACCCGTGCAAAGCTGGGACGTGCTGCTAGTAATAATAAAATGATGTATAGTCGACAAAGAAATTGGTTTACCACTCTAAGGTTGAATATCATTTGCACGTACAAAACATCAAGGGCTATTTTCGCTTGACAGATTGACCTGCTACGTCAAAATCTGTCATTCAGTAATCCTTAGCGAATAATTATGTTACTGGGAGATGTCATCAAAAGTGGTAAACCAATTTCTTTGTCGACTATACAATGTATACATGTAACACCTTATGCATATTCGACAAGTAAACCTACATTAGCTAAAACGCAACCTCATTTCAAAGATACAAAAACAAAATTGCATCCAAAGTTTGAGGTCAAATGCTACAATTTATACCCGTACAAGGTTATACATAGGTTACCCATTATGCCCATGTTATCTCAGTCTAATGGGTTTTTGGATAGAATTGTCCTATAGCTGTAATGTTTTGGCAAATGTGCCGATTCACTGAGCCAAAGTTACGCGTTTGTCTTGGCCTAAGTCCATCATAATAAGTAATATTTCATATCTTTCGAAAACTAGCGATAAGCGTTTAAAATTAAGTTTTATTCAGACTATTGGTCTTATAAAGATTTGACAATTAAATCTACTTAATATCATGGTAAATAATATCCCGTTTTAAGTGGTTATCCCAGGATATTTATTTATTTATTATTATTTATTATTATGGCAACGAAAAGACAAATTAATAATTTTGGCAACAAATTTAATTTCCGTTTTAGCTTATACCTATAGTTTTTTTGGTCAAATATGCTTTGTTTTCACAAAGCATACAAAAATTGTATTCAATTTTACTTTTCGGGATCATTTAGAAATTCTCAATCACATATTATGCATAAAGCAAATCACAGCGAGCTCATAATAAAAGCGAAATTAAAGACAGAAGAAGCGAATCCGCTTACACACTGTCTCCACCCGTCTCCACCCGCGGCTAGAGCACAAGCAAGTACTAGCTATTGTGTCGGCGTCCTTTGTTATCCTACTTTTATGTGGTAAATGAACTAATAATATTATGGCTCTTATTTTTTCTAACATTATTGTAAGTGCGAGTATATTATAGTCTTTGTTATTTCACTACTCTTTGACGATGTAACTTATTATCTATACTTAATTATAAAGAGGTAATGTTGGTTTGTTTGTTTAACCGAGGTAATCTCCGAAACTACTCAGCCGATTCCAATATCAAAAGAAAAACACAGAACTTTGCTTCAAAACGGAAATAAAAAAGAGAATCTGCTTATTTAACCCTCATATTATCGTTTATGTCGCTGAAAAACTATTAAAACATTATTACTATTACTATTAGCCCATCTTGTCCCACTGTTGGGCAAAGGCCTCCCCCCGCTTTCGCCAGTTACGCCAATCCCATGCTTTCCTCTGCCAGTCCCTCTCAAAGGCGTCTAGTTCGTACCGCCATCTAAATCGCCAATTAAAACATCCATACTGAATATAATAAAAGCGAAAGTGTGTGTGTGTGTTTGTTTGTCTGTTTGTCCGTATTTCACGGCAAAACGGGGCGACAGATTGACGTGATTTTTTGTGTGGTGATAGTTGAAGGGATGGAGAGTGACATAGACTACTTTTTATCCCGATATTCCCGCGGGAACGGGACTTACGCGGGTGAAACCGCGGGGCGCAGCTATTGAAAAAATATTAAAGTATTTTTTTCAATTGTGATACAAATGTTACACAATCATGTTACACGTAGTTTCCGGTTCAACATCGCTCGTATTTGATTTGCTATTTCAATAAATCCGATTCAGTATACGTTGACTTTGATCAGAAGAGTTCCGCTATTCTTTCGTATCTGCCGTTCTACTCCGTGCTACTTAAAAGACACGAGCGATAGCAACGAGTTGCAATAGTGTATTTGAAAAACTCCAAATCCCAAAAAAAAATAGGTCTTCCTCAAGATAAGTAAGTAAGAATACTTTTTAAACTATCGTGACTTGAAAACATAATTAATAAATTATCGGGACTTAATCGCGTTTTGGGGGAGACCTTTGCCCAGCAGTGGAACGAAATAGGTTAGTAAAAAAAAAATCGCGTATTGAAATCATTTGATTTACCTCGACGTTTCGATGACGTTACAGTCACCGTAGGCACGAGTAGACTAAAATGATCCTAAAACGCGATTAAGTCTCGATAATATTTAAAAATAAATAAGTTTTAAGATTTTTTTTAGTTGCTGAGACTAGTAAATTAGTTGCTCGTGTAAATTCATTTTATAGAACATTTCAAAACAATTCGTACAACATCGTTAATATTTACTTTAAGTTCTAGCTTTTACTAAAGCAATTATTATGATTGTCTTGTCAATACCTCTAACATAGTATTTTATTTCCTGATGTGTGTTTGTTTTTGTCTTAGTTGTTTGTTCGTTTATTGATCAATTAAAATTAGATTTCCTATATTATTATTAGTATTAGGGAAATTAAAATTGTACTTAAAATAAAATAAATATCCTTGGGCATTTCACAAAGTTTAACGTGTACGTGTGTCTATAGCATACCATGTCTTAAGAACAGACTATTTTTGGAGATTTTTTAATGACATGTGTTTTCTTAGCGTTGTTCCAGTGGATAATTTAAAAATCAAAAAAAATCAAAAAATCAAAATCAAAACATTTATTTTGCGAAACAAGGGATAATAACAAGATGACATTGAGAAAGATGTACAGCCTTGATCAGCTTATCAGCATGCAAACATAGAAACTTAAGTAGGTAGCTATTAGTCAATACAAAATTTAAAAAATAAAAGATTAGATTTCAATTTACAATAAATATAGGTAATAATCATTTTCATTGGGCAAATAAGTAGGTATACAAAATTATTTAAATTCTTAAAATTTGTCTGAGAGGTATTCATTTACACTGTAATAAGCCTTCTGTAGTAAAAATTTCTTTAAATTAAATTTAAAAATGTCAACTGAATTTATTTCTATAATGTCAATTAATGTGAATTTAGGTATGAACATACTTATTTTTCGTCGATTATTTTTAAATGAAATTCTTAAGCGTTGTTTTTTTGCACAACTTTAAGCGATGCAATATATAGAATAGAGCTAAGCGTATTTCTAAAATGTTTGACGGTAATAATAACTGAGATTTCGTATTTTCAACGTAAGATTCGTCTGCAGCCTAAAACTTCGTCATTAAAGTGCTCTCATACAAAATCAATTTCCAAAATTATCTCCCAATCTAAAGATTGAACACTCTTTAAACACTCTCATTAATTACACACTTGTTTATTTAACGAACATCTCCCTAATTAGTTTCTATAAAATTTCTAATAAGTCCGAACAACTCCGAGAATTTGATTAAAACAGCATGTCTTAATTAATTACTTTGCGATTTCTTGAATAAACCTGGCGTTAAAGAAAATGGTTTCTTTTTGTAACCCTTTGGTCGGAAGTTCGACCCCGGGCCATGAAGAATTGTTGGTACTTTGGTGAAAATTAAAAAAGTTTCCGACCCTCGCTTCAGAAAGTTCATTTTGAGGGTAGTTTTTGAAGTGCACGCTTAAATTCAGTGCTCTGTGTTTTATATTTTTAATTTCTATGTTGGTGTTGGTCGATGTAACTGTGTTCGATTTTTTTTAAATGCAATTTGATTTTCATGAAAATGTGACATACTTATTTTACTTTTTTATATATTTGGGAATCAGGAATCTTAAATATTTTAGCTTTTTTTTTAGTGAATAAAAAGCATTATCGTAAATGTTAAAATTGAATCGAACCCGCAACCTCTGCTTCTCAAGCAAGCCTTTACCTGCGCCATAGAGGTCGTCAATAAAATCATATTATTATGTTCTTAATAACTATACTTCATTGAATGACTAAAATTGATATTCATACGGCCTGCAAGAACTTTTTGATGAAAAAAGTTCAAAAGAAACAGCCAAGTAAAAACATCATAACATATTGTTCGTCCATACAAAGTAAATAATATTACCAATGGTCTGAGTTGTCTGGTACCTACTTACCTGATAATGATGATTTGTATTTCGGAGATTCCATCCGTCAAACAAACAAACAAACCAACATCACTTCTAATATGTTGGTTTGTTTGTTTGTTGAAAAAACTTATAAGTTGTTTCAAAGTTAACACATTCAAGGCCCAAGTCTAGACCTCCTCCTGTAGCTGCACGGCCGTGGCCGCACAGCTTCAGGAGGAGGTAGTGCGTCCAGGGCACCCAACGTGTTAAGGTCCTGTCAAAATAAAAAGCTGTTCAAGTTCAGAGGTATTATAATTTTATTATCATCTTTGGATTATATAACGCAGTCTTAAATGACAAATATTAATTAAGTATCTATTTATTTAAACCGTTAATTCGCCTCTGCACCTCTAAAGATGTAACAAATCCAAAACAGGGTTAAAGCTCAAAAACTGTATTTGCAGCACAAAATTTTATGTTATAATACAAAACCTATGAGCACAATCGTAAAATCCAACGACAAAAACGGATGACCCATTGTAAGCCTCGTTCTAGAGTGTTCTTAAATGAAAATGGTTCAGTAAGGAGCAAAAACTACACCGAGTAATAATATGCTACTGAGAATTAAAAGCGAAGCGCTCGTTGCGAAGCTTGCTAAGGCGTTCTTGATAGATCGTCGAAGTTAAGCAACGCTCTGCGCGGTCACTTCTTGGATGGGTGACCGCTAGTGGCAATATCATCTGAGCGCTTCCATCTTCGGAGGGCACGTTAAATTGTCGGTCCCGACTTTTAAAAGTCGTTAAGCCATGGCGGAGGCCTTTAGGCGGCCTAAAAACTCAGTCACCAGAGTTGGCCACTTGCTCATACGAAGGAAGGAAGGACTGAGAATTAAAGATGAACTTATAAGGATTATTCATACTAAATAGGTACTTACTTATATTACTTGTGTTAGGATTATGACTGAGCAAGTACCTACCTACAGCTTAATTAGTATTATCATATTTTGCTTGTGGTTCATACTTTCAGTTAAAGTCTGCTCCATGCTCCAGCAGTAACTTTTCCACACAAAAACTACAATGTTGCTTTAGTGAGAAAATATTAAGTCACGTTCTGTTATGAACTACAGCTTGCGAGTTATTTCTGTTGTTTTATTCGTTGTTTTAAAACAAAAGGATATTTTTAGACTGGTATAAAAATAGTGTTACAGTACGCTAAGACATTAAGTATATTATTTTCTGGGTGTTTTCTATCTATAATATGTATACTATGTATTTACAAAAAAAAAATGTATCTCAGTATTGTATCAGTCATCTGGTTACCATAACACAAGCATTAAATTGCTTAGCTTGGGACCAGATGACGCTGTGTGAAATGTCTAAGGATATTTATTTATTTATTTATTTATAAATAATTATCGGGACTTAATCGCGTATTAAAATCATTTTATTTTCTCTCGACGTTTCGATGACGTTACAGTCACCGTGGTCAGTAGACTCAGTCCCGATAATATTTATAAATATGTTTCCAAGTCGCGATCCAAATTCTAAAATAACCCTTATTACAACTCTTTAGATGGCTCAACTGGTTCTATTTGTATTTTGTACTTACTTAAATATGTATTAGTTTAGTTTCTGTAAATAAATTATTTTAGGAATATTCTATCAACATACTTCTCAAGCTCTTTTCCCAAGGTCCTATCCAATTCTAAAACTGTTGTCCTTGAAATTAATTATAGGTCTGTTTTTGACTCGTTACGTAACGTGTCTGTTACATTAACACGTAATTCGGTGTCAGTAATCCACGCGTCTAATTGAAACTAATGGGATACACTGAATGGAATCTACACAGGCCTTACTCTTGGTGCTCAATTCTAATTGTATCGGAATTGTAACATTAGCTGTTACTTACAAGTAACACTTGGAATTAAAGAGTTAAGTGGGGTAGTAGTGTGTAGTAGGTATCTTGACTTTCAATCTGTAGGTTGTGGGTTCAATTCCTCAAGTAACTTTTATTTTATGTACCGTAAGCAAATACCCATCATTTTATTGTGTGATGAACATTAATTTATATTATACTAGCTGCGCCCCGCGGTTTTACCCGCGTAAGTCCCGTTCCCGCCGGAATATCGGGATAAAAAGCCTATGTGTTAATCCAGGGTATCACCTATCTACATACCAAATTTCAACCAAATCGGTCCAGCCGTTTTTGCGTAAAACAATAACAAACATACATACATTCTCCGCCCGGCTGAGACGCGGGGGTCGCGGGTTCGATCCCCGCTACGGGACAAATGTTTGTATGTTCTGCAGATATTTGTTCCGTGTCTGGGTGTTTTCTATCTATAATATGTATGTATTTAAAAAAAAAATATATTTAAGTATTATATCAGTCATCTGGTTACCATAACACAAGCATTAAGTTGCTTAGCTTGGGACTAGATGACGCTGTGTGGAATGTCCAAGGATATTTATTTATTTTTTATTTTATTTTAGTCTCACAAACTTTCACATTTATAATATTAGTAGGATAGGATAGGATAGTAGGATAGTAGGAAGTAGGATAGTAGGATAGGAAGTAGGAAGTAGGATCCAAGGATATTTATTTATATTTATTAACTTGTATCAAATTGTTGCGAATCAAAAAAAGCAGTAACCTGCGAAACAATTGTTAGATTTTACACTATTTTAAGTTATATTTAATATAAAATATTTTTAACATAACATACATTACATGATTATACACTTTACGGTACTACCTAAGTAACTTACATACCATAATAATTTACAGTTGTTTTAGTAGATTACTGTTATTTTTGATTTGCAAAAATTAACACAAGTGACAATTACAAGTTTTACACTTGTTTTTAACTTCTTGTTTATCAGAAAAAGTCTTCCATATTTGCTTTATAACGTAATTACCTGTAACAAAAAACAAATTTCAGTAAAGGGTTGGTTCAAATTTTCTGTGCTCCGTTCTGAGTAAACAGATTTCATCTTCCGAACAGAGGCACAAAGTACGGACTAATCAGTTTTGTTATTACAAGAAACATACCATTAACAATTATTACAGGGTGTAAAAATATTAGTCCCGATAACTAAACTTCTGTTCTTCACAAACATCAGGGAAAATGACATGTGTAATATAATATTATTGTAGTATTTACTCACTTCTTACTATTTATAATTTAGATCTACTTGTTATATACTTGTTAGTTTTTTAAATCCGCGAATCTTGGTAAAAATCTCGCTTTTAGTATTTACAAAAACAGTTAGTAGTACTATTTCAATAACTAAAAAATAATAATTTTGGTTTTAGAAAGAAAGGTTTGTGCAACCTCTACGTTATTTTCCTTACGCCGGAACAACGTACGTCCATTACACGACCCAATTGTCGGAAGAAGTCGATCGATTCTGTTGGGATAGGCTGGACACTTAGACCGTGTAGCATTGGGATTCCAATATTTCATTTAATATTGAAATAATAACAAAAAAAAATACATATTTTAGGCACATACTAGGCGACATGCGTCCATTGACAGCAAGTTACTGTCATTAGATCCTCATTTTGACTTAATTTGACTCTCTCTGTTGTTATCCGCGAACACCAATAAAAAAATATATACCGTCGAATCGAAAAACGCTTTTTTGAAGTATTAAAAAAGTTTTATACAAGAAGAATTAAAAAATTAGAGTGAAAAAAAGCAAATATAAAATTGGTACTAAAACAAGTCTAACAATCTAACACAACTATCCACAATTACAAACTACAAGTTTTGTTCAAACTTCCAAACAAAATGTCCAACGTTTTTCGCACATCCTCCTGGGAGTATCTCCGCGGCTGGACACATCTGTTCGCCGATAACTGTAATTGGTAGTCGTTGAATGAAGATTACGCCGCCCATATGGGGACTAGTTTCGGCATTGTGATACAACTTTATAGTCCACAAAGGGAATGGTCTGATGTAACTGTCCTGTCTTTTTAGCAAACCATTATTTTGTGCAAGAGATCGTATGAGCTTTTTGTGTGTGGAGAAGTTACATTGGAAGTTTGAGACAACTGCAAATATCTGACGTCTGTGGTATAGTGGGTGTAGGTCCTGAGACGCAGAGGTTACGGGTTCGATTCCTACCTTGGGACAAATTTTTGTAAGTATGTTTGTAGGATGTTTTTCCATCTATCATAATAATATCTCCCTATTTATTTATTGGCAAATCTTTTTTTTCTAACAATTTGAACTTTGAAATTACTTGAACGGGTTCCTGGACTCAGGGAGTACGCTATTATAATACACTCCGTTTTTAAATTCCAGTTCCCTGTACCCAAAAAAACTCCAATAGCCACTTAAAAAGTAAATGTCCATTAAAATTATGCGCATAGTAAATCAAAAGCGCCGTACCGCGAGTAAATACGAGTACGAGTCAGGTATTTCTATTTGGGCATTAATTTCGAACGTGCCCCGACTACAATGTCAATTTAATTGGGCCCAGATAACGAGTTTTGGGCCTATTCAGCATTGAAGACCGCGGATAAACCTTTTAAAACGATACCTAACTAATAATTTGACATTAAAAGTCAGTCACTTTAAGACGCACTCGCGAGGAGTGACCATACTCATACCTGGACCCATTCTCCGAAAGGATCGAAACATTGTCGGTATCTAAATCGACGATATTTTTACTTGAGTAATTTCCCGCGGGATTATATAATGTCTAGACGTCAACAACTCACGATAGTTTCTAAAGTGAAATAATAATTTGATATTGATTTGAAAACTTTCGCAATTGTTGGGACATAGCAAATGTTACATAGCAATATTATTATTATTATTATTATTATTTTTTATTAGGTTCTCAAAACTGGACGATACACTATGAACATTCATAAAAAAGTTAGGATACATGAAAACATACAGGAGTGTTCGACCTACTAGATGAGAACACGGCATGCGAAAAAAGTTACCTACATGTAAACATGAAAATAAAATTTAGAAAAAATTATTTACATAAAATACTTAAATTTACTTAAAACTACTCATTATTAATGAAAATAGTAACAAGATTCAATCATTTTAAAAAACTTCAATAATCACACCCGCCGCGATCCTAGATTAGAAGCAAGTCCAATGAAGGGTGTAAGTTTGGGATTTGAATGATACATTGATCTTCTTGTTTTAATTAAAATCAACCTGGGATCAACTTCAAATGAATATTAAATTAAGGGACAGGTCTGAGTTTGACTCCTGTGGGATATTATCATTAGTTTGTAACTTGCTCGTGCCAGTGTTATAGTAAACTAACTACCTACCTCTTTGACAACCTAAATAATATTGTTCAAAGATTAAAAAAATTAAAATAATGAATTAATTTAACCTTTGGAATACAGTCGTGGTTCACATTTTTATCTATTCCATATCCTAAAGAGTTTTTAGGCTTCCTACAAGCGTCTATCGTCGATTTAAGGGTCGGTACACATCTGACGGAAGATGCGTCACGTATCATCGGTCGCGAAACGCCAAAACAAATAAACAAATATATAATAAAACAAGATGGCACAACATCGCCAAGAATGGCGTGATAGAGAAGAGGCCTTTACCCAGCAGTGGGTGTTACCGGCTGGGTAGATAGATAGATAATAAAACATCCATCCTTTCACACCTAACCGATGATGCGTTAGTGCGTCGAGCGTACAGTGTCTGTGTATCGATGATACGCTCGACGCATCTTCCGTCAGATGTGTACCGACCCTTAAAAGCCAGAACCGACTGTAAGTTTTTACCCACTCCAGTACCACGAGTCTTTCAGAGTTGCCACGAGACGATTCATAGAAGCCTTGTCTCAATACCTAACCCATTAACAATAAAGAGACAAGCTTAATGTAATTTACCTTCCATTTGTTCAGAAAATCTGTCACACAATGTGTTATATAAAACAACACGGCCACGTCATAAAACCGGTCGTATGTTTAAAAGCCTTTAGTTTCGTGCGAAGGTGCGAATGTAAGGTTTATGTGTAGTGTTGGGAATGGCTTTCGGCTTTCGGCCACATTCGGCAAGAAAGGGGTCTACTAAAAATTAAATACAACAGTTCATATTATTTTCTTGGAGCTTTTTATAAAGACTCGTATTTCACAACACATTTTGAAATATTTTGTAAAAGGTAGGTGAAATAAAACAAACAGACAATAAAAAAATTACGTTTAAGTACCATAATTATTACTTACTAGCTGCTCCCCGCGGTTTCACCCGCGTAAGTCCCGTTCCCGCGGGAATATCGGGATAAAAAGTAGCCTATGTTACTCGTGGATAATGTAGCTTTCGAATGGTGAAAGAATTTTTAAAATCGGTCCAGTAGTTTTTGAGCCTATTCATTACAACCAAACAAACAAACAAAGTTTTCCTCTTTATAATATTAGTGTAGATTAAGAAAATGAAATGAAATGAAAAAAAAATTAAATATATTTATTAAACCTGAAGAACACATATTAACATAACATTAATTTGAGAAATAATCTAGTTATATGGGACGTCAGCTTTTCGTCAGTTTGATTTCAAGAACAAAATAATAATTTATGACAAAAATAAATTTAAGAATTAAATTAAAATAAATATTATAATAAAATTTCATACAAATTTGATTTTGCTTTGATTTTAAGAAAATACTTTCTATTCTCGTTGTGCGTTTACAGCGTCATCTTGCCAAGGTAGGCACATTTTTGTGAATAACTAAAATCTATAACAAAATTAACGCTGAGATACTTGACATGCTAAACCAGTCTGATCCACAGGTAAGACATGGCCAGTACGTGTGGGGCCGGATATGCAAGTTTCCTGGCGGTATTTTATAACTGTTTTAGAACTCGTGTAAAAATGCATTTTCATTTTGTAAAACTGTTATTGATTTAAGTACGTCAAAGACTTTCTGTTCCTTTGAAATATAAATCGATTCACTTTTGCATTGTTTTGACGTTTTTCACATTGTTAGACTGGCTCCCCATTAAAGCTTGAAATTTTAGGATCAGGCTTTACCAACAGGTTTTTCTTTTATTTTTTTTTTGTGGATTGGGAGAAGCTTTACAATCACATAATTATGTATTATATATATTATCTTTATATCACTATTATATATAATAGCATTAATTCTAAAATTTCGGCTAATAGCCGAATAATTTTGCAATCATCCCAGCCCTTCCCCGAAAAAGGGTCCAGTAGGCACATTTACGTTTATACGGGGCATTTCCAAGGATTTTAAACAGGCGTTTTAATACCATACGATAGTGCCTGTATTGGCCTGATTTATGCTCGGGCCTATTTAAGGCCCATATTTCAATTTTAATGTAAAAAGGGTAGATACGGTTAATACGATGTACGGTTAATTTGGTGATAGGGTTTTGTGCCTGTGTTGATTATAATTGGGGGTATTAGAGACGAGAGTCGAATGAGCTATTGTTATTAAATTGGTGCAGATTTTCAAAATGTATTGTAATAATAAATGAATTGAATAATACATTTGGTTAAGTCCAGCTTATCTAATGGTTTTGTCCATATCATGTCGAATTTTATTAATGATTTATCATGTCGAATTTAAATTACTTATTTAAGTAAGTATGTAGTTAGGGGTTCGCAGTCACCTGAAAATTTTAACAGGGGTTCGTGGGGCCGAAAGTTTGAGAAACCCTGCTATAATGCATAGTATTCAAGCGCTTTAAAATTGCTCTTGGCGCCCCGCTTACGGTCGCTTGTGGTCGCCTGCGTTTGAAGTTTTTCAAGCGATACTATGTGTTATGGTGACGAAGATTAAGTTTAAAATAATGACTATAAAACTGACCGCCGCTTTCCTTCCATCTCAGTGTGAGCTGAGCCTTAGTCGATCTATTTTGTCACCAGAGTTGGCTATTAGTCGCACGAACTGACTTGAGTGTCGGTCCTCCATTCGGTTCGTTAGTTTGTAAACGTTGAAGACAACACTCGATATAGCGAGTGAAGCTTGAGGCTTGAATTAGTTTGAAGCCGCAGAATCTGGGAATCAAAATGTTTTGGACTAATATTGTAATGTATAAACTCTGATTAATGAACTTACCTGCACACGACTTAAATAAATAAATAAATATCCTTGGACACACACACAGACTTAAAATTTAAGTACTTAACAGTAAAATTTATCCGTATAAGAATATTTTAGATGAGGGTAGTCAAACGCGCGCCCTTTTTTTGAATTAATTTAATTGAATTATGAAAATACATGCTATAAGCCATAAAGAAAAACATCACGAGGAAACTTGTTAGCTTTTTTAAAACACACTTTTAACATGTCATGTTAGAGGTACCAAAGTTCACATACCTCTAACTACCCCTAGAGCGTCTTCCAAATATCTAAAGTAAAAGGAGATTTGGCTTCCGTACCTTATGTGCCTTTAGGTTGTTATATTCGTGATCTTTTTAAATTATGTAAAGATTTTCCATACACAATTGGTATTTCTTACCTACACATCCAAAATCAATTTAACGTTTTGGTTACCAATGCCCTGTTCGTGGCGTCACATCAAAACCCGGTAGTGATTAAAACGCTCCTATCCAATTACACCACAAAGCCGGTTTTAAGCTCGATCGAGGAACTTAATACACCACCCTTTTGTAATTATGAAAAAATATCTTTATGGCAAACTTAAATCAAAATTCTAACAAGTAGGTAGGTAAGTGAAATAATTTTAAAAAAGACGTGTGGCACTCGGGGACTGCCGCTGTTAAGCTATTGCATGCCACCTAGAGGCGAGTTGCTGAACTAAAGTGACAATTAGGTGATTTCGTTACGGAATTTCTGGATTCGGTCTCCACGCCAAGGCCCGCGATAGAAGCTATGCAATAGCTTAAAAATACATAAATACGAGTCTCTTCTCGTTCGTTTACTTCAATACTGAAGGTCGTGCCCTTGAAAGGATTTCATTGCCTTGTGTGTTATCTCTCTCCATCTTGTCCTGTTTTCGGCCTCTCTAAGGGCTTTTGCTACAGAGAGTCCAGTGTGACTGGTAACTTGGTCACACCATCGGCTGGGTGAACGGCCACGGGGTCATAAATACGAGTATCTGAAAGAAAATAATAAATTAATAACAACGTACACTCAATTCATTAGGATCCCCTAAGTTACATACACTCCAATTATAATATCGGTTTCCGAAAAGCGGTCGTGTCCAGTGACGTCATAGGTTCCGACATGCGCCTAATTAGTCAGGCCCCGATAATGAGGTTAGTTGCCGGCCTCAGGGCTTGAGGTTAATAGGTCACTGAACTGACAGTCCAGGAATAAACATTCATGTTTGTTTTGTAGAGCCGTGTTATGTAGTAGTATAGTAGTTATGCAGTATCAGATAATTTACATGCTAAATGTGAGTAGCCTACTTAATATATACAATATCTTAAGCTGCAATGCTATGATGCTGTTTGGAATGCAGGCTGTGTCTCTGAGATTACTAGCACATGGGTCTTAGCTGAAGGCGAGGCACGTAGGCCTCTTAGTACTGACTACAATAACCTATTTATCTTGATACAATCAACAAAATATAAATGAGAATTTATTGTGGTAAAATTTATAAAAAAAAATCTCATGTATGTACGAAAGAAAGAAGGAAAGAAAAAAGGAAAAAAAGAAGAAAAATGACATGTGTTATTTCTGTGGGACCTCAAGCACCTCAAGAATCACTTAAAAATATTATACAGTCTTAAAAGCTAGGTGACTCTATTGCCTGTTTCAAGGCAACTATAGGAAGCCATCTTTTCTGTGTGGAAAGTCCTAGGATATTCCTATTTTTAACTTTCTATATTTAATTCGTTTCTCAGAAAATTATACCTAGTAACTCAAAATTCGAAAGTACCTATCTTGCTCTTTTAGAGTATACAGCAACACCAATAATTGGATTTTAAGTTAGGATTTAAAATCCAATTATTGGTATTGCGAGAATCGAAGGCACCTCACAAAGCTAAAAGCATGACAAAAATTCAAAACAACTGAAACTCATAAAACTTGACAGGTCAATGAACTTAAATTGCTGACTGTATGTACATTAAACGTGTGTTCCAAAGATCCAGCAGCTTAGTTCCGACAGTGTCGTCTCTATTACGATCGTAATTTACTAAGGATTTTGTTTGATTTTCAAGGATCAAACTTTTCAACGCTATAGAATGTGAAGTAATAAAATTGTTCTAGACATGACTATTTAAAATAAAACGGATTGATCAAGGAGTAAAAATAAAAGTAAATAAATTATTTAAAAAAAATCATGATTTTTTAAGATTGCTAAATTAAATTATAAAATTAGTTTTTAAGTAGTGTAGGTATTTTTTGTTTCTGTCTGTTTTTTTTTTATTTGTTTCTATTATATAAATAAAAGATTGCTTTCAAAAGATACGTTAGATCTTTTGTGGGATTGAAGGTCTTTTAAAGTAATTAGTTATCACTTTACACACATAATTTTTTTTACATATTTAAATATGTAGGACGAAAATAATATCACCGTAATTTTCACTCTCGTGTTCCATTAGAGTTTGTATCAAATTCGCTGAAACGTAAATATTTAATCGAACAAAAACCTCGGATTTAAATCCGAATTTCACTTTACACAGCTTTAAATTGATTGTAGCGTGACGGCAAAAGCCTAGTTCTAAATGATACCAATTACTGAATGCAAGAACAAAAGGAGTCCAGGGGCCTTTAAATGGCCGTTCGAGCATTTCTGCTAGCAATTCATAAAGTGCATTTATTTCATGAATTGTTTAGCATTTTCACCAAAATATGATAGAATGACTCAAATTGATCCGTTTTACCAAATTTTGGTGAAAATGCTAAACAATCCATAAAATTAATGTACTTTATGAATTGCTAGCAGAAATGCTCGAAGCGGCCATTTTAACCCCCCCTGGTCCAAGCAACGATAAGCACGAAGTTGCGATTTCTTTTTATGCATTTTAATTCCAACTGCGCGCGATCTTAAAGTCGCTCTTATTTTGCATTTTTCTGAAATTATTTTGTCGCTTTTGTTTGTGGATTTTCATTTAAATCCTAGGTTTTAATCTAGGCGTTGGTGTCAGCCGTTAGGCTTTTATTTTTTGTTGGTTACGCTGAAAATTAGTTAGTAGGTTCAAGTAGCTGACGACCACTGTAGCGCAGTTGGGTGAACGCCAGGCTGAGATGTGGAGGTCGCGGGTTTGATCCCCGCTACGGGACAAATGTTAGTATGTTCTGCAGATATTTGTTCCGTGTGTGGGTGTTTTCTATCTATAATATGTATGTATTTAAAAAAAAAAAGTATCTAAGTATTATATCAGTCATCTGGTTACCATAACACAAGCATAAAGTTGCTTAGCTTGGAACTAGATGACGCTGTGTGAAATGTCCCAGGATATTTATTATTATTATTATTTATTTATTAAGCTTTGTATTGGCTTCACAGCCAGCCTTACCTAAGGATTTAGCTTTGTAAGTAGGTAAGTAAAATGATATAGGTACCTTCACCATTTAATTTTGTAAAACGATATTTATAAAGATTATTTTCTAAAACTATTTTGTCACACACCTAGGCAAAGGTCTCCAAAAGACTCTTTCAACCATCTCGATCTGGGGTTGAGTCCCACCATCCTTGATCGGGAACAAGATTGAGTGAGACGTGATGTCAACGATTTAATATTACCTACTGTGTTTATATCAATACAAAATATTAATCAACTTTAAGTGTAGCTGTGACAAAAGCGAATACGTATTAAATGCCTATAAATAGTGTTATACAAACACTCAACTATCCCTCCAAACTCTCCTACACCTTATGGGTTGTTCACACTTACCAAGTAAGTGGACGACAGCACTCTCTTGTCAACTTACTCGGTACTTATAGTCTCGGCCGAGTGTTCGGTTGTTATGAATCCTGTGACGAGTTCTCTGCAGAACATGGTGGTCGAATAAATTGGCGAGATAGTCAGTAAGACCTCGTTATTTTTGCCCACCCCAGCGATCCCTTCAGCATACCCCAAACTGTCTCGCTCACTCGCCACTTGCTACATGTACTATTTAATATTATTTATTTGAACGCTCAGTTACGAAACTTAATCTTCAAAAATAAACTGGCAAACTACATGTGAACACATCTACATCTCGCCGGGAAACAAAATACATGTGAACAACTACTCGCCTATCCTTCTGTCTCGGCCGAGTACTTCTACCTCGCCGTTCTACTCGGTACGTGTAATCAACCCATTATTCTTATGTTGACATTTATCGGCGCTCCAAATGATTCATTATTATTCCCCCGTTAGAGGGCGCTAGTGTCTGGTAAGTGATTTTTAGTGTTCCATTAATCTATAGTCGCTAAATTCATTTTGTTTAGCCGAATTTTTCGAGTCTTTAAAAGGTTTTGAACTGAAACACAGCTAAGTGGTGTTATCGACATTTTAAGGTTATAAGTTCATTGTGGGATTAAACAGCTGGCATTCTATTGCTTTTGGTTAACAGATGGATTATTTTAATTTGAGAAAAAAAAATTGTGAGCCATTGAAAATTTTAATAGTAAAAGCTTTTAGTGAGCTTTGTATTTGATGAAAAAGAACAGTACCTATAGTAAAAAGGACTTTTATCATTGGAATTTGGTAGAACATTTTTAGGCATAACAACCAATAACATCTATACTTCATTTATTGAACGATTATACGAGCTAATAGGAAGAGAAATAAACACACGTGATTGGTCGTCAAAAATAATTGCATTGGCTAGATTTGACAAATTGACAATTGATTTGACAATCTAGCCAATCACGAGATAGGATATTATTTTCAACGACCAATCACGTGAGTTTTTTTCTCTTCCTATTAGCTTGTTTCAATAAATGAAGTATAGTTGGGGTGATTCTATTTTCAACGCCCTCTATTCGATGCTTATTTTTTTAATGTTCGTTACCACAACATTTCGTCATAAATAAAATTATTTTTCCTATATTGATACTTTCAGCATGAATTTTTGTTAAACTCAATTATTTTAAAAGCTGTATTTTATTTTAAATTTTAGTTTTTTTTATAACTGTTGCAAAATTATGTAAAACTAAATTATTTATATTATATTTATTTCTATTCAGATAAAACTCAATAGCAATACAAATTCAAATTAGGTTTCCGTTAAAACAGCGTAAACTTTTACCTTAGCAATAAAACGTTTTCGCAAGGCAATAACTCAAAATGGGATTCTGTAGCTCATGTACTGCAATTCAATTGAGGGCGAAATGACTCCATATTGAAGAGATAGTTTCACAAAAAACCCTTTGGATACGCTCGTAAATAGAGATTTCTGTTACAAGCCGAAAAAGTGCCGAAAACGAGAAAATAACTTTCTTTTTTTTCAAGTTTCAATTTTCAAGCTACTTACTTACCTAAGTGATTTACATTGAAATTCTTTCCAGCAGTACAGCTATAAAAATACGTCACTTTAATGCTTAATCTAATGCATACTAATGTGAAAAAACAATTTAAGAATTGGCCCTGCTGGCTTTACGCCTCTTTCCCAAACCACTAAATAACTAAACTCTAGGCCTTTTAGAGCCAGTTCCTAAACAGTATCCAAAAGACAGGGTGATAATTATCCAAAGTGATATTTCCTCCTTCTTGTATTGAATTCATTATTACTGATTTTCGTGGTGCTCTAAGCTCTTTATACTGCTGTACCATTTGTTCCTGTTTAGGCATAGTGTCGTGAGTGCGTCATGGAGCTAGGCATTCAATGTGGAGCGAGTGTTACCTTGATTAAAAAAAAAATTGAATTTATAAGATTTCGGCTATGTCAGCTGAGGCCGAAGCCCGAGGCCGAATACTCGAACCATCACTATAAAAGAACAAAGGCGTTTCGTATGGAGACAAACGAGTGTCACTTCAGGATCGTGACGGCGTGAGCGATGTGCGGGGATTTTACGAATGCGAATTAAGTGATTTTGGGTTAGCTCAGGCTTTGTCAAAGGGATTTAGACAATGCGGGTTGAAATGTAAAATGGATGCTATTAAACCATCAAAATTCCATTTGTCTTGGATAAGTAAAAACAAGTTCGTTAGTTCTTTGATGATGTCTAATGGGGTAGTCAGAGGTATGTTCAAATACTCTGGTGAAGTTGTGATTAATAAATACAGGTAGGCAACTAAAAGACATCATGACCGGAATCAGAAACTGAACGCGTCCATACCTTCTTGACTTTGATTTTAACCCCTTTTGACCGCGCAGAATGTGGTTTAACTTTTATGGTCCATTACGACAAAACTTAATAAATTATTAAGTATTTTTAATAGCTAGGTATCTAGATATGAACAAATTTAGTGTCTATACCAGTTATTTTACAAGGGTAGAAATAAACGCATTTTTTTAGTTTCTTAATAAATAATTATTAATTTATTGATTCAAATTAATGTGAAGGTTTCTCATCTCTTTCATTCAGAAGCCAGTAGTCCTCACGAATCCCACAAAATCAAGACGAAAGCGTCGGCGTACAAAATTTATCGTCCAGGTGTAATAAATAAGAAGGCTGCTCCATTAGCTCTAGATAACGTTACTTTATTGTAATTTTATTCCGCACATTAGCTGTTTCAGAGAAATGCAAAACTTCAAGATTAATTAGTGTGCGGGAAGAATTTTATTGGATCTTTACAGCCCTTGGAATTGATTAGCAATGGTTTGCTTGATTTGGAAAGAGATACGGGCTTAAAAGATAATAACGATTCAGGTATTTAATTTTTTTGCAGTCTTAAGTTACGTTTCACGACTGGCAAATAGCGCAATATGTCACATAAAATCCACCGTAAATTATAGACCATCGTGTTTATCCTACAAATACGAGTATGTAAGAAATAGCTTATTGCAAACTTTAAAGAACTTATTCGTACTTTGTGAAGCAGACCCTTATAGAGAAATAGACATTAACTTAGATGTTTTAGACGTCTAAAACTTTAATACGAGTCTGATAGAGTCTTTAGTCATCTGCTAAGGATATATGAAATAATAAAATATTTATTTTCACTTTTTATTTTACAACAGAACAATACATTACAATGTTAGGCCCAGTATATCAATAAACATAAAAAATATACAGTGTGACACAAAAGCGTGGTTTTAGATTACTTTAAATTATTTCTTCAGTAATTTTTGTTTACTGATTTAAATAAAAATAATGTATTACAGATAACAAGCAAATAAGTAAGTTAACCTGGTTACTATAGTTTTACATTTGAATCAAAAACGAATAGGCCTTATGTACTTTTATACAAACTTAAAACTTGCTTAAACAAAATATTATATACATGGTTTCGGTTAACTTACACTAAGTTTATCATAGTTCGTTATATTTACAATTGGCAAGTGTCTATTTTGATATGACTAGCTTCGTGCAAAGTTATTTACAGCGAGAATACCTTACGATAAAATGAAGAGACACATTTTTTACACGTTTAGAATTTTCTTATAAATACCTGAACAAGATGCTTAGAAGAAAATTCTTCATTTACCATTTACTTTTTATCACAAAAATGTATCTCTCCTTTTAATTACTTTAACAATAATTCTAAATAGGTATATACATAAGAATTTAAATTGAAACACAGTCGTTGTTCAATTAATAATACTTCAAATTTACAATTCAATTATGCAAATAGAAATTATGCGAGAGCGTAAAGAAATTACGAATTTCAAATAAATGAATAAACATCAACGTTTTGTGTAACGTTTATTTTGCGTTCATCTTTGATGGGAAATTTATATGGATCGATAATGCTAATAGAGTTCAATTTTGTAATATTATCGGGATTTATTCTGTTTACTTAAAGCCGTGCTGGCCAAGTGGATTCTTCTACTTTCGATCCGATGATCATGGGGTCGGATCGGTGCATCAATGGACTTTTCGTGTTGAAAAGTTTACATGCGCTTAAACACGAGCTATAGATGGTAAAGAAAAATATCGTGAGGAAACTCGCGGCTAGTCAGTCCCACACCTATTGACGATTGTCTTTCCTGTGGATATGGCCGGCTAAGAGAGGATGGTTATGGCTGGTCAAGCTTATTCCATCTTTACAATGTCCCAGGCACTACAGTGTCCGTGTTAAGTGAGGGCAAATATTGTCTGACGCTGTATAAATCATCTAGTAAAGATGTAATGCACTCAGTAGCCACAAGACTTAAAGAGATATTTTGATAGCGGTATTCAGATCGCCAAGCATGTGCATTGTCGTTGATTGTAAAATGGCTACAAATCTTTTTTACGAAAATACTTTAATACGTAGATATTACAATTTTAATACGCGATTGAGTCTCGATAATATTACAAACATACACGTCGGAAAAGTCTCACATAAGCAAATGTTTACGTTGAAAAATAACAAATTTTCAAAACAAGTAACCTTACTTATACAAAAATGCCTGCCAAATGTCCGAGCACTCACATACTCTAAACAGTCAAATGTCACGCCAAAGCCACGAGAACACACACCGTTATCAATAACGTTGATAACGTTATTGTTAACGTGTTCGCTGCGTTCGTTGGGGGCCAGCCCTCGCTCCAAGGACCGCGGCCGCCGGCTTCGGGTCACATCGTTGTTACCATTTCTAGAACAATATGGTTTTGTACATTATTATAATAATGTTAAACCACACGTATGTATTTTATCATAAATTAAAAAAAATCCTTTCCAAAGATTACGATTTCGACAGGATTCGTAAACTTTTGGAAACGTTTTTTCATTTAGTAAAATATTCATTTAAATAATTATAATCACAAGAAATTGGGTGTTATCTATGTGCTTGAATAGGTATAACAAATGAAGAGCAATCAATAGCAGATGTTTTGATTCAAATATTATTACCCTTTTGAGATCGAATAGGATTTAATTTATAATGAACTTAGGGAACTTTATCACGTATTTACCTATTATTATATTTCCCGACGTTTGGAGTGAGAATGTTTTAATCGGACAGGATATCATTATGAATCGTAGTTATTTCTTACCAAGGTTCTGCATTTGGTGTTGGCTCAGCACGACGTATGGGGTCTCCAGGTTGGGGTCCTCTAGGACGCCGCGGTGCAGCTGTTCCAGGTGTCTGTCCACGTCATCTGTTCAACAACGTTATATTAAAAAATAATAATACATTATTACTATTACTATATTGGCCCATCTTGTCACACTGTTGGGCAAAGGCCTCCCCCATTTTCGCCAGTCACGCCGATCCAGTGCTTTTTGCCAGTCCCTCTCAAAGGCGTCTAGTGTCTAGTTCGCCCGCCCCCCCCACCCCCCAATAACACATAATCCTTGGAAATTTCACACAGAAAATAACCATAAACTTACATGGCATGTTTGTGGTCGTTGGAGCCACAGTCGTGGTCGTCGTGGTCGTGGTCGTGGACGTTGTGGTTGTGGTTGTTGTAGTTGTGGTTGTCAGCACTGTTAAAAAAAATATTCAATTATCTGTATATTGAAGGAACTTTACCCTTGATCTAGAGTAAGTTTGTTTTAGTTGGTAGCTCGATAATTTAAAAATTAATAAGTTTACCCATTATCCGCGAAATTCAACGCCACTGTTTCGCTACAGTCGATTTCAAGAGTGCCAAGAGTATAATAGCTCTACAAAAGCCGAAAACTGTATAGCCTCAGTTGTCGGCTTTTGTGAGCGTGTGAGCGTGTAACGTCACTCATTATAACTCAATACTTACGATGCAAGAACAGCTCTGCTTGCGCCCGCCCCTGCGTGTTCTCAGCGTGACAGCGGTACGCGCCCGCGTCTTCACGTGACATGTCACTCACGACGAGTGTGAGCGTGTGACGGTACCCGCGGGATGACATGCCTATTCTGTGCTTTGAGCCTGGAGACAAATTTAATTTAATTTTAATGACAGGCGTTGTGACCGCAAGAAAGAGGAACGCGGTCCTCCTTACTTTTGATGGGTTGTTCCCAAAGTACTCTATCCTATTGTAAGGAGGATTTGGGACTAAGGGCAACCAAAGTGTTGGTCTTAAATAGAGTTTGTCATAAATATCAGTTATTTAAAGTTTTTTAAAGAATTAATGCAAAATTGTTATTCATACTCACCATTAACAAGTCTCTGTTCACCATTAAGCGTCCAATAGGCCGAGGGCGCGGGGTAGGCCTCCGCGGTGCATTGCAGCGTGACCACGCCGCCAGAGGGCGCTCGGATAGCAACGCGACCCGCCCACACGAGGGGCGAAACTGTTGAGGAAGGATTATGTTAGATGTAATCAGGCTAGGGTCATCAGGCATTGTATTCCAACACCTAACATACCATTGGCGAATGGATGATTTAGACCAGTAAGAGTGGGCATTTTTTTTTTAATGTATAACTAAGTGCTCCATTTTACAATAATGGCCGCCACAGTAGAAAGGTGGCAAAATTCTCCTTTCGAGTCTCCTTCCTTTATCTTAGAGTTGTTTCTCTAAAATCATCGCGTGTTATTTCTATGAAAGCAACCATAATATTTCCGTATGGGTACTTAATAGAGAGTAAAAAATCGATAGAAATGAGAAATTAATAAGTGAGTTTGTGTGTGTTCACCGTTAAAAATAGTTTTTTTTTCTTTATCTGCTAACATTTTCAAATTCAATCACTGGCTTAAATAAATACTGAATCATTTGAAATACATAGTTATCTGAATTTTCTAGTCCCTAAATTTTCAAAGATCAAGAGAGAGAAAAGAAAAATGTAATCTATACTGCATCTCTTCTAATCTATTCACTGTTATTCACAATTATTATCTTAACCATGAATACAACCCAAGTGTTCAGTTTACACAAAAAGCCAAACTAATTTGAATTTATAATATTTCTAATGTAAACATATTCTGTACACAACTGCTTACAATATCGATACTTTTAATGTATTCTGAATACTATCGCATGTGAACACTCTCATACATATTTAGATACTCCACAACTAATTCCTGAAAATTGTTTGGCAAACATATTTTAAAAGAACGAGCAGTAAGCAGTAAGCACATTATTGTTTTTTTTTATTTTCATTTTAGTGTTAAACAACACTTAGGTATTCCATCATCCTACTATCCTATCTTATCCTACTAATATTATAAATGTGAAAGTTTGTAGGAATGTGTGTATGTTTGTTATTTTTTCACGCAAAAACGGCTGGACCGATTTGGTTGAAATTTGCTATGTCGATAGGTTGCTCCCTGGATTAAAACAAAGACTACTTTTTATCCCGATGTTCCAGCGGGAACGGAACTTACGGGAGTTAAACCGCGGGGCGCAGCTAGTCATAATATAATCTCATAGTCGGTGTCATAACTTTTATTAATATTTTTCAATTGTTCTGATAAAAACATAGTAGGATCAAGACCTTAGCGATTCTTAACGGCTAAAATATGATTGAATTAAACTGATATAAATTTTCGCTATCATATTAATCTTTTTTATCACAAGATTTTAATATAGATGGCAGTTTCAAAACCGCTGCCGCGCCGACGCAAACTTCCAGATGCAAGCGAGAAAATTTAATTTCCTCTCCAAGCAATGTAAAAATAGTCAAAGACTTATACTTCATTTATTGAAACGAGCTAATAGGAAGAGAAATAAACACACGTGATTGGTCGTCGAAAATAATTGGATTGGCTAGATTTGACAATTGAATATTTTCTTATATTTCTTATTATTTGATTTGAGATAACACACAAGGCAATGAAATCCTTTCAAGGGCACGACCTTCAGAATTGAAGTAAACGAACGAGAAGAAGATTTGACAATTGACAATTGATTTGACAATCTAGTCAATCACGAGAAAGATAATTATTTTCGACCAATCACGTGTGTTTATTTCTCTTCCTATTAGCTCGTTTCAATAAATGAAGTATTAGTTTCATTTCAATTTCTGCAAAATATCTGATCTAATAGCCTCTACATCTACACTAATATGTTTATATTTGTCCCGTAGCGGGGATCGAACCCTTGACTCGGCGTCTCAGCCGAGCGTTCGCCCAACTGCGCCACAGAGGTAGTAAAGTTAAGGGGGGTGAAACTCACACATCACATTGATCTGGATTCTCTTGCTGACGGACGGTGGGACCCCATTCGTCGCGATACATAGGTAAGCTCCCGACGTCACTCGTTCTACCGCACTCAGGTTTAGCCAGGGTCCACTCCATTTTGAAACTGGGGGTAGAAATATATGATTAAAGTATGCAAGTGGTAAATGTAGGAGGTTATACGAAAGAAACTTATAATTAGCCCCCATTTTTCCAAACAACAGAACAACACAATGTTTTATTTAAACTGGGAAATACACTTTATACGTTATTTACACGACCTCGAGTCCAATAAGCCACACCTATCACTATTAATTTGCTTGCAATGGGAAGTACTGTATTTCGTCTTCAATAAGATACTTTACACAAGGGATTGTTCTGTTGTATTAGTTACAACAAAAAAAATTAAATCAGATTTCTAGACAAAGCACACAACTTTTATAAAATCTATGAGTGCAGTACTTATGAAAATAAAATAATCCTATAAAAATATTTAATGAAGTACCATTTACACGAAGCATGATTCTTGCCTATAAAATTCAAGTGAATTAATATTTTTGCTTCCATAGTTTAAAACAATGCTAAAACATGCAAACATACAAGACAATATGTTGACAGTCAATATATTTTTTTATAATGCAAAGACAAAAAAAATGCATTCTGTAATTGTGACTAAAATAAATTATTTTCAAAAGTAAGCACTTAGCAAAGATTTTCAAAATTTTCATGTAGATAACTGTTACTTTAGCTTGTATAATAATTTGTACACAACAGTGATTCTTCTGTATTACTCTACGTCCAGTGCAAAACTGTCACAGTGCTGCACACAAGCCCCGCCGGACAAAACAACTAACTGTTGGGGCACAAAGGCGAAACTTTTGCGCCTGTGGCTATAAATTGAATGTTTTAACTCTCCTATTTGCATTGTTATAATAAAACTTTGTATTGTAGGGTATCCTTTTCAGTGTAATTGTTGTATCGGAAGTTCGGTAAGTAGGTTAGGGGGTTAGTCTACTAGAGCAGTGTAAAGCGTTAAAATAGTAATGACTGTTAATTTTTTAAGTGTTTTTGTTGAGAAGTAACTTTGTTTTTACGTTTGTAAAATATATGGAAATTGATTTAATTTGTTTTATTAGATAATGTACAATATTGCTTAATGAATGATGCATTATAAATATCTAAAACACAAGTACCTATGTTTGATATAACTCGTGCAATCTGTTTGTTATTCATTCGTGCGTTTTTAATTCGCTCATCAAATCGCAATATCGCCTGACCGCTTCAGCTGGCGCCGTCCCTAACTTTGCGCTGTTACTTCGCTAAGTAGGTAGTAAGTACCAAACTTTCTTATTTGTACTTAATACGTTTCTCCAGCCATTTTGTAATACTGTTTGTTTTAGATCACAATCTTTGAAAGATTGATTGTGAATTTTCGCTCAAAGCAGATTATTAGCGACTCGATGGTTTTGTTCTAACTTTAGGTTCGTCTTATTTCTTGTTTACAAGTTTGGAGTTTTGTCCGTTTATTTCATAAACTCAAAGGAGCTGACTAATCTTAATCGGATGGGCAATTAAATTCAACCATTATAATAAAGGCATTAAAGCAACTATTAGAGTGATAGAGGAAGGAGGCTTGAATGGATTAGTGATTCGACTTTTGATTAGATTTTCGTGAGTTTGAATTTTGTCGTTGCGAAAAATAATATGTGGATTAACAAGAACTCAAAACTGTGAAGGTAAACATCGAATGGAAACCAAATAGCTTTCTAATAGCTTATAATTATGAGCTTGCAACCGGTCACTATGTGAAAATTTTAGCTTTTTCAATGACGATTATGTAAGCTTAATAAATAATTATTATTTTGATATACTTTTGGGCGACCCCCATACAACTTTAAAGGATCTAAAAATGCCCAAAGCTTTGTCTACCGCACCTTCAGATAAAAACCTTAAGATAAAATCGAGATTACATTTTTTTTATTACGTTTCCATTCCATCTTTCAGAATAATATTTTACCGACGTTCTGATTTTATTTTTCACGTCATCAGAAATATTTCCTCAATTCATTTATGATTCCTCATTCACAGATTAATACCGCAGATATAAGGAAAAATTACGTGAATCTGCCCCTATCAGATCAGAAATCGATGTAAGGAATCACATCAATAAGATTACGGGGTTTAGTAAACCCTCGTTAGAAGGAAAAAAAGGTAAGTACATAGGTGTCCTTTGAGACTGCGATCGGCAAAGATTTGTTGAAGCAAATCATTAGGTGTTTTTGAACAGGTAGGCTTTAGCGCAAGTGTGATCATTTAGATCTGTGATAAATTGAACAGTGATCTATCGAGAGATTTTCTTGGTCTTTAGGGATATCATTTGTTATGTTAATGTTCGCGATCTTTAGATCTTAGAATGATATTGAACGCGCAGAAAGTAGTCATTAGGTATTCAATAACTGAGATCTCGAATGAGTTATTTCGTTGTGTTGGATTTATGTAAGGAACTGCACTCCGCGGTTTCACTCGCGTAAGTCCCGTTTCCGCGGAAGTATCGTGATAAAAAGTAGCCTATGTGTTATTCCAGGTCTTTAGCTACCTATATTACGATTTCATCGCAATTGGTTTTGTACTTTTTTCGTGAAAGAGGAACAAACATACATCCAAACATCCGTTTACATTTACAAACTTAAGCATTTATAATATTAGTAGGAAGGATATAAATCTATTAACAAAATCGAAACATGATGTTTTCCCTAAGGTACTGTAGATATTCTTTCCGAAATAAAACGAGATTTATTAAAATTATCGTCAAAAAAATAAGTGTATAACCTTATGTTTCCATGTTCGCGGTGTAGTACACGTGTTGAGCATTGTCTTTCTGATGAAAAGTCTCAGCTTTATGTTTTTCTGAGCCACGTAGGTTGGTACAGAGCAACGCTGGTTTACAGACTGAATATTTTTTTTTATATTTTTAAACTATTAAACTCTCTAAGGTTAAACTACACTTAAATTACACTTTAGGCTTTGAAAAATCTCACTAAAAAATTTGAGCTTGGACGGGATATGAACCCGCCAGATCCAAGCGATCGTCCTCAAACCGGACTGCTTTACCACTTGGCCACGAAGCCCTAGTGTCGTAGCTCCAAACTATCAGTAAGATGATACTTCGAGCTACAAGCGATCGTCCTCAAACCGGACTGCTTTAACCACTCGGCCACGAAGCCCCAGTGTCGTAGCTTGAAACCATCAGTAAGACTTTCAGGTAAAGCATCGACTAGCGCCATCTACCCCTGTATCCTAGAGGAAGAAGATGATGACATACCTAAAGTCTGGTTATCTATCTTGAAGTGCCTTGAGTCCTCCCTCCTCCAGGCTATGTTGGGAAGGGGGGTCCCCGACGCGACGCAGCGCAGGGCGGCGTTCTCACCTTCCTTGATCAGAATCTCACTACTGCTCACGTCATCGTCTATATCTGGTGGCACTGTTGGAAAGTTATAAATACTTCTTTAATATGTTTAAAAAGAATAAAGCTACACTGGTTGTCCGTTGGCGCGATGGGTTAACGACCTGAGACAAGTTGCAGGCAATTCCTGGCTTGGCATAGCACAGGACCGAGTGTTCTGGTGTTTACTAAGGGAGGCGTACACCCAGCAGTGGGTACCTATGTGCTGTGGATGTTGATGATGATGATGATGAAGGCTACACACCAAGATGGAAAGGTAGCGGAGAGCAGTTTTTTCAGTCATAATATTTTAAATTTTATCTTCATCAGCATAATACTTAGTATCGATTGAGAAACTTCAAACGCAGGAGATTACGAGCGACCGTAAGCGGTCGCTAAAAGCACTTTTCAAAGCGCTTGAATACTATGCATAATAAAGTTTAAAATCACGCAGTGAATGGCATAAACTGAGGGAGTCCTTTGCCCAGCAGTGGGTAAAATCGGGCTGTTGATGATGATGACTTACCAACTACATGTAGATAGTGTGTCTGACTCATCATAGGCTCAGTGTTGACCTGACACATGTACCGCCCACCGTCCCCCGGACCCACGTCCCGTAGGCCCAGGGTCCACAAGCCGTCTCCATGCGCTACACTGATGCGATGGTTCTTGGTGATCACGTGGCCTGCGATGGTGAGGATGGTTTGGGTGTCCACACGTAGCCATGCCACCTAGGAAGAAAATATCATTTTTAGTAGTGTGGTTGTCTTTACACACACAACTTAAACGAAAACTCCTGTACGCAGAATTCGAGAAGTAATACCTAAATGCATCGTTTCACTTTCACAAAAGTCTTACCTTAGCTGCAAAAGCATTTTAAAAACATAGCAAAAGTAATTGCATCCTAAACAATAAAACCCAGACAGCACTCAAGATATACTTTTATAATTCCGCAGTAAAGGGAACGACCAAACTCGTACTTATACGGGATCAAAACAAAATAAAAGCAGCCGGCAATACATTGAATAAACCATAACAGTAAGACCTCGGATAGCCTGCGAACGGAGATAGCCGGGAGTATATGGAAACTGTTTTGGAGCTGTTTGTAATTTTATATCTTGGATCGTTATATTTGAGTGCTTGAATTTAAAATAGTGGGTTGTAAAGTTTAGGCGGAAATGGGCTTGAAATAGTCTAGTGTAATAATAGAAATAATAGCAACGAGTATGAATATATTTATAAATATTATCGGGACTTAATCGCGTATTGAAATCATTTTATTTACCATTTATTTTATAACCCTTTATCACTAATGCAATTTTGGATTCATAATAATTAATTTTGTGCATGTACCTGATACTGCATCAAGTGCATACATAGGTGTAGACGAACCGTACCCAACGAGCCACAGTACTCAATGGTACAGTCTGAAACACATTACATGCTACATGGCTAAAACCTTGCTTATGGTGACTTTTCGTTAATGATAAACTTCCCTTACCACCATCTCTTACGAACTTCTCTATCTTGTAAGAGAATTATCTGTATCAGTCTTATCAATAAGTTTAGCTTGATAAATTACAATTGCACAAAGCTGCACTCCCATCTCATTTAGACGGTTCGCATTTGTCTAGCTCTCGCCATTCGTCTCAATCCCATAAATCTTGGTGCAGTGATCAATCGCTGCATTCGTAAGTGTTCGGGACGTTCCAATCTCAATGTCGGCTAGTCTCTGGGTTCATTGAGGTACATTTGTCTTTTGTTTTTGTTAACCAATAGGGATTGGAGCTTCAATTTGAAGTTAGAATATCGGCTTCTTCATTTTGAGCGAGAGAGATGGACAATTTAGTGACTATTTCGTTGGTTTTCGATATTTGAATATTTGTCTCAGTAAAGTATGTCACTACACTACGGGCAAATGGCCAACTCTGGTGTCGGAGTTTTTAGGCTGACAATATAATAGGCCTCCGTCGTGGCATATTTTCAGTGTGATTGTGTCTGTTAAAATTTAATTTAATCCAGATAAAAAGTATGTAATAAAAATAATAATCAATAGTTTCTAGAATATTTCGACGAAGCCATTATATAAATAACAGATTTTAGATCATCCTATAACGCTATGCTTCCTATATTTTAAAACGCCATTTTTCATAGACTCGTTAAAACAATCATAAACTGAACATACTCGTATTTCGTAATAAAACTATTTTATTTCGATTTTAATGGTATATTGTTTTTGTCTTATTTTGTACAGAATAAAATATGATAAAAAGTACAAGAACGGAATAATAAAAGTTAAAACTTTAAAATAACCTAGTACTGGAAGCTTAGTAATTGTTCTGAATGTTTATCAATGTTTGATTTCTTATTATAAAATATGAAATCATAACTACATTACTTGTTTACAAAAACAGCAAATAGTCCGTTGAGTAGCTTATAGGTGTGTAGGTTATTTGGCTCAAAGGATCCCCCAGTTACCAGTTTACCCAGTTCTAGAAAACCCTAAAAAGCTTTTGGGGATAAATGCAAATGAGAATAAATAATTAAGCACAAAGGATTTTCTTCACAAAGAATTGAATAGGTAAATGAGCTCCAACAACTTTTTCATGATGATATTCATTGTTTTCTGATTATACCATAAACTTGGAATTTACGGCTGAAGTTTTTATTGAAGATGTTTAATATTCTTTGCTAAAGGATTTTATTACTCTGGATATTACACGGAGAAAATGAAACATAAGCTTTCAATCCACTATTATAAAGTTCTAAATCCAACGCCGGGAGTCATCAATAATTTTACAAGCGCTTCTTTCACACTCGTTTTTACACTCCGACCTAAAACGTTATATGAATTTGAAATCGTGTATTTATGGTCTGCATCCCGATGCAATACACGCCGAATAGACCAACAATTTGTGCACGGAATAGTGAGTCCTATTTCACATGGATTAGACACTGGATTACAGCGCTGGCAGTTATTTATTTCGATAGTTTTGCGCCACAGTTTGTTTTTCCACGCAGTAGGTAAATAGAACAAATATCGCAGCAATAAAAGGCCACACATCAATGCCTCTCGGTAAAACAAACCATCTGTAATTAACATACGAAGCCAGCGAACTGACAAATTGCTGCGATTGGTCTGCTGAGTTGAGTTTTAGCTGTGGCGGTCGACTCTATTGTATGAAGCATAATGAAGCGTGAATAGAATGCTCTGGAACTTCGATAGGTTTTCTAATTGGACGATTAGAATGTGTCTGATTGGAATTGGGGTTAAACATTTGCTCTCTATATTTTTTAACTGTGGTAGTTTAATACACTTGTAGGATTTATTAATTACAGTCTTTAGTTTTAGGTACTTTTTTGAAACTTAGTTTAGTACCAAGTCTCTAAGTCCACACCGAATACAGTTTTATAGGTTTTATAATTTTTAATATATATTAAATGCAATCCAAGCTAAGATATCATCTATACTTCTATAGTAATAATTATTATAAAGAGGTAATGTTGGTTTGTTTTTTGTTTGACGGAGGTAATCTCTGTAACTGATCAACCGATTTCAAAAATTATTTCACCGATCTGTAGAATGGACTGTCGGTTGTTTTATTAGTACACCCGTGCTGCTAATATTTTCCAAAGTACCTATAATATAATCAGGAACAATGCCTGCGACGTATGCCATAATAATTTTATGAGTACAAAGCGAAAACTTTACAATGACCTATTTATAAATAATTTCATAATTTCCATAATGTTTTCAGTGAATTTAATGAGTGTAGGTCAGTGCACACTGTTACCCATCAGTTACTTTAGTTTGTACGTGTTAAACGCAGTATAATTAAAATTAATGATAAACTTTTAACCATTTAAATTTTCGCTTAACGAGTATGTGAGCATTAACGTTTTAATTATTTTAATCGGTGATACTGAGATAAGTTTAAATAATTTTAAAAAGAAAATCCAATTATCAATGATTTTTGTATCAAAACTCTTTGCCAATTATTTAACTTTTTTTACGATGTACCTATACTTCATTTCTTGAAGCGAGCTAATAGGAAGAAAAATTAAACTCACGTGATTGGTTGTCGAAAATAATTTTCTATCTCGTGATTGGCTAGATTGTCAAATCAATTGTCAATTGTCAAATCTAGCCATCACAAGAATAAACAATTATTTTCGACGACCAATCACGTGCGTTTATTTTCCTTCCTATTAGCTCGTTTCAATAAATGAAGTATAGTTTAAAATCAAAGTTTATTACAACTTCCACATTTTGTCTACAATGTTCAAGTATAAGCAGCGTTGTTAGTGTATAAGGAGTCGCGTTGGAATAGTCATTAGAATCACCTAACATTTAAACCAATCCATTTTGTTCCTTGAATTTTCCAAAAAAATAAATTTCAGTCTTCTCTTCTTAGTTTTTGCTACCTACAGTCGTAAAAATCTTACCCAAACAGAAATCCAGTAAGAAAAGACTACAGTTCTAACTGAATGCAAAGCCGTGGAAGTGGGCCCTCGGCTGAAGTAGGTTGAGCACCGTAATGAGGTCAACTCGTCTAAGGGCCGAACCCGCTAACTGTGTTGACTGCACGTGAGCTTATACTGAATTTTAGTTTCATCATTAAGATTTTACAGATGTAAGTTAGTTTTAAGTGCAAGAAATCAGTTTTAACAGGATTGTATCGTTTAAAAAACTCTCACAAAGTAAATTAGTTTACCCATATCACAGATAAAATAATACTATGTACAGATGGTCCATCTAGAACATTAATTTCACTCCTGTTTTTCTTCGGGCTATTTTTTTGTGTTTGATTTTGCGGCGCCCCTAGCAGTGTTTTGGTCTTGCCTGCAATCAAAAATATTTGGAGTGAAATTAATGTTCTAGATGGACCATCTCTACATAGTATTATTTTATCTGTGCCCATATATACGCAAAATACAACGCCAATGAATGTGGCGCTGCAGTCGATTTCAAGAGAGCCAAATAGAAAAAAAATAATTGAGATTTAAATTGGGTATAGCGATTGTGTGCCAAGAGTAGCTAACTATTTCACATCAGATCAGATAAATGAATTTCACATATTAATCGTTGATTGTGCAAGCCGTTATCTTGTTACAGTTGAAGTTCCTGTTCTTACATAAAATAGTATAAACATAGCAAAGGTACAAACATTACAAAATGAATGAATAAAAATATATATTTTCAGAATCCAAGAAAAACAATTTCCAAAAAATCACTCGGGTAATTTAATAATACAATATCAGGCTCGACCGACCGTTCGTCACGATCGCAATGCTGCCGGCGGAAAAAGGGAAAAGGGTGCCTCGTTTAACTTCTAAAAGTGCGCCAGATGGGCAGATTCTGATAAAATGAGAAACTGTTTGTTGTTCACTTAGAAATAGATAAAGTTGGTTGTGACCAGGAGTCTGCTCAGGATACACGACGACACTGACACTCGACACAAATGTCGACACTAGTGTTGATTGCAAACAAAATTGATTTGCAACTAAGTGTCGCGGCGGTGGACACACGCAGACAGTCGATGTATACACTGAGTGTCTAGTGTCTGGTGTCGTCGTGTATCCTGAGCATTACCATGACAAAAAAATAGGAGTGATTTCAATGTTAGAGATGAGGTATCTGTACCTAACTGAAAAAAAAAGCACTATAGCACTTAAAAAGCATTACAACTTGTTATGATTTTTAAGTGCTTTCTTTTTAAGATTGCATAACTTTAAAACAAATACTTACAAAAGCTGTGCTAAAAGTCTACTAACACAGTTGTATTTTATTTGACCAAAAAAGCGTATAGCATTTAAAATTCTACACTGTAAAAATGTACACCAATATAAATTCTAAATCACAGTCAGAATTTTACGAGCACTTTACTTCCTTTAATGTTAAAAAGCGAAATCAGACCAATTTAAATTCGTGTAAAAGATCTGAAACAACTCCCGGTAGGTTTTATCTTGCAGACAATTATTGAATTAGTATGCTGGTCACGCTCAAGCATACTCTCTAAATATAAATGATACTTGGATCTACATTGAGATGGAAAGGAAGTTTTTCAATCATAGACACTTTTATACAAAGTGAAATGTGCATTTTCTAGAAAGTTCGACACGGTATGGTTTGATTTTCTGGGTGTTTTCTATCTATAATATGTATGTATTTACAAAAAAAAATTATCTATATATTATATCAGTCATCTGGTTACCATAACACAAGCATTAAGTTGCTTAGCTTGGGACTGGATGACGCTGTGTGGAATGTCCAAGGATATTTATTTATTATTATTTATTCCGTACAAGCGGCTACAAAAACATTTATGCGTTCAGAAGTTAAATTTTCATTCAATCAAAAATTCGAATGATTGAATAAAAATTGAACTTCTGAACGCATAAAAGCTTTTTGTAGCTCCTTAAGTTGAAAGAATCGTATTGATACGTCACTAATAGAAGGTCACTGAACCCTTATAAAAGCAATTAACTGCCTATCCCAATCTTATCTATCTTTGGTTTTGTATCTCTTTGACATGACTTTCATGAAATTGTCTATTTAAGTATCGATTTTTTATTGAGACTAGCCGTAAGCAAATTGCGCCAGTAGTCATTTATCGATGGGCGATTACCATGAATTAGCCACGTTCATGGTGTTTACAAATGAGCTTCGGAGTTTTGACAATGAACATGTTTTTAAAAAATATTCTTTTGACCATGTATGTACCAAGTAATAGGTATTCAAACACACCTAGTATTCAGAATCTTTGGTCAAATAAAACATAGATAAAATTACTAAGTATTTCTAATGTAGGTAATAATGGACTTCATATAACGGTGGCATTTATACAAGAAACTGAAACTGACTAGGGGGCGACATGTTTGTCGAAGCAAACTAATATTTTTGGGATTATGTGTTATAGTGGCACAGATCATGTAAGTTATTCCGGCGGAGCCATACTGCTTAGGAAATCTATTCGTAACTTTCTTAATAGCGATCTGAACTTTCTTATATAAAAGAAACATAACTTGTAAATTATGTAATTATTAGAGTAGTTAAGCCTTTAAGTCACGATTAAAAAGATTTTTATTAAACTTTAAGCATGGCTAAGTTTTATTATTGTTTTAAATTACAACGATTTAACTCACTTCACTACACTTTACTTCTTCTTTATGGCTTACGATTTAACTCATAATATCTCACAATTGTGTAATATTATGTCAAAACATGTTAGTGTCGTTGTCTTTTTAAAGTGACAATCGACTGACTTGTCCAACACATAAAATAATCCTCTTAGATTAGCTTTCCATATCCACAGGAAAGACACAATCCATATCAATACGTGTATGTGTGGGGTTGACTAGCCGCGGATACCCTCACGATGTTTTCCTTCACCGATTAGAATTTGTCTTTAAAACCATGAAAAACTAACAAATACCCACTACATAAATTTATACGTCAGACGTCAGTGAATATCCGTTTTTATCATTTCGCCTTTAAAACTGAAATCATGCCGGAATACCAAAAATTGCAAATAATCCTGCCAATCTGTCCGTGTGTCCGTTAACTAGGCGTGCTTCACAGTCAGCTTTAACAAGCGAACCATTTCCTAAACTGACCTCTGTATCTGCTTCGTAAGGGCGATTTTACCTTGAAAGTCTGCAAGTTGTCAACTTTGCAAGTAAGAGCGGCGTCCCTCCCGACGGCGACGGTCACGTTCGAGCCGGGACCGACGAATCTCGGCAAATCTGGAACAATTTAATTATCAGCCATTTTGAATTTTATCGTTAACAAGTAGCCGTGATATTTTATGTAGAGACATTGATTTTTGTTAGAATAAAGATAGAAGAAGTGATTCAGAATCTCTCATGGTCCCATCTCTTCTTCATCTCATGGTAATACGTCTTTTTATTTATTCGAAAAACGTTCAGAATGACTTTGACCAAAACAAAAATAGGAGAGGTGAAATGATGCCCAGCAAAGGACTTTTTAAGTCTTTTTTACTAAATTGAAGATACTTCTGTTCAAATTGTTTTAGTTATCAACATTTTTAATCGTAAATTTTATTTCCACCCCCTAAGACTATGGTCATACAAAATGTCAAATGCTTAATAATTTAGAAAAATACGAGTAATATAAATTTGAGTATTATATGTACAATCGTGACAGTCTTTTTTTTCTTTTCATTTTATAAAAGGTGTTTTAATAAACGATGTCAGTTTTGGGAAATAGTCTCACAACGCAAAACTTTGTACCTAGCATTTTGTGTAGTAAGATTTTCTTCAGAATTTCTAGTGCAACATTTTTAATAGATTAATTTCGGGCGTTTGTAGATCATCTAAAGATGTCTGAGGGGGTGAAAAGATGTCAAAAACACATTTACCAAGAAAAGTCTCTGGATATAAATTACTAAGCCTATTTTATTAAAAACTGAAAGTTGTTCTCTTGAAATATTTTTTCAATTTTTCTTCTAGATACAAAAACAAGATAATTAAGGTTTTAGACACATCTAAATTATCTTTTAAAAGGGTTTTTTGATATCTGATTCTTCTTTTTCGGTTAAATAAATTTAAGTCATGAAAAGATAAAAGACTGTTTTTAGGACGCCTAAAGACCTCATCTTGGGCAAATATTACAGTCCCACAGACAGAATGTACCTTGGCTTGATAATCGGAAATGGTAATAGGTAGGTTTAATTTACCTACTTAAAACCATAAATATAAATATTTAAAAAGTAGCTACGTTTAATATACCTTCCTATAAAACACATTATAATGTTTTTTACCAAATTGAATCAGAATTTCTTATCTACAAATCGATGCAAGCATTTAGTTAACCTTATACAGCAAAATTCTGATAGACCGCCTGTTCATTTTCTTAGGACAAATTAGTTACGCTCAAAGTTAACGAACCAACTGAAATTTCTTAGAAGCTATGGCCGTTATATTCTATAAAACTTTTAAAATGTATAAAATTGCATAATTCATAGATACGAATTTTGAAAATACTTATTTTCAATCAATCAATCAAAGTCATTTATTGCGTAATATGGGTTTGTAACAGGTAGTACTATATGTATGATACAGTCTAGAGCAGCCATATTCAGCGTAGTCCGCATGCAATATTATATAGTAGGTATTGTATGCAATATTATATATTTTGTATATATCATTTTACGTGCGCGTGTTTGTTTGAGGTAATTTCCAAAACTACTCAGCCACTTTCAAAAATTCTTTCACCGATGTGTAAAATGGACTGTCGGGATGGTTATATAGGCTTACTCATTTTATCCTGTTAGTTTCATCAGTACATCCGTGCAAAGCAGGGACGTGCTGCTACTTACTATAAAGTAATCAAAATCACTTTGAAATTCGGCATAAACAAATCTATTGAAGGAAGCAAATTCAATAACTGACTTTGCTTCACAAATTTCTGCTGATCCAACACGTTACCTGACGCGTATCCGAATTAGGGATGATTTATGGCTTACCGGCTGCGAGCCGTGTTGAAACCGTACGGTTAACGTACTGTGCATCATAAATTGCCGTACGTCGAGGCTGATATAAAACTAGCGGTTCGTGTCCGGCATTGTGAAACAGTTGATTTTCTAACTATTTTCAACTATTTTCCTAGTAAAAGTTTGTTCGAAAAACGTGCTGATAATTCAAAAAAATTACCTAAAAATTAAGGCATTTTTATCATTTTCTAATTATTTTCTACTGTTTTTCTAATAAAAGTTTGTTTGAAAAATGGTCTGCCCCTCGATTTCCCAGGCATATTGGCGCTTTAGCATTTTGTGCTTTCCACTGACGATGTAGAGTCATTTTATGAGTGATTCTTCGGGTAAGGCATTATTTGGTGATTTTCGTGGCTATTTTCAAATTCAATATATTTTATATATTGATACCTGAGTCTTAAAATATACGTAAAAGTATATATTTTTATAAAAGAGGCACCTCTGAGAGCGATATACTTATGGAGATAATCGAGTTTAAAAAAATAGAGGCCACGCAAATCAAAAAACAACATTCTAATTTGGTTTTTTTTACTTCATATTGAACAAAAAAGTAATAATGTTTAAAAATAAGTACGGTTACCATTATAGAAATAGTTTTCAAGTAGAATCAGTCCAAGGTTTTTTATTATTTGTCAAAAAAATTACAAAAAAGAGAAAATAATATTTTTCATAGTTTTTGGGGCATCAATTCATCTTATTCTTTGGTCAAGCCTAGAACCCAGGAAATTGACATTTATCTGAAGTAATAAAATATATTTTCATACAAAACTAAAAGTTATTTCATTTGCATGGCCAAAAATTGACTTGCGTGGGTCAAAACTGCCACGTAAACCACGAAAATCACGACCACGAAAATCAAAATAAAACCTTTGTGCTAAAATTATACAAAAACCTTCAAAGCTAATAAACTGTGTTTTGAGTTTAAGTTACTTTACCATAAACTTGTTTACCATAATATATTATTGAGTAAATAAATTCACAGACACTGGAGATAATTGGACCACGCAAATCAAAGTTTTGTGAAACCAAATCCACGCAACGACTTTCAAACTTCTATTTTTCGAAAAATCTAGGGACCAGCACTTTACCACTCTGCCTAGCTGTCGGGGGGTGGCTAGTTGTACCTTAAATTAGGATGACACAGAATCCAGCCGCGAAATAAGAGTTGTGGCGTTGAATTCAAAATAAACCACGCAAATCAGCAACAACCTCGGGACAGTTACTTTTTATTTTTTTCTAGGAAATGTAGTGCTTATAGAACTATGGTCTTATTTTTTATTGCATTGTTAACTTCTTAGGTCATTGTGTTATTTTTTTGGTAGACATGTAGCGCTTAGTTTAAAAGATATAATTGATTAAGTGACTAAATCGGGGTTGGGGACACGCCACGAAAATCAAAGAACGAGGGTATTTAACCTTTTTAATCATATTATTTATTAAAATAATTGTATGAAAATCAGTTTCCCAGTTAGAAGAGGCTTTAAGGATTACGCGAAAAAAAAATGAGCCCGTTGACTATTAAATTTCTATTATTTTTAAGCAGAGCCGCTTGAAAAACCTGTCCCAAATAATCACCCTTATCACCTTTAAGGCGCGGCCCCACCGCGGTGCATGCTGTGCACGGGCACGCGGCGCATTTTAGCTGCGTGTATTCATTTGTTTGACAACGTGGGTCTACGTTTCCACTGGAGTACCTACACGAAGACCCACGACTATGTTTAGCGTGGCACGGCGCACGGAGAGGCTACACGTCACACATGCCACTGCAATCTACGGACACGGGCTTCACTGCGGGAGGTGGGACATAGTCGTGGGTCTTATTCGTGTACTCCAGTGGAAACGTAGACCCACGTTGACAGCGTTGAGCTATGTAACCGCCTATTCGAGCAAGCCACGCGTGTATCAATGACGTCAATTCATGCGTAGCCTCTCCGTGGGTTGCAGTGGACACAACCACATACATTTTCTTACAAAGCGAAGCTTAATACACGTGCGTAGCCTCTCCGTGCACCGCGGTGGGGCCGCGCCTTTAAGCAAAAACAAATTGATTTTATTAGTGTAAACTACTAAACAATACCCTTTCTTTCTTTCACTATTCTGCAATAATAGATGTTTTAAGTTTAATGGTTTTATTAATAATACCTATGTACACCATAATATGGACACGTACAAAATCCGCTTCAAAAGAGTATTTTTGAGGCAATTATTATTACGATCGCATTATGTCGGTAATGGTTTAACAAAGACCCTTAGATTGGAGTTAGACGCCCACGGCTGGTTATTGTAAGCTGTTCACGGGTCAGGAAATGGGTTGAAACAGCCCAGATTTATGTTCAGAGTACATTATTCGGCCAATTAGTAATTTGCTATGAAAACTTTGAAAAAAATACAATAAATTAAAAATTTCAAATTCTTATTTAAAGTTTTAGCTAAATCTATTTGGTTTGAAGAAAATACAATAAATTAAAAATTTCAAATTCTTATTTCAAGTTTTAGCTAAATTTATTTGGTTTTTTATAAATATAATAGAACTTAACATTTATACTTGATCTATAAAAACGTTCGCGTTTATGATTCCATAATCTTGTTTAGAAAATACCCGTGAAACTGAATTCCGGCGTCGATTGAATCGAAACTATCGAAGGAAAATATTTGCTGGCCACAAAGCAATCAATACGTGCATATTCCGAACCGTATCGGCTATAAACCGGTCACTGTCCCAGACTAATGGATAAACCGGTAAAAATAACGGTGATTGAACTTTTAACGGAAATAATACTAATGACATTCTCGTGTAGCAGAGTATTATTGCCGGGACGTGCTGCTACTAGTCTATAAAATGGATAATGTTTAATAGGATGCAAAAATAAATGCGTGGGTGATGACGGCTAAAATGCATCAATTATGTTGGTCGATCTTCCGAATTTTCAGCAATTTAAGGAATATTCCGTTTCCACAAACATAAGCTGACCTGCGATTTGATGCCGAAATTTAAATTAATTTAGTTTTTCGATTTGCAGAGACCCCTAGACTAGTTGAGATCCACCTTCTGCGAGGTCACTATTTTGATGAGACTATTTTGGTGCATCACTGGCAACAAGTGGCATAAACATTTCAGCGTTTCTGTGCTTCGAAGCCTCGAAGGTAACGTGAAATAGTCACTACTGGCTCAATCGACTCAAAAAAAGACTAGTTCTCACCAAACAATACAATTTTTCACATAGGATTTTATTAAAACTGCATTCTACTACCATTTTTGAAATAATTTCAAATTTATTTTAAAATTTTAAATTTGCCTCGTCCCTTGTGACCGAGGTCGCGTCGAATGAACCGGATATTGCACAGAACTGCGCACAATTGCATAGGAATTGCAACTGTTGGCAATTCTGTCGCTCTCAGTATAGAAACGACTTTATTTCGCGACTGGTTTAATCCGAATAATTAGTCGGAAAACTTTTGGAAAACCGGTTTATTTTTTGGGAAAACCGGTTTTTTCTGTGCTTTAAAAATGTTTGGTATTTTAGTAAACGTTTTACTGTTTTGTTTAATCAACATTAATCCATGTGACTGGAGCGGAAAATATAAAAATCTGATCAGTATTTTATTTCATACGTAGAAGTACCCTTTGTCATGACAGACGCTTATTTTCTACTGACGTACTGTAACCGTTATTTCTTTGATTTCACATTTCAGATCTCTTAAGTTTTGACAGCGAATGTCAATAATATTTTTATAGCGTTTGTAGTAGTATCAAAAAGTTGAAACATTCAGCTATTTTCTTAAAAAAACAACCAACATAAATACAGCTGCTCAATACATCAAAAACAAACAAAACTTGTTCCTAACTACTGAATATCGGATCTAAAATAAACTCAAACAAAAACATTTTTATCGTTGAAACACGAAACTCACTGAAACAAAAGGCAACTAAATTCACCAGTTTTCTTTTGCAATAAAAAGCATTCTCCTGACAATACTTAGAACTATGTAGCTTGAAACTATACCTCAAGCACCGGTTTAAAGTAATACGAGAGCGGTTACGTCATATTTACTATTAAAGTGCTAAGTTGATAATTATATTTTTTAATTTTCGAACTGTAAAGACCGAAATAAAAATAGCACCTTATTGATGGTTTCTGGCAGTCTTTGGCATGATATTGCTTTTTGAAGTTAAGACTCTTAACAAATTTCTTTGTCATTATTAAACGATAACTTAAGATCCGAGCATTCGGATTCCAGACGTTTTTAGTCCGTTTTTACAGCTTTTGAATTTTTTTCAGACTTTATCAGACTTTATATTGATAAAAGTAGCGATTTTGATGTCCACAAAACCTTAAATTAAACTAACTAGAGATGTTGCTGTCCTTTTATAACGATCGAAAAAAAGTGTAAAAAGTTTAGTCATGCCATTTAGTCCGATTAAAAAGCGATAAATTTAAAAGTAAAATACTTGTTTATTAACAAAACAAACTCATGCTAAAGCAACACAGTCGAAGTGTCGATATTCTACAGCCCGGATCGCTCCCAGGCGGCTGCGGTCTGACAACATACTCGCTTGAGCGTATAGAACGTGTCGTGGTTATGTTCATTAATAATTTTGATCTAGTTTAACTATTATTCAATCTAAGGAAATTTCTAAACTAAAACATATATAGAAATCTTCAGTTTAAGCCATAGTTATTTTACATATTTCTTTTCGTGATTCGTTTACTGATAAGGGATTTTGTAAAATGAAACTCCTAAATGGATGAATTTTACTACTCGTTGCACTATGTTTGCAAGTCAATATTAACTTACCTACTTCCTGGCTTTTAGTCGTTAAACCATGACGGAGGCCTCTAGGCAGCCTAAAAACTCCATATTTTATCAGAGTTGTGGCACCTGTTTATACGAACGAACTTACCTACTTAATGACAAACAATATCATGCACTTTTTTTGCAATTTCTTTCTTTGTGATTTACAACCTCACATAGAAACTTAAATTAAATTCCAATTTCCATTGAAATATGCCCAAGACTCGAATCAACTTGTTTTTATTCAACCTTCAACTTTGTAAAAGTTTTGGCACAACACGGCTTTACAAAAATGTACAAAAGCTCACAAATAAAATAACTATTTTATTAAAACCTTCAGGATTATAAGTTGTCACATAAGAATGTTTGCAGAGGCCTAATCCCAACCTGCTACCCTCACAAAGCATTGCAAGATATGGTCTGACGTCACTACCTGGGATATTATTTTAGGGCAGGATGTTAGGGTAGTCAACAAACTGTTTGGTATGGAGTCTGCTTAGTATATAAAGTATGGCTATGTCAATTCTTATTTGGTACTGAAATTTTGGCCTTGTCCTATTGCTAGATGCGCCTATATAATTAAAGTCGTGGGATGAACTTCTGTATTAAAAAAGACAAAAAAAAAAGAAAAGCAGACGCAATTATAGACAGGTAAAAAACTTTGATAAACCTACTTATAACAATAAGTAGTCTTTTTTAAATCTTTTGTAATATGATCACTACGAGTATTATACAATAAAGAAACTTCATGCTAGTCTTCCAATATAGTTATGAGAGAAAGTTGATGCCATTTACAAGTGTGATTTTTGTGTGTTTTTGAAAGGTCTTTAAACGCATTTTTCCATACAAAAGCCTCTAACCCGTTTCCACCACTGACAAATCTACATGATAGGTGGATATGAAACGCATCTATAGCAACGTCGCATAGCTCTAGTGGAAAGGAATCCTTATAATAGTTGCTGATGAATGTGGTAATATATACGATACTTCAAGACTGCAACAGTCTATAATACTTCAAGAATCATTAAGCAGTCCGTCTATCCCAACCCTTAGTAACCGTCTGGGACCAACGAATTTAATCAGAACTAATTTACTAAACGCACGAAACTTTTCGACTTTACTTAGCGTAAGAGCCTCGTTTGGGCACGACGACAGGTTCAACTGCGACCTGAGGTATTGTGAGTTTCATTAGTTGATTAGCAGTAAGTTCGGGTGAGTTTATATTCTAGTAAATTGCTTAGTATAATGCTGTTATGCTAGTTGCGCTCTCGACTTTACTTGTGAAACTCATGTGAAGGAAGCGGAGTAAAGTGATTACTATATACTTTGTTTATAATGTCATTTTCCAAGTAAGATTGATTAGATAATAGTAATAATGATTAGACAAAACAATTCAACATTGAATAAATATCATCATTACCAATCAAGTGTTTTATGCGCAATTTTCATAATTAAATGATGATTATTGATTACTGTAACGACAACGGATTTTATTTGACGGTTCCTAATTTAACAACGCTTATACCTAGGACATGCTAAGTTTTGACAATCTCCATCATTTACCACAGTTCGACTTTACCTACAGCGTTGCATTCATTAAAACCCTCGTTTAATACTATTCTATTTCTATTTCTAGCCCATATTGTCCCACTGCAGGGCAAAGGCCTCCCTCCCCTCTTTCCAGCTTTTTCTGTCCTTGGCCGCAGTGGGCCAATCTGGAAGATGCACATCTAACTCGTCTCGCCATCTCCGTGGTGGTCTGCCACGCGGACGTCTTGCGTTGGGCACCCATTCGGTTGTGGTCTTAGCCCACAAGTCGTCCGACATGCGACAGAATAATAAATAAATATAGATATAATATAGATACAGAATAATCGTTTAATACTATACTTCATTTCTTGAATCGAGCTAATAGGAAGATAAAATAAACTCACGTGATTGGTTGTCAAAAATAATTGTATATTCTCGTATTAGCTAGATTTGACAATTGACAATTGATTTGAAATCTAGCCAATCACGAGATAGAAAATTGTTTTTACTACCAATCACGTGAGGTTATTTTTCTTCCTGTTAGCTCGCTTCAAGAAATGAAGTATAGTAATAAATTATTCCACGTAGCAAATTGTGAGCCTGTATTCTAATCATAAGTCATGTTTGAAATGTCTTACTACGAAATATATTCTAATATCAAGCTGTCTCGAGTCTTGATAGAGCTTTCATCTTAGGAATTTGATTTTGAGAATAGGTACTTACTCGTATTTATCAGTGCAATTGGAGATCAAAGCAGCAAACTGTCACTTCTATTTCACGGCTTCACTTTGAAGCTCGAAATATCAATTCGATGTACTAACAGGCTTAGAGCTTAAGAGCTTATTTGGCTAAAAAAAAACCGGTAAATTAATTTTACACTAACCGGTTCTTTAAAAATAGTAATAACATAAATTGTATGACTTTGTTTTTGGATAATGTGTTGTAAAAAACGTTCAATTAAATAATAAAATACAACATTAAAAGCATCGAAAAGAGAATAATTTCCAAAGTAGGTCAAAGGAAAATGTCATGCACAGCAACAGAACAATACAACTATACAATTTAATTTTGTTAAATAAAAAAGTATTTAACAAAATTAAATATGTACCAATTTTAGCCCAAACTCGTACTAAAGTCTAAACTACTTAAACCAAGTCAATTTGCAATAATACCGACCACTTACTGAAATAGTCACCAGTTAGTGGCTGCGGGCCAAATCTACCTACCTGGCTTACATTTTAGAAATATTCATACCTAGGTCTAGATTATAATACAAAGTTAGATTTTAGTTGATACTTACATTATTTTTGTTTTTACTAGGTAATAAAGTAGAAAAAATAACCGGTAAAACCGATAAATTTGACAGAGCCAAAATATCATTGTTATTTATCATTTTCAACAGACAATACATTTCGTCTCCTTCTCGTTTGGATATACTAGACAGGTACCACCTTCACCTGCTACTATCTAGACACTTTTTTGTCTTAAATTCTTTTATCAAATTGTTAATACAAGGCTTGCAACCTTTGACCTGATTCTTCTCAAAAATGTCGCATCAGCCTAAGTATATTTATTTTCCAGCAGTATCTACTCTCAAACACGCTCTCGTTTACCCTCTTTCACCAGATAACTTTAATGTTATTTATTTTTTAACTACTCTACTTTCAACGTTATTTTAACACGTAAAATTACCCACGTAGAAATATCGTCGCTTTAGATACCGACAATGTATCGGTGACGGATTTCTAGGCCGCCTAAAAGTCGCCCTGGCCACATGACACTGATATTTCTTGACGTAGGTCTTTGTCATAGCTTAAAGGCCAATGATGACAGTAACATGGCGTGACGTCATATCAAAATTCCGAGAATAAATATTTTACTTTCCAACCTTGAATAAAACGAGAGTAAAGTGTCATCTGTTATCATAAAGCGTCAAGTTCCAAGCTTTGTATAAAATTGACGCAACCTTTATAATCTTATGAACGCTAAAACATTCGCCGAAAACAAAAAGTTCTTTTATTACATTAGTAACGTGTCTGTAAGTTTTCTTTATTTCCGAAGTAACGTACAGAAATATTTTACGATGGAATATTCCGTAATGGTGAAACGAGTTCCAATAACAAAGTTGTGAATATGTAATGCTGATTTTTATGAAATGAAAACCGGTTTTTGGTTAAGAAGTTTTTGGTTTGTTTTTTGGTTTACTTATCTGATTTTTATGAAACGAGAACCTGAGATAAGAATTTATTGGTATTAGACATTATATTAAGTAATAAAACGGGAATTTATTCCCGTGGGGATACCGGGATCTTATATGTTAATCCAGGATAAAAGCTGTCCTGGTATCATATTTCATTTCAATCCGTCAAGCCGTTTGAGCGTGAATTAAACCAAACATTTACACTTACACACAAACTTACTCTTTTATTATATTAGTCTGATTATTATGCATACGACGTTAAAAAATTAATGTGCGAACATTAATTTTAACAAAAGCTAGTAAGTATTAAATAAATTGAAAACAAAACAACAATGTTTGTACATTAAATTTGGTCGCATGAGTATTAAGATTGATAGTTCCCCAGCGAATTAAAAATATTGCAATGTGGAATTTAAATAATTATTTTGATAATGTAAACACATACTGATTAGCTTTATTTGTACGAAGTTTATTTGATTTAAATTCAAAACATTAAAAAAAACGAAAGTTTGTTTGTAAGTGTAAATGTGTTTAACCTAGTATAATGATGCCTGTGTGCTCACTTTTATTCTTTACGTTTTAGTGATTCTCATTAAGTGAAATGTAAATTTCTTTTGAGAAATAAAGTTCTTTAACCATTAACTTTGACGCTCAAACGGCTTAACGGATTTCAATCAAATTTGGTACCAGGATAGCTTATATACTGACTTAACATAGGCTACTTTTGATCAACGTTTTCTCACTCGGAAACGGGAATTATTCCGCGGGTAACACCGCGGGGCACAGCTACCTATAACGCATCATTATTTCCCTGCTCTATGTTCAAAAAGTGTTTCATTTTCGAATACGTTACGTATTAATTATAATTTACGTTTAAACTTCCATCTGCTAAAATTAATTATAAGTTATTATAACAATGAAAATTGAATTATTTAATAATATTTATTTAATGAGCGTTACCATTCAAACAATTTACACATTTCCATGAAATAAAATTATATATTCAAATAGAAAACACAATTTGTTCGGAACACATTTCTGCTGTGATGGCATTATTAATTAGAACGCCCTTTATCCAATTAATTGGCGTTTCAACGTCAACGCTGAAAAGTAATTTTACTATCACAGGCTTTGGAAAACAGAATGTCTAGTAAAACCACAGATTAAATAAGTACTACTTGCGTAATCTGTGGTAAAACTCACGATAATTTTGAGAGCAGTACTGTTTACGAGTGTTTACAAATACAATACAATGTTTATCAACAACAACAGTCAGTTGGTTCAACAATATGTGGTTGTGGTTGTTGGCAATTGAACCAGCCGTCTTACCACAGCTCGTTCGAATTTTGAATTTGCGGTGTTCGCTGGAAGCTGCAATCATGAACGAATTAGCCAATGGACGCGTCATAAAATTCAAATGTATGAAATTTCGATAAGGTAAACCACGCACAAAAAGATTTTATTACACAGACAAACACAGATTCATTCCTAAAAGTGTCAAAAATGGAGCTGCTTCCGCCTCTATAGTTTTTACACCATTTTACTGAACACACGTGGGAACTCTGGGGACGTTAAGTTGACAAGTAAGTGCTTGAAACTGCCGCAAAACAAACGACCAAGGCTAAAATTTCCTGGTTACAGACAGGACCGGTCAAGGTGCGTTTGCTGTTATGTCCGGTCCAGTGGCTAATTTGTTCGTGGCTGCAATATTCAATAAAGGGTGGCCAGGGTTTTGATTAAAAACTATTGACATTGTTCGTTCGGTATGCGATATGGATAGGGATTAAATTGCAATAGGAAAGTGGAATTTTCGCAATTTGACTGCGGTTTTGGAAAAATTTCATGGGGAAAGTGTTCTAATGTTTAAAGGAATGGCAATGATTAAGAAAAACGTGTTTATTATAATATTTTATAAGGAATGAGTTAATTCTAAGTATAAAGCTACTGTGACTTATAAACATAATAAAACATTTAGTTCTTTTCCATATTTTTTAGATTTTTTTAGGCCTTACATCTTTACTTTTTAGTTGATTTATACAGCGTCAGGGGCCTATCTTCACAGGACGCTGTGTATAAACTTGCTACTACGACTGGATTGGATCCCACGACCATCGGATCGAAAGTCGAAATAAAGAAATAAAAATAAAAAAATATTCTCTACTTTATTCTCTACTTTCAGTTTGATTCGTAATTAAGCCTGTTCAACTAAACCGAAGCTTATTTCTCTTTAGGCCTTCCAGCCATCACGTCACCTAATGCTGAATGTATGGAGCCGAGCACTCCTTGTGGGAATGAGGTCACTTCGCCGCCTGCGAGCTCCCACTTCCTACTTAAGCACTCCATAACTATCGTAAAAAGGGATTAGTTTCACGAACGGTTTCTATTAAGGAGTACACTCAACCACAGAAAGGATATTAATAAACACAAAATATAAATATCTATGGATATTCCACACAGCGTCATCTAGTCCCAAACTAAGCAATTTAATGCTTGTGTTATGGTCACCAGATGATAGATTTTTTCACTCAGGTATTATACATAGAAAACACACTTGAGACAACTTTTGCAGACCATGCCAATGTTTCCCCCGCAGTGGAATCGTACCCGCAACCTACGCGTCTCAGCTGGGCCTTTGCCCATTACGCCACAGAGGTCGTCAAAAAGGTATCGACTAAAAATATGAATCAATCTAAAATTACATGACAAAGTACACATTTCAGTATTAATTGTGTTATCCAAACTTACACGCGTATATTCGAGGTTTGAACAGACATGTTGCATTTTAACCGCGTGCTCCAAAATTGCTTTACGTTGTTTGGATTCAGTTATTGTGCAGTCGGTATGACGGCATCGATAGCCAACTGCAATGCGCAGTCTGTTTGTTACAATGTTCTAATGAAGTTGTATCGATGAACCGTGTGGAATTGCTGTTTGCTTGATGTTGCCATGCTAGCGCTTCTTATCGGAAATTTTGGAAGTAAGAAGTGGCAAAAAATAGGTGACTGTACTCTTAACCGTTTGACCTAGATCAAGGCTAGGTTTCATTATGTAATTTCTGTTCGTAAGTATATTTAATTAGATTTCTGATACTAATGTTATTCTGTACTTTGCCAATAACCAAATTTGCTAAAAGCAGTTATAAAATGAGTTATTGGTCGTCGCTACCGATAATATAAAGTAGAAATTCCTGGTTACTACATTATGAGCGAAAAAAAGTGAATATCTGTATTTGTAAATAAAGATTAGTAGACTTTTATATTCAGAAATTAAACTAATACATATTTACATAACTGTACAAAATACAAATGGAACCAGTTGAGCCACCTAAGGAACGTTGCAAACGGTCTATAGGATTAATTAAGAATGAGGACATACAAAAATAGATTTTAGCTTTACTTTAGCTTTTACTAACGCAAAGTCGTGTCGGTTTTTGATCAAATAGATACCATAGAGACGCAAAAATTTTTTCATCCCGGAAAAATAAGTCAGCAAAAAACAATTCCACAACCCACAAATTAACTCAAAGAAATACCATGTATCTACACAGCTGTAATTACTTGTTACCAAGTGTATCCATCAGGCAGCGCCATCTATCATACGGACGAGGGTCAGAACTATTTTTTATTCATATATTTCACCCCGGATAAGTGATGCCATACGTTAAACAAAGTGGGATGGAGTGAAGGAATGGAAATAGCCAGGTCTATGACCTTGGGCTTTGACGACCTCTGTAGCGCAGTGGGTGAAGCCACGGAGGTTGCGGGTTCCATCCCCGCCAGGGAACAAAATGTTTGTTTGTTTTGCAGATTTGTTTCTAGTATTTAGAATTTGTAGTTTTCTTTACAAAAAAATATTTGTTTTATTAACATAATGTTGTCCCACTGCTGGGTAAAGGTCTCCCCCAATTTCCCAAATTTATAATATTTATTTATTACTTATTTAATATTAATTCTTATAGCTTAGGTTATGTTCAAGTGTCATGGGGTTTTTGACCTTGGAATGGAATTACGGAGAGGATGAGGTTGGTGGTTAAAGATCGCAGTTCTAGATCCTGACTTGGAATCTTGCCAATGTATTTGTAAATATTTCCGTTTTGGAAAAAAATACATGTTCATGGACTGACAGACTGGAGAATGTTTGTAATACGATTTTCAATTTGAACTACGCAGTTTCAGAATTTGTAGTAAAGAAACTATAAAAAAATTGTTTATTTATTAATTTTTTTATTTAATTGTGTGAAAACATGTTTTTTTAGTCATTTAATTGATGTTTTGTATGAAAGGTGGAAAGAAATATAAACTGTTTCTTTATTAATTGAAATAATTTCATTAAAGCCTGTATAAAGTAGAAAAAGTATGAAAATGCTACTTCTGTATTAAACAGTGTGATTCGCCTTTCGAGATTACACATGTTTACTTGTAGTAGCACGCGTGTGTGCTGCCATCATACACTATTTTAAAGCACTAAAATAAAAAATAACAAATATTTATTGAGGGTACCCATACACGTTTTGTGTCGCGGCCATCGTACACGTAATATTTGTTCGAAAAAGTTTTTTCGTGTTTTTAGTGTTTTATTTCAGCTTTAAATATGGGAAAACGAAAGAACAAAGACGAAGAAGATCGTCTAGCAAGGAAACTGAGGAAGTTGGAACCTAAAATTCGTCGTGATCGTTTTTCGTCTTCGTCGAATTCTGCAAGCAGAGAACAAGTTCATAACGCGGAAGAAACTTTGGATAATGTCTGGAACGCCGAAGGTGAACAAACAGAAGGTAAGTATGTAACTTTTACGACTTTAGGTAAAAGTATTTCTAGGAAACGACGCACGGGTTACTTCATACTTGATTACCTAATAAAAAATCAAAATGATTTTTACATCTAATGTTTTTATTTCTCTAAACTCGACGGGTTGGTTATACCTACATACCTATACCTATACTCCACGTACATACTACAACGTGTTGATATGTTTAATTTATTTACTCAGGTTATTATCGAGGAAATGAGTATAATTTGTAAGATTATACCAACCTATACATACTTCAGTTCAATCTGAAAGGTTGATCGTTGTATATTGGTTATCCTATGATACTATCCTAACTAGAGTATAGTCTGAAAGGCTATATCAGAAAACTGCTCTTCAAATTGACTTGTAAGGTCAATTGCCGAGCGTAAACTACCCGACTGTTATATAACAGCGGAAAATACAGTTTTGTATAATTATGATCAATTTATCTATTTCATGGATATCACCAGCGAAGACATTACCCCTGTGTCATCTGACGTATTGAATATACAATTGCAGATGTACCTCCGGACGAGAATATTTTAAGTATTCTTGGAGATGAGCCTGCTAAAGAAGAATGTTTTCAGCGATAACATTCATAAAGTCGTTGCTGTGTGTCCGAAACCTTATTGAATGGCTTGAAAGATGATACTTGTAAAAGAGGCTTCACCGCCACTTCTCAACCCCGAAAAGTCTTAACTTGTACTATATCATGCTTATCTATCCCACCTTATGTCAAAAATAATAAACGAAAAAGCTGTTAATAAGATCGACGAGGTGGACCAAACCACAACGATTATAAAACATCTCAGTGACGTAGGACGCTTGCTGTGCCATTTACATAGGCCAGAAACAGCTACACGAAAACAATTTTTGATGTCGGGATTAAGCAAGAACGTCAAAGACAATGTGAAGGATTTGAAGCGAGACCAGTGGCTCTTTGGTGCAGAATTTTCTCAAAAATTGAAGTCAATGAAAGCAATTTCTAAAACCGGTGCTGAGGTGAAAGCAACTTCTGTTTCTAAACCTAAGGCTCCGCTCAGAAATAGACAACCCGAGGCGTCCACATCCCGGGCTTTAAACTGGAGGGGCCCGCCACCGCCCCGCCGCATCGTCCCGCGCCGACGAGGCACAACTCGACGACTGGTGGGCACAGGCAGCCGCCGGTGACGTCACATCGGACCGCGCCATCTCGCCGGCCCGCTCGCTACCAGCAGCCGGCGCAGCAGTACAGACGGCGCTAACTGTCGACTCCCAGGCTGGTACACTCCACCTTTTTTTTATAAAAACTGGTTAAAAACTACTTCCGATCCAGTAGTATTATTCTACGTAACGGGATTACGTATTCCAATTTCAGACGAAGTTTACCAACCTAGACAACCTTTGAGTAAGTTTTCAATCAGATAAACATTTATTTGATATGAACAAGGATATACCTCACCTTATTAACTCACATTCCATCAAAGAATTTTTGCCATGCAAAGATCAATTCTATTCTAGTATGTTTCTTATTGAGAAAAATAATTGTAAAATGAGTTTCATTTTAAATCTAAAGGAACTCAATAAGTTTATATCGGCACCGCACTTCAAGCTTGAAGTCTATAGGACGGCTATGCGCCTTATTTCCAAAGATGCCTATAGAATGTGTTCAAGATCTAAAGGATGCCTATTTTTCTGTTCCGCATCCATGATGACTACAAGAAGTACTTGCGTTTCTGGTGGCAATACAAATTGTTCGAATTCCAAGTCTTACCATTCGAAATTAATATAGCTCCATAAATTTTCACAAACTTATGCGTCCAGTAATGCAGTACTTACTTACATCAAAGAGGAATGATGTCAGTACCTACTTTATTTAGATGACATCCTATTATTTTCTCATAGTTTAGAAAATTTTTAGGATTTAGTTTTTGACAAAAAACCTATTAGAGTAATTGGAAATTCGGAATTCACAATCAATTTAGAAAAAAGTATAAGCATATTCAGGAAAATTATGAAATTTTTGGGATATACCTTTAATTCTGTCGATCTCACGATTAGTATACCGAATGACAAAAAATCAAGAATCAAAGATGAGTTACTACGTTTTTTCAAGATTAAAATGAGTTAAATTACACAATTTTACTCATCTCATTGGGTTGCTTGTTTCCATTTACCCAGGTATGAAATATGGCTGGTTAGTGGTTACATACAAACTATTTTGAACGAACAAAATTTTTGTATCTAAAACAGTTTAATGACTTTGATCAATACATCACATTACCGGACATCTTAAACGAGGATATTGAGTGGTTGTCTAATATAGATAATTGTAGTGCCCCAATTCGTTCGAATAATTTTTGTTTACCTAGATATATTTGTGATGCGTCTCGTTCTCGTTGGTGTATTGGCTGTACTGACAAAACAGCTAGCGGTCATTGGTTACAAAATGAGCTTGCCCACCATATTAATTATTTAGTACTGATGGCGGCATTCTTTGGCATCAAAATATTTACAAAGAATTATCGTGATTGCGAGATAATATTACCCAGAATAGACAACGAAACTGTCATAAATACAATATCCTCATTTGAATTCCCTTAGTAGAAAATATGGCAGTGATGTGAACAGCGCGACACTTTCATTTTCGCGTTTTGTGTTAGTTCTTCTGACAATAAAATTACGTCGCTGATCATGAATCTCGACGTATTAACACCGATATCGAGTGGGAATTAGCCGATTATGCATTTTTTAATATTTGTAGAGTATTTAGTCTACCAGAAATTGATCTATAATGTGCTTGCCGCTTAAACAGAAAATGCCTAAAGTTTGTCCATTGACATATGGACCGTGAAGCATTTGCAATTTATGCATTTACCTTGTCATGGTCAACATGGTTTTTTCTATGCATTTCCATCTTTTTTGCTTAATTTTAAGAGTTTACTAAAATTTATTAACGATAAAGGGGAAATAATTATTGTTGTACCACTATGGCCTTCACAGCCGTGGTACCCACTTTTCAAAAAGTTAGTTGTTGGTGAAACTCTTAAATTTTTCTCCCGATAAAAATTGGTTGTCTTCCCCTTACAGTTCCGAGCACAAACTTCAAAACAGCCTTAGGTACTCTGGTTGCCGGGATGCTATTAGGGCGACGTTTATCAAGCAGGGCAGTTTCATTGCAGCTACAGACGTGATGATTGCATCACTTTCTAACAATACCATAAAACGATATGATCCCTGTTTAAGACAATGGCATTAATTTTGTATTACTAATCAATACGATTTTTATAAGGCCACAGCTACCCAGGTACAGATATTTCTACATTCACTTTTTGATCAAGTTCCTAAATGTGGCTCAATTAATAGCGTCAAATCTGCGCTAAGTCTCATTTTAGGTTCAGATTTGATGAATAGTCCAATCTTAAAACGCTTTAAGAAGGGCGTTTATAAGTTGAGAACTCCTATTCCCAGATACAACGTAACGTGGGACCCAAACATTGTGTTAAATTACCTAGGTAACTGGTTTCCTAATGAAAATCTATCATTTGATAAGCTCTCCAAGAAACTAGCGACTCTTTTGGCGTTGGTGACAGCGCACCGAGTCCAAACTTTGTAACTAATAAGAATTGCAAATGTTAGCAGGGTTAATGATAAGTTTATAATAATTAAAATAGCAGATCAGAATTAAACATCAGCAATTAATAGAATACAGCCGACCTTTGTAATTCCTTACTTTAATGAGAGACCCGCCATCTCTCCTGCTAGAACACTTTGAGTGTTTCTTAAGTGTATCGGCTCAGAAAAGAATTTTTAACTGTGATTGGATCAAGGAAACCTTGAAAGAGAGTGCATGGAATAGACAACAATGTTCAGCGCCCATAGCATGAAACATGCTTCGACGTCTGCAGCACGCAGACTTGGCGTAAGCATTGATCTCATCAAGAAGACTGCCGGTTGGACAGACAACTCGGAGTCATATTTGCCAGATTCTACAATAGAGAGATATCTGACGATTCCAATGAATCCTTTGCTCGCTCTCTTTACAGGTTTACTTTATCCAACACAAATTAAATGTAAATAATAAAATACCTAATTACCTACCTACTTATATGTAATTGATTTTTTATATTGCATTAATTAAGATTTTATTTTGTGTTTGGGTAACAAGTACCTACTTAAATGTATTTTTTCCTACATTTTTTCTTCATTTCCAAGGGAGCTATTTCGTGTATTCTTTAAACATCTACAAGTAAACATGTGTAATCTCGAAAGGCGAATCACACTGTTTAATATAGAATCAAACGAACTTACCTGTAAGTGACGTTCGATGATTATTAAACTTGTGATTCGCCAGAGAGATTACACACCCACCCTGACCCTAGAAGTAGAAACTATTGTTTCTAGCGTGCCCAGTTTGCACGAAATAGTTGACGATAGCCACTCAGGGGTCAAACGTGTATGAGTACCCTCAATAAATATTTGTTATTTTTTATTTTAGTGCTTTAAAATAGTGTATGATGGCAGCACACACGCGTGCTACTACAAGTAAACATGTGTAATCTCTCTGGCGAATCACAAGTTTAATAATCATCGAACGTCACTTACAGGTAAGTTCGTTTGATTCTATATTTTTATCACTTAACTCTTTTAAAAGATAACTCTCCTCTTTTAATAAGAAAACCAATACAAATTAATTCAAAGCAAACTATCAAAAGAAACATAGCCCTATAACTTGCTCAGTCAAGTCAATCACTTAACCAAACCATTTGAAACTCTCCCCAATCGATATAAAGTTTCAAGTTCTGTAACATTGACCGGAATCATAAAAGGTCAATCAATTTCAGTACGACACAGTGTGGAAGTAGCGTCGGCAAATTTTTTTCGTTGGTTTGAATTTGTAAAAGTCGCTTTTCATGAGGTTTATTGAGAAAATATGTTCAGTGTTTGTAAATATCGGTTATGAATAATTATTTAAGCAGAATCAAAGAATAGCAGAAAATATTTTAAATTCTCTATGACTTTAAAAAAAGAAGATCTGTTTTCAACCACTGTACGTTTGTTATCTTTTTTTTCTCATATATTTATTATAAATAATAATTCATTAAGTACCTGCCTACTATTTAGTGAAAAATAGGTAAAGTATTCTTGAGTAAGTATTTTGGAGACGGCTATGTTCGTTAGAAGCAATCCACATCTATTTTGTCGACTGTCAGATGTCGTCGAACGCAGCAGACGAGACAGAAGTAGAGTGTGTGTTCAGAGTGCAAAGACCACTTTTATGCGCAAAAGTATCTTCGGTATGGCACCGATTCTCTATAATAATATCCCAAAATCCGTAAGAGAAATGCCCTGTTCGATGTTTCAGAGAAGGCTCAAATTACTGCTGTTAGACAAAACCTATTACACAGTCGAAGAGTTTTTAGATGACAAAAACGTCACTGTCATTGCTTAGAACCATCTTATTTATCATTATTATTACTATGTCTGTTAAATTAAATTAATCCTGTGACATGACTAAAATTACTATTGCTAATTTGTTATTATTTAATTTTGACTTTTATTATAAGTATTGTACATTTTATTTTGACATGTTTTCTAAATTTTTAATGTCTATTCTCTAGATTTGACATTTTCTTTATAATTATGAATAAATAAATTTGTTAAAATAAATATTGCATGCCCAAAACTAGGTAGAATACATTGATACTATATTATTAACATAACATATTTTGTACCTACATGTATTCGTTGCAATAAATGATACTTTGACTTTTGACTTTGACTTTGAAAATATTTTTTTTTTGATGTGAAATTTACCTATTTGAGTCGTTTTATTTTTTTGATTACTTATCGATGAACATAAAAAATACTTACAGCAACAAAAATCTCCGCCTTCTTTGAGGTCCATCAAAAATCGCTTTCATCGCACCCTCTACATTGGGTCAAACTACACCTAAAGCATTAATCATCCAACGACTAGGAAGTCGGACGGGTAATACAGAACTGACAGCGCTGACGCTTTCCCAAATTGAGTGACCTTTTTCAAGTTGGAATTATCGAGAAAACGGAATATGGGGTTTAGGTAAATGCTAATATTGTTTTAGGGTGCAATAAATCATATTAGACAGTTTGGTTTATTTGTATGATTGTTGGCGTTATCGTGTTGGCCAAGTGGATTAGCACTTCGACTTTAGATTCGGTTGGGCTGTGGGATCGAATCCGGTCGTGCATCAATAGGAGCGTGCGCTATAATAGGAGCATTAAACGGTGAAGAAAAACATCGTGTAAAAGCCCGCAGCAAGTCAGCCCCACATTGTCTTTCCTGTAGATATAGCCGGCTAAGCTGAGAGGGGGATTAGGTGCCGGGCAAGCCTATTCCATCTCATCAATGTCCCAGGCACTACAGTGTCCCGTTATTGTGATACGCTCACAAGTGGCATGTGAGCGTAATGAGATTTTTATAGTTATCTTACCTAGAGGAGCTAAAATAAGGTCTGAATTCCTCGACATAGTACGTTTGTTATACAAGGTATTTACTACGCGATATTGTGAAGCGTGTTTTACAAACGCGAGGGTAATGTGTACCTTTTGTGGTTAAGCTCTTCGATAAATTTTTGAATTTCATTTACAACTAACTTTGAAAGAGAAAATATTTCACTGTCGACAAAAACGAGTGAGGAAAGTCGACGTCGACAAATTCTGTGTAATAATAATAACCCTTAGCACTAGTTTTTTAAGTTTGCTAGATTATAAGTTATACAAATACTTCTTCTAATTCATTCAGATTCTCATATTATGCGACTTAAGATTGCTATTGGAAATAAATGTAATTCTTTCAGATTCTCATATTATGCGATTTAAGATTCTTTTGATCGCAAAACAATGCATTAGAATACCTTAGCTCTTAGGTCCTTATACTCTGTTCTAAAATAAAAGATTTTTTAGCAGAATCAAAACATTATTGGAGTCTAAGTCAGCAAAATTTTCACGTCTCGTATGGAATGGAAAGTTCACTTCTGCAAAATGTCAGCATGTACCAAATATGTATTTGGACATACCACTGACTACTATCTTAGACATCTTCAAGGTATCTAAGTGACTTAAAAATCCGAAAGAATGGCAGAATCCGCTCCATGGGATACAATCGTGATCGTTTTTATAAGTAGAAATAATTTAACAGCGAGAGAAACTTATTTTTTTATACTTAAGTTGAAATAATTTAACTGCGATAGAGATAGAAACTAATGCTAAGAGCTCTGTTGTCGCAAGAAAAAAAAGAAGGTTTACTTTGTACCTTACTGATTTTATCAGCTCTGTGAGTTCAGCAGAAAATACGAGTTCGGCTCAAGATAAGCCAGAACATGACTGGCGACAAGAAAAATGGTTTTACATTTTTCCGTGTTAAATCTAATTCACGGGTTTTCTTTACGTCATTAATTATCAAGCCGCTTTCAAGTAGAAGAATTAAGATAAAGTGTGGTGACATGTTTTTTATGGTTTGTTAAAGAACTGTTTTTTTTATTTCTGTATTACTGATATTTAGTTAATTAAATCAGGTCATTTAAATTATTATTATTATTATTATTTTATTTAGCCTATTTCGTCCCACTGCTTGGCAAAGGTCTCCCCTCGTTTAAATTAAATAAAAACTAGAAAATGATAAATTGTTAACTAAGAGGTTACGAATTTATCTAAAAGACTAATTAGAGGAAGAATAAGCGACTTATTTCAGTTTTCTATCTTAAACGAGAAATATATTTTTTTACCTCAATTAAGCGGGGAATATTGTGTGGGTAAGAAAGCTTTTGAATGAACTCTTAAATGGATAGGCACCTTTATAATATTAAGGAGTTTAAACCCATTCAAGTTGAATGTGATGAACGTGAATAGACAGGCAATAGAGTCAACTAGTTTTTAAGACTGTACGTTTTCGAGCGATCCTTAAGGTCCTACGAAATAAACATATTTTTCTTTCTTTCTTTCTTTGAATGTAATTTTAACCTGTTTTTAAACTGAATTCAAAGCAAATAAAGAATTCAAAAATATATTTTAAATTGAATAAAGTATGAATAGAATTCAAATATTCGTATGAATATCTTTTGTAAAAGTTTACATCCATTCAGGTGTGTTTATCTGTATACGCTCAGCTGGACGGGTCGCTTTAGGTAACGTTTGGTCAGATGGAATCGAAAACAGTTATAATACGAATTTGTAATGTTACGAATAACAGGAAATGTTATTTGTGGAAAATTTCTTGAAATAAATAAATAAATCCTGGGGCATTCCGCACGCGTCATCTAGTTCCAAGCTAAGCATTTGCTTGTGTTATGGTAGCAAAATTTGATCGATTAAAAATTTAGATACATTTTTTATGAACATACTTCAACATACATACATAGGAACACCTAGACTCGAGACAAACTTTTGCAGATCAGTCCAACATTTGTCCTGTAGCGGGAATCGAACCTCTTCGTCTTAAACTCACACACTCTTTTATGTCTTAAAATATGTTTTTGGAAAAATAGAAATACGAGCAGATAGTTTCCGTTCCATCTCCGGCCGACAGTCTGCAAGAACAAAGGAAGTTCAGTAATGGAGTTTCTCTGACGGACCCATAAAAGAACTTTCAAGGTAGAAAGTTAGTTTCGAAATTGCCAATTGCGATAGAAGTGTATCTGTATTGTTTTCGTCCGAATGTACCTTAAGGCGCAGTGAGTGGCTTATAGTCAAGAGATGTACAATTCACGATAGCAAAACGCATCATTGACTTTGAGATTTAAAAAAAAGGTATTTTTTTTTCATATAATACTTACGAGTACATCCAAATTTACTTAATAATAAATGGAAAAGTGTGTGTAATCGGTGAACATACATAAAAAAAACATACAGTGAAATATGATAATATCCTCCTTTTTTGTTTGAAGTCGTTTTAGAAAAGTAGGTATAGTTTTACGTTTCAAAGAGCTTACTTACTCTGAATCAAAAACTTTTACTCCAAAGCACATGCACCACAAGTTAAGCTTACTTACTTAACTTAACTAATACGAGCTTAAACAGCAAAGATCATGGTTAAGCCTTAAAAAACGCATTTAAAATACAGTTTTCTGTTTCAGAAAGAGCTGTGGTTTTTCCGTGTTAAAAGTTTTATCGTCTGAGCGTGTGGTTTATTCAGTTAACCGTTAACAATGAATTTAAATCCCTATACGTAGAAAGTATAAGGATTTAAATGCATTGATAAGCACAAAATAACTAAACAATTCCTTTATCTGACTCTCTGTGTCATAACACCATAGTATAGCAGCCATTTTGGTTTCATCTCAACAATCCTCGCTTAGTAAATTGTTGGGATACTTTAGTTTAAAACAAACATTCATTAAGCTGAGATCACTCAACATCCGGTTTAGCGAGTATTCGAGAATTATCTTCGAATCAAACAATAAGACTTCGTTTTAATCAGAGGATCCTTTTGTCAGTAATTGAGAGATTAAAAGACAGCTGACTCTGTTCGGGTTCAGGATAATATCACTTCACTTTTGAATTCAATTTGAATATTTTATTGCATTGTTTAAACATTAATTCAGACGTTATTATTCAACTTTTTTAATAATAATATTAATGCCAAATTAGGATATTATTAGTCATATGACTCTTATCTGATGATTTCATTTCAATTCGACACTGTTACGGAATTTATTGACCACCCATTACTTCATTTTGAAAATGCTTAGTGTTTGAGAAACCGACCGTAACCATGTCATTTATAACAGACCTTTGTTATCAATCATTTAGCAGTTTTTTTATTTAATTGTATTTGAATTTTTATAAGTTCTTAATTTTGATGGGAGAATAAAACTAAATTTAAAGTTAAGCTAGTGCTATATTGTGTATAAACGATCGTAACAAAACAATAATAATTAATTGTTACTCTAACATTCTATTGTTAAAAGCCATTCTATACACTCATGTACAAAACTGCGGGTGACATCAACTCTCCAAGAAGCACGCTCCATGAACCAGCACTTAACTACTCCACTAGTTGAATAACTGACTGCTTGTGACATTAGATTTTAAGTTCTTATACTACATAAACCCTACTAATATTATAAATGCGCACAGCGCCTCTAGCGAATACATAAAATACTAAAATGATTTACACAATAATCTACGAAGTTTGAGAATTTTATTGTAGTAGTGATACAGCAGTTTAAAGGCCTAAGTTTAAACATAAAAAGTCATTCGAGTAGAATAAACATAATAATGTCTGTATCTTGTTTGTAAAGTTTATTTTATCTTAATGTTAGTATAAAACTGTGTGTAAACAGCACACTAGAGTGTCGTTAGCTAAAGTAACTTTACGAGCGGTATCTATGGTAACAAACTTGAAAACCACCGTAATGTTGTGATTACTAACTTAATTGTAAATATTTGTAGTAGGCGAATGATTTTTACTTATTTGTATATATTTCAAGAATACTATAAAAGGTGGTCTTATTTTAAATAGACTTGCGTTAGACTACTGTCAAATGTTATACTCATTTATATAGATTTTATTATTATTCACAAGTTCTCTTTTAACTTTTTGTAAATTAGATTTGAAATCAGTGAGGTATAACTACCCCTGTCTACTCTATTAAAAATTCCTTTGGTCATTTTCAAATAAGAACTAACATCTCTTACCTTTTCTGGGAAATACAATCCTCTAATTTACTGTACATTTCAAATCAAAAACTCAAAGCTCAAAGTAAATTGTTGAAAAATGTAGTTCATTTTGGGGAAATACACCTCAGATTTTTGCAACCAATGACCCAGAACGAAAAATATTCCATCTTTTATAAAACCGTTTTTACGCCACCCATGGTTTCGGGGAAACAACGAATTTTGTTAGTCCTTTGGCTACGTTTATTCGTTGATCCAAATATTCGGGTATTTATTTATCTGGCTACAAAAGTGCAAGCTCAATGCAAACTTTGCGTTGGCTGTACGAGTTATAAAGTATTGCACTTTCAAAACTATCGTAGTTTGTACTGATATACACTACACGATTTTTTTTTACTTAAAAATAAATCGGGAAAATCTTAATATAAGTAACGATTTTGGCAGGATTCGATCCAGCGATGATACAAGCAATCGTCTTATACGCGGACTGCTAGATCAACCCAACTAACGAAGCCTTACTTGCCGAGGTCGAAACTATCACTAAGATCAAATTATCGGTTTTCAGCACCGATGAGCGCCACCTACTTGTATTGTTAAAATAAAAGACACATTTAGGACTTACCCTGTTACTCTTTTTGTTACCTATTATTATTTAAGTCCCCAACATCATTTTGTTTCAATATATTAATATTTATCGAAACGCTCGTTCAGTTAAAATGTCCGCAAATATTCACTCCTTTGTTCAAAGATTTATAAACGGCATCCATTAACCGTTGACATCCATTAATCTCCTCTTATTGCGGTATTTCAATGTACCACAAATAAATTCTGTAGCACAATGACTCATGTTCGTGTCACATGCTCCACAGAGTATGTAAGTACAGCTATGTCACTTAGGGAGATTCAGGCCTTTACTTACCAGATGATTATTTTGTACAGCGTCAGGAGACAATCTTTGCCTACCCTTAACGGGATACTGTAGTGCCTGGGACATTGTTCAGATGGAAAAGGCTTGCCTAGAACCTAAGCCATCCTCTCAGCTTAGTCAGTCAGAAAGACAATGGTCAATACGTGTGGGGCTGACGAGCCGCGGGTTTCTTCACGATGTTTTCCTTCACCGTTAAGAGTTCGTGTAGTTTTCCAATAATATCACATTGAAAAGCTATTCATAATTCACTATGTATTGTCTTCAACCATGAAATATGTGCTATAGACTAAACCGTTACACAAAGAGTAACTATTGTTTCTGATAAGTACACGTTAAACCACATTAATTTAAATATTTTGTTCGTAAGTTCGAGTTTGAGATTAATTTGTAAACTTTGGTTTTGGAAAATATTAAGTCTGTGTTTAGAGTACAATACTTATTTGCATCATAAGAACCTCCAAAAATTCCCAAAAAAAATTGATCGACAAACGACAAAGGTGACCTAATGACAAACAAGCTAATGATTTTAGCCTAATTAGTTTTTGTATTTTATTAACGCGATACATTATAGTTATTAATATTAAACACTCCAAAAATACATCAACAATTTCAGCCGCAAACCAGCTCCACATATTTTTTGCGCCACCAACTTCAAAACCTACTAAAGTGGCCCTAAACCGAAACCGCCAAATCACCTCAAAACAAAGCTTCCCAGCACTCAACCATCAACAAAAACTCCATTCCGTCCCCGCAAATTCAAACTATCCCATCCCTAATCCTGTTTAACCCAAAATATGGGTGCAAAGTGAACCATAACCAGCGAATAGCTAGTAATTTGGCCGACACAGAAAGGGTGGGTCCATGCTATTTTGATAAAAGGACTTTTTATGAACGCTCTTAATATTTTATACCGAAAGCTAAACAACCTTTGACACTACAAATGGATATGTCCACTTTTGGGGATTAAATATCTGGGAGTTTTGGGAATATGCGAAAATGACGAGAAAATTTTGGGATACGGTCAATTTGAATAGAGTTTTCTAAAACTGGTATAAAAACTGAGTTTTTCATCTACACAAGTGAACAAAAGTTGCTCAAAAAAACTTGTCACGGATCACTCAAGTGGTCTCAAGTGATGTACGGTGGTATTTACGTAATTTAATCTCTTTATTAGAATCTTCATCTGGGTATGAGTATCAGGATATCACCTCCTCAGCGCGTCTCACACATAAAAATGAAGATCTAAGAATCCAAGAATTCAAACTTTGTCAGTCTAAATTGACAAGATTTTTACAAAAGTAATTTTCCCTATAACAATATAAATTACAACTAGTACAACTTACGGTAGTTTTGAAAGTTAAAGTAAACCACACATTGAAGATACAGTCTTGACCATTCAACATTTAATTTCAAATCTGTTGTACAATTCAACATATAAAAGTGAAGCGCTCGTGGTAAAGCTTGCTAAGACGTTCTTGATAGATCGTCTAAGTTAAGCAACGTTCTGAGCGGTCACTACTTGGATGGGTGGCCGCAAGTTGCATTAACAACTGAGCGCTTCCGTGCTTCGGAGGGCACTTTAAAATGTCGGTCCCGGCTTTAAAAGTCGTTAAGCCGTGACGGGAGGCCTTTAGGCGGTCTAAAAACTCCTTCACCAGAGTTGGCCACTTGCTCATACGAACGAACGAACGATTCATTATATTTAGTATCAGTAGTTTTACAGCACAGTATATTATGAACCATTTTAACCGCTCACAGTTCATTGCTTATTACGCAACCGGGTTGACAAATACGCTCTACTTACTCGCTCGCGACTTCATCCGTCGGCAACCGCAGAATAATGGCGTCGCTCACTGAATGTTGTATACTGAGGTATGACGTTGGGGATTATCGGATTAAGACATGCTTTTTAGCTATTGCAGAGCTTGCGGGCCTTGAGCGTGGAGAACGAATCCAGAAATTCCGTAACCCAAAATAACCTAACGCTTGTCTCTTTAGTTCAGCAACTCGCCTCTAGGTGGCATGCAATAGCTTTACCGCAGCAGTAACCGAGAGCCACACGTCTTTTTTTAATTTACGCAAACCCAAGGAAGGTTTTTTTGGATAAATAAAAATCAGAAGTATTAAATTGATATTTTTTTTGTTTTGTAAAGCTCTAACATTCAATCACAATAAATATTGTGTAATTGAATGATTACTCAAAGTTCAACAGAATTGTTAAATTATAATCGATATCGAGATATTTATTTTCACATTGCTATTTGCATGAGCTGCCCATGATCATGATGAAAATATTTTTTGGTTTAAAAACAACAAATCTCAGAGCTCAATGTACAACAACCAGATTACAAAGAGGTCGGGACGCGTGACGGATGGAGGCTTTACCGGGAAAAATCGTCGCAGACATGTTTATTTTTTGCGAAAATACTCAAATATATTCCGCATAATGCTGAACATACATTATGATTAACATTCTTATATTATAAATACAAATGGCTGTGATTTTTGGTGTTTTGTACGTTTTGTTTACAGAGGCTTTGCTTGAAGAAAACTCTTACAGGACATCGATTCTTGAACACATTTAAAACATGACGCGGTAAGAGATTGCACGTTATCTAGGTTTTGTTTTTTGCAATCCATAGAATTTTTCAAAATAAGAACGCCGAGACGTGCCGCGTTAAGACATGGTTATTTGGAGAATAAGGCGGCAGGGCTAAGCCCAACTTTGAACATGAAGGTTGTAAACTTTTGCTGTAATGTTTATTGTGGACAATTTATAATTAAAAATTGTGATTTTTTTTATAAAGTTTAACGTTACATACGTTTTACTAGATCATAATAATGTATTCAACTTGTTTCAAAATAAACAAAACCTTCCTATAATAATGAGGTTTAAAATAACGAAATATTTTTTTATATTCGGCTAGTTCTTTTGGTTACTCTCTCTTTATCTTTTTCTTTTTCTTAATCTTTATCTTTATCTTTATTATTAGTATTGATATTGTTTGTCGCCGTCCTCAATTCTTAAGTAATATCACTAAAGATTCCCAAGAGATAAATTTGGCAATAAGACATATTCCTTAAGTTTTATTAGTATTGTCGTTTTACTTTGATTTGATGGTTTATTTTCAATAAAGATGCTGTTTTATATGCATGAACAGTTTAGTTTCACGACTCTATTTGACGATCCCGGGAATATTTCAGTTTTTGGCACATGTCCAATGTAATATGATGTTTTTAAACATAAGGCTTTATTATACAGAAATCAAATGATTTGAATTTAAACTCGTTTTAGAATATGATATTAAAAGACAGTCTATTCAACACAACCACAATTAAAATAATTTTTGAAATCGGTTAAATTAGTTTCAGATAATTATTACCTGCGTCAAACAAACAAACTTTACTTACCTCTTCATAATATCAGTTTGAAGAATAAGTAATCGCTTGATTTATAGATATAAAGACCTAAAGTATTCTCTCCAAGGTTCAAAAACCACACCAAAATAATAAATAATTCAAAATGTTTGTCGCGTGAAGTATTCCAGCACTCATTACCAATGCATTCCTTTCTAAAGTCTGTACCTTCTCTGTCCCAATTAGTGTAATCTACTTACACACACACCTGTCGGGTGCCGGATGGTTCAAGGTTTTTCACACAATTAGTATCTTGTATTGTCTTAGCATTACTTACTTTTTATACTGAAACGCATCTGATATTTTTTTTTGCGTTATTTAGATATTATATTTTTACTATCATGGTTTTGAACATTGTTAACATAATATTATTTACCATGATTCGTAGATTTAGGTGTTTCTTGATATTTCGGCACAGTTGCATACGCCACGATCATGGTCAAAGGTGAAATGAAAAGCTCTAAACAAAATGTATGAAAATTGTCGGCCGCAGCCTGTCGTCACGTCTAGTCGCTAAGCTGTCATTGTCGCATAGAGCTTTGTATACTCCTAGGTTTACAAAGTTCTTACCCGTCAGATTTGTATAGAAAAACGTAAAATAATGACATAAGAGCACTCCTTACAATAAGTCGCGGTTTTCTATTGAGTGTGTATTGAGTTCATCATTAATGATACTAGTCATCCTTAAGTCAGATTGCTATATCCAAATAACTAATTTTAGTCATCGAGCTTTAATTCTATCCAATGGAGATGTCAAATAACAAATTCAGTTTTATTGGGTCCAACTATTATTGGGTTTTATTGTGTAAAACTATGTCACGGGTGTTTCGTAGCGAAGTGTGGGTCTGATTTATTTTATGGGGTTAATAGTAGCTTCATGGACCAATGGTGACGTAATTTGTGTTTAATATTGATACTTAAGGTTGTATGGGTCAAGCTAGCGCCATCTCCTTCATCTTATTATTAGGTTGATTGTTCTGTTTGTGAAAGCGGTCTTGGTCTCAGTTCACTGAGACTTATGTCTCCTGTCTCTCTCTGTTCTCGGTCTTCGATCGCTCTCAAAAACTTGTGCTCACAGCTGCGTGACGTAAACGCACACGTCTGCGTAATTGATGCGGAAATAACGCGGGACTAGAACTAATGAACGTCGATCTGTTTTAGTTATCACCGGAGCTGGGGCGAGACGGAAGATAAGCATTGTCTCACTCTAGTGATCATCTTCTGTTCCAATATTTGGTTGTTGAATTAAACTTGAAAGGTTTACGTCAAAGTTAAATTTAGAATCTGGAGGTGGAAGGTTTATATTTGAAAATGGTTTGACCAATTCTATTGACTCTTGTTTTAAATTTCGTCGGGAATAGAAAATTATTTTTGACAACATTAAAAAAAAACAACTTACCCTTATCTTGGCAATTGTTATTTAAATACTGATACAAACTTATTAATTTTTATTCATAAAAAAAAACATTTATATTTATAACGTATTATTTTATAAGGTCTGAGACGCGGTAGTTGCGGGTTCGATTATCGTCTTATACAAATTTTAATGTTTACATGTCCTGTGCATAGTTTACGGTAAGTACTTTCAGTCTAATACAACTCTATGTCTAAAAGTCAAAAAGTCTCAAAAGTCTCTCTCTCCCTAAATATTTAATAAATAAAAATTGAAATCTCTTTATCCCGCTAACCCCTAGTGTTCCAGAATGCTCATATAATCCAGTATAAAATGTATCACACACAACTTTTTCTATTTTTGTTCGCTCCGATACGTTTCAAAATCACATTTAATTCCAAACATTTTCTGTACACGAAAAATCACTTTCTTCACAACATCAATTAATCAGAGCGAGTCGCGATAGGTTTGCGACGAGCCATTATACGGATCATTGGGTAACTGCGCTGTACGTTTCACTTTTGTTGGTAAGCGTACTTTTTATCCGAAATCGAGCGAGCTTACGTTTTAACACCGAGACTGCCAAAAAGATATCGCTACATAGTATAAAAAAAAGTCGCTTTCTCTGTCCCTATATCCCTGTGTATGCTTAAATCTTTCAAACTACGCAACGGATTTTGATGCGGTTTTTTAACAGATAGAATGATTTGAGAGGTGGGTTTACTATGTATAATTATTGGACCCGTGCGAAGCCGGATCGGGTAGCTAGTTCTATATATTTTAAACTGGTTGAAACGACGCGTGATCCGAAGTCTTTCCTTTATTTAGCTTAAAGGATCAGCATCATTCAGCACGGCAATGCGGTCAGTGCCTTGGATACGCTTCCGTTTGGCAGTGGTTTGGATCAGTTGATTTACCTACAACCTGTTTTGAAACGTTGCAACCCTTAGGTTGCAACTGGTTCTAAATTGTAATTTGTTTAGTTATGTAAATAGGTATACTTAAATAAATGTATATTAAAAAAAGTTCCACACAAATATGTAGAGTATTATATCAACAACCAACAGCGCGTTAAAATCCACTGAGCTATGGTAAGTTCGTAAACACGCGGTTAAACTGAAGTGCGTAAATAAATGAACATTTATATTAAAATAACTTGAAATATTACTATGATAAGAGCAACTTTATTTCGTAAAGTGAGAGCTGTTTCTGTTATATAACTCTGAAAAAAACAGGAATAGAAAAATAGGATATTGTAGATAGATAGACTTGAGACACACACATAACAGATACAATAATGTTAACAAAGAAGAAAAACTTTTACGTTTACTTTAACGTTTTAATATGGCGCCAACAGGCCGCGAGTTTTTCGAGCAAATCATAAAAGTATCTACATTTGAAATGAGAGTAAAAAAAATCCTGCAGATATTTTAAAGTGTGCCTTTTTGTATCTTATTAAGCATATTTTAGTGTTTTACGTGACAGTTTTATTACGGCACTACGGCATAATGATTTTACCTAAAATATGTATAATATTATTAAAAAGTTATTCATTATTTTAACAAAGTAAATGAGCAATTTAAAAAATCTTAACTAGAATAAACAGAAAACTTTTGTACCCTACAAAAGTAAAAAAAACGGGTCACGAAAGATTTTCCTACTTTATTTTTCTACTTTGATGAAGAAGGAAAAATATTTTGTTCGTTTAAAAAGGACAAAAACGCGGGTTCATTCCGGTCCGGCCTCAAAGTCTCACAACAGGAGGGAACATTAGCTCCTTATAGATGTCATAATGATTTATGCTTCCATGACTCGCTTTTTTGACGATTTGCTTAGTAAAACGGGCAAGTGTGTGTTGGACCACACTTTATGTAGGGTTCCGTCTTGATCTCTAGATAACTGGTGGTGTTATTTAATATTTGAAATAACTTTGTTCTGAGGGATTTTTAGTAACAAGTGTACAATTTGTTATAGACTTGTTACTAAATAGTATACAAGAATACCATTTAGGTAATTCTTTTATAATAGGTACAAGCTAGCGCCATCTCCTTCATCTTATTATTAGGTTGATTGTTCTGTTTGTGAATTTAACTCGCTATTTTGACAATAGAAAATAATTTTATAATAGGTTTTGCGGTATGCGATTTATGGCTTATACGAAGGAAACTCTTATATTTTTATAGGCATTAGGTACTACGAGTACATTTAAATATATACGACGGTTTTGCTGTCAGAAAGTGGAAGCACTTGACAGTAATAAAAATAAGCACTCTACAGTTAAATGTACAAATCGGTTTAAATTGCAAAAAAATCTAGTTGTATTCACTACGGAACTCTAAAATGACACGAAAATATTTATACTTTCACGGGTCATGGCGCTGGATTCTCTTGTTATAGAGACGTCTGATTTCTTTACTCATTATTTTATAATCATTGTTTTTATAAACTGTAAATTCTGTACCTACAATATTTTTAACAGATTTTGTCGGTTTAACTTAACATATTTTTTTATCATAGATGTTTTCCAGTTCATCGTTTGTCAATCTTTAAAAGGTTGACCTCATTAAGGCACAATTTTTCTTTAATGATTTTGTTACTACCTCTTACCACGACCGATGCCGACATTTAAAATCATTTTTTGCGATAATACCAATGAAAAGGCAGAAAACAATGTAAATGGTACTTAACAAAGAAACCAACATATTAAAATAAGTTTAGATACACTCGCACATAATTCCCATCAAATCAGCCTATTTTCTACACTTTCCACATCTCCTATTACGCGTCCCGATTGGCCGACGCCAACAATAGAATCCTTTCAGAATTATTTTGACGAATCACAAAAGCGGAGAGAACGGACGGTCACTTCGCAAATCTTATTATTAGGATATAATAGTTGTATTGTGGTGAACAATACTATGCCTTCTGAAAGCTATAGTCCGGGAGACGTTCGGCAACTTCCTTATGTCATTTGTATAGTGTGTTGTAAAGCGAATACTAAATGTGCTTTAAAAAACCTTATTTGTGATCGTTTCAAAAACTGCTTAGACTTTACGTCCGAACGCCACTTAAGACAAACTTAATTGGCCCGCTAATTTGGGCACTATTGTAGCATTTAGTGTCAATAGTTAAGTTTTTAAAACTATATTGCCGTAAAGAGATTTAGAAAATACGCTACTTCAGATAACTTTAGTAGTTAAACCTCTTCATCTTGTAAATAACAATTACTTTTAATTGCTCGAACATTTATTTCTTTGTCTTGGCTTCCCACTGACGCTTGACTACCTATTTAGATTGTTCAGAGATCGCTTTAAGCTAGGCGCACACCATCAGGTTTTTGCCTGATTGGGATAAGTCTGAATTTTGGTGTGTTACCGTGTGCTCTGCAGATGTGAGAAATTGCTTCTGGTCGGTGGGCTTCAATAAAACGCTACTTGTATCGAATCCTATTTTGTCCTTTTGGAAGGTCAAAATATACAATATTGTTATGTTTCTGATTGTTATTATATAGAATGTTGTGAAGAGATTATAATATTATGAGCTAAACTGTCCTCAATCGTATGAAGTATAGTTTGTTCGTCTTTTGAATCTTTATCAAATAAATAATAAAAAAACATTCCAGTGAAGATGAATTGACATCGATTTTGTTGGTATATGATTAAGTGTTTCTGTGCAGTTAAAATCCAAAAACATTCAGACAGGTGCAAATCTAGGGTCAATAAATTAAGTGTACTAAAACGTCTCGTCTCGAGATATGACGTAAGCAGTAGCATATACTAGATAGATAAACATTTATATATGTACATAAACATACTCGTACTATCTAATCTTTGTTTTACACAAAGATAAAAAAATATAGAAACAAAATGATATTGACGATAGAGTAAGTCTAAGCAAATACTTACTCACAAGCTTTCAAACTATACGGACGTAACCTTTTTCCGCGTCTTGTTTGCCGACCGGGATTCCCCGCGTTTGAAACCGTATCAGGGTTAAGAACTCTTATTTGATAATGGAGGTCGGGTTGGAGTGTTTTAGAAGTGATCCTGAGATTCCACTCAAATTATAAGAAGGCCCTTATTTTTGATACTCCAGTAATACAAGATCGGAAATGTTTCGTTTGTACAAGCATCATTGTAAAACGGATTTTGATTTTTCGAAAGATTTTGTGACTGAAATAGTAAATACCTAGGTAAGTACATAGTTTAATGAAAATGTAAGCTAAAGGCGCTTATTCTTTGGTAACACTGACAAGAACCAAATTGGTTGATAAGGCAACCAATTTTGTTATTAAATCTTAACAAAAATATAGATTTACTAGCTGCGCCCCACGGTTTCACCCGCGTCAGTTCCGTTCCCGCGGGAATATCGGTATCGGTATAAAAAGAAGCCTATGTGTTAATCCAGGCTATCACCTATTTACATACCAAATTTCAACCAAATCGGTCCAGCCGTGAAAGAATAACAAAAACCTTTACATACATTCTCACAAACTTTCACATTTAGGTATAATATTAGTAGGAAGTAGGATAGTAGGAAGTAGGAAGTGCTCCTCTGCCAAAGTTAATAGCAAAGAAAGTACTCAAAACAAATTCATGAATTCATAGGGTTTATTCACGTTTTGACTAAAGTTAAGGCACTTTTCCACTTGTCAAACTCTGTCAACGCAATATAGGCAATATATATCAGAACAACATAAAACACGTCATGCCATGAAAAGAGCGTTAGACGTCGTTTCGTATCCGCTCAGTAACAAACCGGATTTGCATTGTACCATGACGCCCACGAAGCCTTAGCTACACGGGAAGCAGGGTGCTAGTTTACTGAATTAAATAAAAAACAAACACTGGCCTTACTTGATACGAACAATTAAAATGTACTACACAGGTACAGTTAAAATGTACTACATACACTTCGTTCGTTCGTATGAGCAAGTGACCAACTCTGGTGACGGAGTTTTTAGGCCGCCTAAAGGCCTCCGTCATGGCTTGACAAATTTAAAAGCCGGGACCGACAATTTAACGGTTCAAATAAAATCTCAATAACCAACAGTTAATATTCTGCTACGAAATTACACTCAAAAACAAGGTTTATAAGGTAAAAATTGCTACTCCATCTCTTGAGGTTTGTTCCTTCTGAGAACTCCCCATAGACCGTCACATCAAAGCGTCAGTTACCGTCACAATTTGCGCGTCAGAACATTCACAATCTATTTCATGTTTCTGATTACATTTACATGTAAAACGTTACTATGACTACCCTTTATATTTCATGGGTTTCGAATAGCGATTTTATGATGCTAGTTAAAGGAACATAATATTATAAATATCGTCTAGATATTGAACGAACGAATGATTAGAACCTATAGTTTTGATCCGTGGAAAAATATATGAGCGTAGTTATAGTCAGCCTCACACGTTTTGACTTGTTTTATCTGTGGATATGGCCGGCTAAGCTGAGAAGGTGGTTTAGGTGCTGGGATAGCCTTATCTATCTCCACAATGTCCCAGGAACAACAGTGTCTCACTAAGCGTAGGCAAAATATATCCCGACTATAAAAAACGGCCTAGGAAAGATGGTAAGAGCCGTATGTAACGAAAAATACAAGTTTTCACGAAAAAATCCTTAGAAGTTTTTGTGGCAGCCATTAAATAAATTCCCAATAAAGTCTGTATGGAATATTGACACGGTTTAGCGCAAAAACGTGGAAATTTAACGACAAATTTTCGGCTCAGATCCCTTAAGCCTTTAGATTCTGGCTTGAGATAACATAAAATTAGATTAAATGTAGGTATATGCGTATAAAAGTATGTGACATCAAAGGAAACGAGATTAATACTCCGTATAGAATAGAAACCCATTCGGCACTTTGTATATACAGACAGTACATTCTTAAAAATCGTTGAAAGAGTTTTAGAAGTCGGGTGAGAACTTTCGGAGATTACCTCCGTACAAACAAACCACCCTTTTTATAATATTAGTAGGAATAGAAGAATCTTATGATAGACCACTTTGACAGACACGTCCTTAAAACCAGGGAATCCTAGCCTTGGAAGATTCTTACACAGAAAAAAAATTGTGAGTTTCGGATCTATGCAAGTGTTTAATGTTTTTTCACAGCTGTCGAGATTTTTATCGAACACAGGGTTGCGCCTTCGGCTGTCGTTTCACTTGAAAGTGCCTTTTGAAGCCACCATTTTGTAAATTACGTTATAGTTAGTGAATACGCCTGAAGGATAATATAAATAATGTGGTTAATGGTACCTACTGTTTGTTATATGATCGAATACTAAGGTAATACCTAAATTAAGATTACCTATAATAACACACAATATAGGTTATTTCTTAAGATGAGTTTTTAAGCATCAACGTCTTATTTCATTTTTATTTCATTAGGTTTATTAGATTACCTAGAAAAATGTTATATTACGTAAAATCTATAGGTTAATAAAATCAGCGTCATACGACGCAGACGTTATTCTGTACTTCAGTACGTTATTCTAGACGTTATTATGGACTTCTAAACAGGCAATAGACTCACCTAGCTTATAAGACTGTACATTTTAAGTGATCCTTAAGGTCCATAAATAAACACATTTTCTTTCTTTCTTTTAAAAAAACTAGACAAAAGGGATCATGGGTCTTATTAAGTACCTAAAGTCGAAACTTAAGTCACATTTTATCTTTATTACAATAAGCTGCGATCTTTGCACTCGCAAGTACAAAGCTTTGAAATATTATATTTCATGAAAACCTTTTATTTCATTTGAGACGTGCTTCGCGAGATAAAAATTTCCTCGTGAGGATGATAAGCGAGATAGATTGAAGAAATGCATTGTATTGTTTGTTTTATTATTACAAATTTTTCAACAGTACTTTAAGACATTTTGCGCTTTTGCTTTGGTTTTATGTCGTAATTTACAAGTACCTAGCTGTTATTTGCTTTTTTAATCTTTTTTTAATTTATTGCATAGCTTCTATCGCGGGCCTTGAGCGTGGAGACCGAATCCAGAAATTCCGTAACGAAAAAACCTAACGCTTGTCACTTTAGTTCAGCAACTCGCCTCTAGGTGGCATGCAATAGCTTTACCGCGGCAGTCCCCGAGTCCCACTCGTCTTTTTTTTTAATAATTATTGTATTACAACAAAGTCTAGATAAAATAAATTATACAAACCAATAAAAAACATATAAAAGTTGAACCTCAGTTAAACTTCACTGTGGATTTTATAGTTTCAAACTATACAATGCATAGGCCAATCAAAACCTATCTGTTTTTGTAAATATTTGATTGGTCAATATTTCATTCATTTATTTAGTTTCCAAATAAATTGATACAATAAAACCCATTTTACACGATTCGCTTAATTGAAGTGCTAACTCTGTCATCCCGGGATTCAAAATAAAAATCCCGGACTAACGCAATTATACTCAAAAGCTTGAACAAACGAAGGATGTATTTTTATTGGATTAAATCGAGTCCGTCAATTGAATATTCATTGAAAAATGGGTAGAAATTATTTCTTTGATGAGATTTATTCGGGTAGTTTAAATTGTTTCTTTTTTGTTAAAGGTTTATGTTTAAAATATATAATAACGATACTATACAAAACAAAGCGTTATCCAAAGGGCAAGGCACTTATTTGTCTCAAAGGATCAGCATTCAGCGCAGCAATGCGGCCAGTGTCTTAGGCACGTTTCCGTCTGGCAGTGATTTTGATCAGTTGAGTTACCTATAGATCATTTTTAACGATCCTAAGATGTCTTTTTCTTTTGTAAATACATTCATATTATAGATAGAAAACACCCAGACACGGAACAAATATCTGCAGAACATACAAACATTTGTCCCGTAGCGGGGATCGAACCTCCTCAGCGTCTCAGCCGGACATTCACCCAACTGCGCCACAGAGGTCGTGTCCAAGCATTGTACTAAATATTTTCTCAATTCTTTTAATATTCAATGTAATTGTATATCTCATTACGTCCTATTAGGAACATTATAACCGGATGATAAAGTTTGAAACCCTTTGTCATTGACACTGCCCAATTCCTAGTAATGGACCAAACTTAGTAATGGAACATAATGGAATACAGCCCTACTCATCAAAACCATTAGCTTTATAGAAGCCATTGTAATTAGCTTAAATTTTAATTTATAAAAGGTTTTTTTAATATAGGCATAATGTACCATATCACCAGTGTCTTATAAACGATCAAAGAATAGCTAAATAGATATAAATATGTGACTTCAGATTAATAAAATTACGTAGAATTATCTAAAGATTTAAATCTGTGACTAAAACATTTTTTTATAATAATTATATATATTTTTTTTAATTAAAAAACCTCTTTTACTTATTTAAAAACCTAAAAACACTAAAAAACTCACCAACAGAATCCGTAAACCGAAACACTGAAATTCCGAGCAGGAACAGTTTCCACATCACTGGCTTCCCCATTTTCCCCATCACTATCCACAATCCCGCGATCAGAGATCCCGCATTGTAAAGTTTCGAGCTCGAGGCCGGGATTCGACCGACGTGGTTCACGGGCCTATAGTGGGATGCGACTGGGGAGCCGGCTTCTGGTCCACCTAGGCTGGTGCCGCGCATGCGCGCTTAAAAGTGTAACCATTGCTTAAGATAACGGCAAATACATATCAGTAGGCAAAAATTGCCTACTGATATGTAAATCATCTAGTAAAGATGTAAGTAACGACGATTGGTTTCACTTACTCGTGTATTAGTTGGTATTTTTAACAATCATTAATTCATAAAGTTTTAGGTTACAAAATTTAAGTTACATAAATTAAGTCCTACCACCCAGACACGGAACAATATAATGCAGAACATACAAACATTTGTCTCGTGGCAGAGATCGAACTCGCAACCTCCGCGTCTCAGGCAGGCCTTCGCCCACTCCGCCACAAAGGTCCTCATATATTTTTAGTCATTATTTTCCAGCTAAACAATAAAACTGGTGGCACAATAATGATCTATATAGGTCTAGACCTCCGTAATGTCACAAGAGAATTGATTGTGTTTGGAAACAATAGAGGATTCGAATTCAATTCGTATTTTTCTTTATGAATATCCTCTGAGTAATAAATCATCGTAGATGGAGTCACTATTTCTATTATTCGCAGTTGGTTTGCGGAAACATTAGTGGAAGAGTGTCCACAGGTAAGATGAAGCGGCTGGTCCACTTTAGGTGACAAAGTTTGAGATTAGTTCGAGAGATTATGTGTTAGCAACTTTTGTTATCTTGCCAAAAGCATATCGTGCCTATAGTTGTTTATAAGCATATTACCTATTAATCATTATTATTACTAAAGAAATTGCGTTGATTGACCGACTAAGAATAAGTTTTGATGTCACTGATATACTCGTAATGTCGCTGTTGGAAATATGAAAATCCCATAAACTAAAGTTATATACAACCCTTTTTAACGACTGTGTGCAGATTATGCACCTATGTTCAAATTTTTTTAGTTTAGCTTTGCTTGGAACTAGATGCGCTTGTTGCAGTAACTTAAGTGTTTCGTAATACATATATTATTTCCAGTAGATTTTGAATACATTGAATGGGTACCTTACCTACCTACTTACTTATAAATTGTCGAATACGACCTAGTAGCTATACTTAATGAGACTTTTATCATGTAAGTGACTTTTGTACTCTTTTTGAGACTAAATTTCTTTAATCATAACCATTTTAAGCATGTCTCTGATTTGTTATGACCGATGTCTACAACTGAGTTAGCTGTGTTCAAAGTCCCTGTGCCTCAGCTGTACACATCATCAATCAGGGTGCAAGTCGCGCGGCAAGTCGAAGGTAGGCACTTGTTAGTTATTCGCTGTTTCCGTTACTACTTCTTTAGTAAATGTTCAGTCTTTGGTTATTTGCTTCAGCTAATAATATGATGTATTATTAAGTCTAACTGAGATTCTTGTTTAACGCGAAATTTTGTATAGATTTGTGTATGTATGTTGGCTACTCTTTCACGCCAAAAAGTACTATAATACCTACTTTTTTTGATTTGCTGATAGATTTTCTTTTTGCAGCTTTTAATGTATTAATTAGCTGACACTTGGAATCTACATACTCATTTACCTACGCTGAATCGTCTGGACTTGAATGACTTTAGTATAGTTTATATTATGGTTTAACACATAAATATATTATTTAAACTTATTCACAGCAGGATGTTGAGTCTCGACGACTTTCAAAAGATGACTCAGAAAGAGATAGCACGTTATTAAGCTTTTGTCTTCTGAAATCCAAAGCATTATTCAAAATAACCATGCAGTATCGTGTCACGTCAAGACATGGTTCTTTGGAGAACAAGGCGACAGGTAACACCGTGTGGCGAAGCTAGTACACAAACTTAATGTTATAAGCTAATGTTATGTATTCCTAAATATATGATACTGCAAAATCCAGGTAGACTATTCAGATGATCGTTAGTAAATTGTATAAATAAGATTGTATCGTGGATTTACGAGTAATTGTATGAAGGGATGTATGCTGGCAGACCACAGGTCCGTCCTTTCTGGTTTGTGTCCATTGACATACGATTTGAAAGTAAGAAAGAAAGAAAAATATGTTTTTTTCAAAGGACCTCAATAATCACCCAAAATTGTACAGTCTTAAAAACTAGGTAACTCTATTGCCTGTTCCAAAACAACTCCCTACACCATTTACTTTGATAAACGATTATAAGTGTATTAAATACATCATGTAGGTAAATGCTTTACTACTTTAAAACAAAGAAAGGAGCAATCCTTGCCATTGAGTCTTGTCTGTTTAGACTAGGTAGTTTTTTTAATAAATTTTATGTGTGAAGCTCGTTTTTGTGATTATACCAATTACCAAGAACGATATTTATAAATCGTTCTTATACTATAAGTACTGCATTCATAACAAAGGCAATAAAACTTTTATTAATTTAAATAAACCACATTTAGGATGGGTACAGAAGATAAAAATATCATCAGAATTTGACATAAAATATCGGCCCCAGAAAATTACAACTTCAATCCAACAATGGACACGCACACCCATATATTAGTATGCGGGTCGTCGGCTCAGAGCTATTGTGGTTTGTTTATCGACAAATTTCACAGTGAAAATACACCTGGAATACACCTTTATACTTACCTAAGGGCGATTTCTATTTAGACGGTTTTTGCAGGACTTTTGCAGGACGAATATCGTACTGCGGAAAGTTATTAAGGTGTTTTATACAAAATAATTTAGCGTAAGATCGTCCGAGACAGAGCGACATTAGTTGACGCGAACAGGTAACAGTTGCGGCCTCCTCCTTAGTCTCATATTCTTTGTCTTTTATCGACTCGAACCGCTGCCTAACTATTCAAATTAAAGAAATCCTGCCATACCACTGTCGTCCTGTAGAGTCCTATAGGACGACAATGGTACGGCGAGAATTCTTAGACTAGACGTACAAATGCAAAATCCGTGCGATTTTAGCCTGATATCAAATCTAAAAGCGCCCTAACTCTGTTTGCGTCCGAACTCCGAACCCTTTTCAGCAAAACCTGAAGGGCGGACCAATCAGTGGGCTCGACATTTTTTGCCTAATCAATGCCTTATCAAAGTAGTATCGAAGACAAACTTGTTTCAAAGTCCGTAATCAAAGTTTGTTTACGAATTTTGGTGTTTTTGTGTGAGTGAAAGTTTTATTAGAGTTATTTTAAGGCAAGAACTAGTTTAACTAGTAGTCGCTCGCCGGTGGTTGTGTATTTATATTCGTTTTTATCTGTGTTTGAAAGAATTTACTTCAGAGGTCTACTAAAAAATATTGAGGATCTAATGAGAACTAAATACCTAAAGCCGATTATAGTAAAGCGATTTTGAGTGTGCATTATTTACAATACAGGTTTTGATTAAAAACTCTTTGAATTTAGAGTCAAACCTTAGGCTCTAAACCTATTTTATATTTATTATGTCATGTTGGTTTGATCCTGTCATGGCACTACTTTCGATGACAAATGTGTTGCCCGCGGTTATTTCAAACATTTGTCAAAAATCATTTTGCATTAATTTACTTATATTTCTATAAAAAATACTTGATGGTATATGTAAGAGCATAAGTTTTAACGAGGGTGTTTCGACTTAAAACATTTTGGTATTTTGTTCGTTGTGAAGTGGCAGTAACATTGGTTCAAGGAAACTATTTAGTAAGTTGAATTCTTTTTCCATTAAAACGTTGTTAGGTTCGTCAAAAAGAGTTAGGAGTTAGAAACACCAACCAAAATAATAAAGAAGAAGAAGAACGATTTTCTGAGCTGCGATTTCACCAAAACTTATAGAAATGGGAGCTCATGATATAGCAGTCATGTTTTTTTTACATTTATCGAAGTTATTCAAAAACTTTACATCTTAGAATAAAAAGTAAAACCATTTTGGAATGTATAAACAAAGCCCTTTCATATGACACCCCACTCAATGTATTTGAACAACTTTTATTTTTTTTCATCCCCTTCGGAACCAAATATCTTTACAACCCCTTGACTGATTCAGCTCATTAGGTTACTGGCTTACCGGCTTACCACTACCTATGTACCTACCAAGTTTCATGAAGATTGGATTAACGATTCGACAGTTATGCCGGAACATACAAACAAACAAATGAACACAACATACAAAGCAAAATTACCCCACTTGCCACTAAGATCTTCGTTCGCTTCGCTCACTCGATCGATTATTTACCCCATTATGCATATTCGACCTAAAACCTGTATTAAACATTTATTAGCTAAAACGCATATTAAATCTGTTGCTATCTCTTTTCGTTGACATATGGGTGACAAGAAAAAAACGTTCTTAAAACCTGTATTCAATTGTCAAGTTTTTATGAATAAGACCCTAATTATGTATATAACGCTTACAAAAGCAATGTTGTTACTAAATGTACACACTGCTTGAAATAATCCCACTAATTATTAAAACGCGAAAGTTTATATGTGAGTGGATTTATGTATTTTTGCTCTGTCACGCAAAAACAACTGAACGGATTTTACTGAAATATGTAATACGAGTATTAGTCCGTTGAAATGTTACATTTGCTTTGCATTTATTAGAGGACGCAATTTTATTATTGGGACATGTGTGGGGGGTCAATAGAAGCTTAACCTCAAGTTTGTGGGGTTGCCACCCTTGTTTCCCGGCCGCCATCTTGAAAATAGTGGTGAACACGATATCTCAGAAACTATGCGTCTTACAAAAAAATTGTCAAGCTATCATTTGTAGTAAATTGTTTTGCCTACAAATATGTTTCTATAACTTTTTGCCCTAAATCAAATATTTAAGAAGTTATAAGCAAAAAAGTGAGAACATCTTTCTATTTTGCTCTATCACTTCACGCAAAAACGGCTTGACCGATTTGGTTGAAATTTGGTATGTAGATAGGTGATATCCTGGATTAACATAAAGGCTACTTTTTATCCCGATTTTCCTGCGGGAACGGGACTTACGCGGGTGAAACCGCGAGGCGCAATAACTTAAACCGGATAAAAAGTAGCCTATATGTTAATCCAAGGTATCACCTATCTACATACCAAATTTCAACCAAATCGGTCCAGCCGTTTTTGCGTGAAGTGATAGAGCAAAATAGAAAGATTTTCTCACTTTTTTGCTTATAACTTCTTAAATATTTGATTTAGGGCAAAAAGTTGTAGAAACATTTGTAGGCAAAACAATTTACTACAAATGATAGCTTGACAATTTTTTTGTAAGACGCATAGTTTCTGAGATATCGTGTTTACCACTATTTTCAAGATGGCGGCCGGGAAACAAGGGTGGCGACCCCACAAACTTGAAGTTAAGCTTCTATTGACCCCCCACACATGTCCCAATAATAAAATTGCGTCCTCTAACAAATGCAATACTTGGCCCTCAAATTGTAACATTTCAATGGACTATATGCGTAGCGCAGCAGCATAATATAAAATATTGTACACGCGAGAAAAGCCGGGTTTCAATCCTCTATTTTTTGTGTTTTCTCTGATTCCAAAGGTAAAGTATTTTTTATTGCCGTCAGGGTTATACTAGTCCAGTCATTATAGTAAGTTCACATTAGAATTCATTAGAATTCCGAGATTCTTTCCTAATTTAAGCTTAAATGACTGGACTATTCGCTTTTTAAAAATGTTGAAGCTTGGAAACTCTCATAAATCTGTCAATAGTCAATCCCCATTATGCATATTCGACCTAAAACCTGTATTAGCTAAAACGTATATTAAATCTGTTGCTATCTCTTTTCGTTGACATATGAGTGACAAGAAAAAAACGTTCTAAAACGTTCCTAAAACCTGTATTAAATTGTCAAGTTTTTATGAATAAACCCCTAAGTCTACAACCTACATGGTGAATTCTGTAAAGTAGTACCTAAGTTTAAAAAAAAAAAAAAAAAAAAAAAAAAAACTCTGCAAACATTTCCCAAACAAAAACAACAAGACAATATAAACTATAGGCTCGTGATTACGTTTACTAAATATTACCTATTTCATATCAAGCCATAAAATATAAAGGAACAAAACACGCTACAATATTGTCGGTGGCATGTTCAAGAACAATAAAATAGTCAATAACTTGTACAGGTACATACTTCCAGAAGTAATTTTAGTAACTTTCTATATGAAGAATTCAACATTTCTTTATTAAAATACGGCGTTTTCTAAAATAATACCGCCGTCAAGCGCTCGTGGCGAAGCTTTCTATGATAGATCTTTGAAGTTAAGCAACGTTCGGCGTAGTCACTACTTGGATGGGTGACCGCAAATTGCATTATTATCTGAGCGCTTCTGTGCTTCGGAGGGCACGTTAAATTATCGATCCCGGCTTTAAAAGTCATTAAGCCATGACGAAGGGCCTAGGCACACAACTAGGACACACTAGGACATAGGCGGCCTAAAACTCGGTCACTTACTCAAATAGTTGATATTACAAAATCTTGTAAATTGTTGCGAATCAAAAATAACAGTAATCCGCGAAAACAACTACGAAATATAAATAAATACATAAATAAATATCCTTGGACATTCCACACAGCGTCATCTAGTCCCAAGCTAAGCAACTTAATGCTTGTGTTATGGTAACCAGAATCAGATGACTGATATAATACTTAGATACATTTTTTTTTGTAAATACATACATATTATAGATAGAAAATACCCAGGCACGAAACAAATATCTGCAGAACATGCAAACATTTGTCCCGTAGCGGGGATCGAACCCGCGACCTCCATCATCTCAGCCGGGCGTTAACACAACTGCGCCACAGAGGTCGTCAAATTTCAATAACTCGAATCGTTTACATTCCGAAAGTAAATTGTGGGTTATTATTTATCACCGTCTGGAATATGGTACAATTGAAATGACCTGAAACTCAATCACAGACAATCTGAATAGGTTTTGGAGTAAATTGTTTTACGATCAGCTGGACTTCGTTTATTGACCTTTGCTTTGACCTTGACTTGAAGGTCAAATTAATACCTGTAGTGGTGACCTTTCATTTGGAGAGATTCATTAGATGTGGTTGAGCACAATCCAATTTGGTGGTGGTCTATGAGGTATATAATCTAGGCTTTGTATAGAATAGAATCTTTTTTTTTATGCCAAAGCGCGTAACTTAGTCATTGATATTTTTAAAGGGTGATGAATTTTGAAAAACTAACTAACCATTGTTCAAAATCTAAAGACTGCTTCCTTTATAGTAAGCAGGTCAGGTAACTCATATGCAACTTCAAGTCCACCAATTCATATTCATATTCTTTATTCATTGTCTCAAGTTGGTACATTAGGTCTTAAGCTAGGTTTGGCCGCAACAAGAGCCCCGTTGGGACACCGCAATGTTAACATTAAAATATATCTACTTTTAGCATTATCTTAAAGCTCCACCTAAGATTCAGTTAAAACCGCCTACTGCGCAGCTTTTCCCCTCAGCGTTCTTTTTACGTGGCGCGACCTATACTCGCTCTTTCTACCAGTTGTTTTAAAATAAACACGAATTCCGTATCAAAATTTTAAAGTTGTACGCAGTCGAATCATTACCCGTTGGTGAATGAACGACTACCCAAAACGGTATCGCAAATTAAGAGAACTTTAGTACGACATGGTTGTATAGAACAGCTGACTTACTTATAAACAACTTAAAAAATTGAGTATAGATTATTTCTAGTAACCACGATACTTACTACGATTTAACCTCTAAATACTATTTTTTTGGTCTTATTTATAAATATTTGTAAATTTTATTTTTGGTTTAAAAATGTTTTCATTTCGAAATTTCCACTGAAACAGGTACTTTGCCGGGGGCAACACCATGGACCGCAGTTAGTATATGATAAAAAACATTTTTGTCCAATGCTTAGGTGTGGTCAAACACAATGATAAAAAGAGAACTATCTTAACGTAATTCTTAATACTTGGGCACGCTTCCTACTGGCAGTGGCTTGGATCAGTTGAGCTACCTATAGACCCTTTGCAACGATCTTTAGGAGGTTCAACTGGTTCTATTTGTATTTTGTACAGTTCTATGTACTTAAATATGTATTAGTTTAGTTTCTGTAAATAAATTTCTATTTAATTCTAAACCTTTTTAAGACGACTATATAGCCTATTTCTCTTTACCAGCTCTATTGTCTGTGGTCTAGTTATTTAAGGGTCGGTTGTTCGTAAACGTCCGTAAATCATAACTTTTTGCAGCAATTATCATAAATCCGCGGCATCAGACCACTAAATCGCATCGGTTCAGTGCTTCGAGTATACCTCTGTTTTGTTCTCAGCTTCTATTTATAAGCAAATGGTGCAGGATAGCTCTATTTAGGACATCGTTCAGTTCAGCCGGTAAAGGACAATATGAGAGAGTATGAGATGATAGAATAGTGAACAAAAAAAAATATTCATGCACACAGACAGCGGCTGCGGTTACCAGATAATAAATATAATTGAGGGGCATAATTTTTTTTTAAAGTTATTTTAATTATTTTTGTATATTATTAGGTTTACTATATTTTATTCCAAGACTGACTTGATTGGAATATGAAAACGTTTATTGACACCATAACCAAAAATAGTACAATACAGTAATATAAATAAAATATAACAATAGAAAAGACAGAGTTTAAAGCAACAAAATTAAAAACATAACTCAAGTATATTAAAATACTCTACTAACATCTAAAATAGAATAGAATAATCGTTATTTTGTAATGCTTCGGCAGTTACCAAAAAACCTGCCGGAGCGCTGCTATAGTCTTTAAATAATAAAATCTGAATATTCTTTAGTTTTAATAACTTAAGAGTACTACGATAAAAATGTGAAAACAAAATTGAGATCTGAAAATTGAGTCGTATAATTAACAAAATTGGTTTTGCATCAAACATTTACAAATTATAAATTGAAAACAGATTTTCCAATCACGCAAATTGGAAAAATCCGTTTTCCGACAAAAAACAGTTAATGTTTAACAGTACAGATTTTACTTTATCGTTCTCGATTCCATTTTCATTTTCTGTTCATTAATATTGATTTAAGCGATTATTGTTGTGAAATTTATGTTTTTACAAAGGGATTGGAGTATTTTGATATCTGAAATGTAATATTTTTGAAGGGAAAATTACTCGCATGTGATGACGGTGTGCATCACTAGGGTGGTGTCGTATGGACTAGTGATTCCATACGACACCACGGATGGTGTCGTTTTGGTGGTGTCGAGTGGAAGGAAAGGTTTTTATGAATGATGTTTTGCCATTCGTAAATAGGCTTTTAGATAAATCCAGTGTGAGCTAGCAAGATAAAATTTATATAATGTATGGAAACTGTATTGTCCACATCTTCAAGTTTCTTATGAAGGTGTAAATCTAAATTATATGGAAAGTTTTGAAGTGATCTCTTCAAGACAACTTTATGATTTAAAGAAACAATTTTATTATGCGTTTCTTATAAAACATTTCAAAATTAAACTTTTCTTTGATTATAGAAAGAAAGAATAAAGAAAGAAAAGAAAATTTACAGTTTATACATCTATACTAATATTATAAAGAGGTAATGTCGGTTTGTTTGTTTCACAGAGTTTAATCTCCGAACTCCGAACGACTACTCAGCCGATTTTAAAAATTATTTCATTTATGTGTAGCATGAACTGTGAAGGTTATAGGCTATATTTTATCCCGGTAGTTTCATAAGTACACCCGTGCAAAGCTAGGACGTGCTACTAGTTATACTAAAACAAAATCACAGCTAAATATAGGTAACAACATATATATGTATACACACACATACATATATATATACATATATATATAGCCTATAACATTCGATTGCGTTCATCGAAACCTTTCGATAAAACAATGCTTTGTTTTTCTGTGAATTCATTTTATGGGCTCGGTGACATGTGTGACAAAGTATTTGTTGTATTATTTACGAGGTGCATCCTGAAGACTCGATTTATGTTGCCGATGTTGTATTGAGTATTGTTGAAAGATAATCCAGCAATAATAAAGATAAGCTGTGTTGGCTAAGTGGATTGGTACTTCGACTTTCGTTCCGAAGGTCGTATGATCGAATCCAGCCGTGCATCAATAGACTTTTCGTGACGAATAGAATATGCGGTTTAACACGAGCTTTTATCGGTGAAGGAAAACACCGTGAGGAAACCCGAGGCTAGTCAGCACCACAAGTATTGACCATTGTCTTTGACATTTTGAGAGGGTGGTTTAGGTGCTGGGCAAGCCTATTACATCTCAACAATAACCCAGGCACTACAGTGTCCCGTTAAGCGTAGGCAAAGATCCCCTCCTGACGATGTATTAATCATCTACATAGGTATAGATAGATATAGATGCAAAGGCCTGAGTTTTTTTTAATCCAGGAAATTGAGCCGGCATTTTTCGGCTCCTTTATTATTTGACTGGCTTCGCCGCTGTGTAGTTCCCGTTCTCGTTGGAATACTGAGATTAAAACCCTGTGTGTAGATATTGGATGTATAGTTATCTTGGTACAAAATTTTATTAAAATCTGTCAAGCCGTTTCAGGTTGACAGAGTAAAATATATTCACACAAACTTTCACTATTAGGTATATAGTTCCACCAAAACTTACCTTTACAGGTGTATGAATGTCAAAGTTTTGTATTTTATATAAATGTTAAAAGATTATTGAAAGTAAGCAAATATTTAAATAGTAAAAACCAAAAATTTACTGCTTTTTGTGTGAACGTACGTTTTGATGACATTTTATGACTATTTTTTTCAAAAAACCTCTAGTCACAATTTGACAATATAAAGTGATTCTTCAGTCTTTGGTCGTTCAATTGCTGATGTCAGCGTCGCCAATAAATTGCTAGCGCTCACATTACAATAATGTCGCGTCGTGACGAGACATTAAAGACTTTTTTTTTTAACTTTTTTTTTAGTTGACTTTTAAAGTAATGTACGCTTTGGCAATGAAAATACTTAGTACCTAGATCATTTTGACCAAACTCTTTTGTGAGTCAATAGTGCTAAGTAAACGTCGATCTTAATCATATCGGTCTAGTAAGCTTACTTTATCTAAAATGGCTTATCGTTTGATAGGTATCTCTTTTCATTGACATGAAAAACGTACTTAAAATAAGTAATCTTAACAATTTATAATGTAAAATGGGGTTAATTTTTCAATACAAATACTGCCCAATCAAATTATTTAAAAATAATTTAAAAATATGTTTTTGTAACACAAAATTTTCCAATATAACTAAGAGTATTTTCAATTCAACTGTTTCATTGTTTTACCTTTAATTTAATTAAAGTTACATCGTTTATTTAAAACAATGCACAAATTCATTTTATTATGAAAATGATCCTAAAAAAATATTGTTTGTAAGGCTCCATAGGCATTATTTATTCGTAAACAAAAGCAAATTACCATATTTCCTTTCCATCCCTGTAACTGCCAGTTACAAACCCCGTAGGTATAAATCATCGGTTTCCTATGAAGAAGGGACCATCGTTACGGCCGTTACGTAAAATACCAATCTTTGTTTGAAAGTAGTTTAATAACAGAAAAATTGAAAAATCTTAATAAAAGTTATGACACCGGCAGGATTCGAACCTGCGTCGATACAAGCAATCCCCCTAAACGCGGGATGCCTCACCACTCGGCCACGGGGTCTTGTCCTACCGGGGTCGAAACTATCATTAAGATCTTTATATAAATTGATGCACAGAGATTTTTCAATTTTTCTGTTGTAACACCAAGTAGCGTGTGGTTTAACACTATAACAAAAACATAAAATCTATAGTTTAATAACCTCGCATTGGATGTGAGCCGAGTTGGTCTTATTCTTCTTTCAGCCTCTCCATTATTGAAGGTTGGCAGTCAGCTTCTTAAACTCTTCCCTGTCCAACGCAAGTCTGAAGAGTTTCTCCACAGTTTTTATCCCTGTCCACTCTCTGATGTTACGGAGCTACCACATCTTACGTCTTCCGACCTTGCGCTCCCCGGTGCCTTGCTTATCATGATGGTCTGCAACGAATCGATTTAATAATAAATAACTAATAAATAAATAAATATCCTTGGACACTCCACACAGCGTCATCTAGTCTTAAGAGCAACTTAATGCTTGTGTTATGGTAACCAGATAACTGATATAATATACTTAGATACATTTTTTATTGTAAATACATACAAATTAATAGATAGAAAACACCCAGACACGGAACAAATATCTGCAGAACATACAAACATTTGTCCCGTAGCTGGGATCGAACCCGCGACCTCGGCGTCTCAGCCGAGCGTTCGCCCAACTTGCGCCACTGAGGTCGTCAGATTTCAAAACTGGGCAACCTTTTCGTTCTGCGACAAATCATTTTCTAACCAAAATTTTTGTAAGGTTGGTCGTAATATACCGTTCACCGCATTTAAGAAAACTAAGCTTCATGTACTTCGTATCAAACGCTTTCAAATAAACGACTACACGGAAATTATATAAAACAGTTAAAAATATAACAATCATTTCAACATACGATACGATTTAAAAATTGACGATTGAAATTGCTGTACATTTTTTTTATTATTATATGCTACTTGGAGGAAAATTTGGTTGGTTTCAAATAATCTATAAAGGTAGTAGTAGTAAAGGCAGTATTTAAACACTGAAATTAATTTAGGTGCTACTCATTGATTTTATCTGTCCATATTTTTACTACATTAAATATTTCAACTTGAAATTGAATCATTTCAACGTAACATCGATAACGTCATTATAATGTGTTTGCTAAAATAACAGTGTTTTTATCAGTATTTTAATTTATGAAATGTGTGTTTGCTCCATTAAATTAAATAAGTAATAAATAGGATGGTGACCATAAGTGTCATTACAACTTAGCGCTTCGTGTTTTGGATGACATTTACAAATGATAAACTAGTACTCTTAAAATGTACACTTCAATTCTGTATTTTTTTTCTAACTGTACTTTATATTTACGTAGCACTCAAGAATGCGTGTAAATCGAAACTATTTTGTTGATTTATTTTTCAAGTCTTGCATAAAAAGACTAGAGCTTAGCGAAGCTAACCGTACTTACCTAATCTTATTAATTCCTTCGGCTTTGTCTGCCTTCATTCGTTCTGTCATTTCAGCCGATATCGTACCGTCAGACATAACTTACAAAGTTCAAAGGAACCCGTGTTATTTTGCGGTTAACACGTGAAAGCACTTTCTTTGTAAATAATTCCAGACACAATCCACAGTGGCTGCATGCTAATCAGTTGTTTATGATACCTTATGATGATTTATAAACTCTTGTCACAATCTGTTGTTGGTTTTATTAAGCTATTGCATAGCTTCGCGGGCCTTGAGCGTGGAGACCGAATCCAGAAATTCCGTAACGAAAAAACCTAACGCTTGTCACTTTAGTTCAGCAACTCGCCTCTAGGTGGCATGCAATAGCTTTACCGCGGCAGTCCCCGAGTGCCACACGTCTTTTTTGTAGATGTGAGTGGATTAGAACCGCGAATTTTTGAAAATCAATCATTAGAAAAATCTTCAAACGAAAGTAAAAGGTGTTTATTTCTGTAGGACCTCAAGGATCACTTAAAAATTTACAGTCTTATAGGCTAGGTGAGTCTATTGCCTGTTCCAACGCAACTCTCTACACCAGGGAAAGAATCAGGTAAGAACTAGTAAAATTGAAGTAAAAAATAACTAGTCAATTTATTTTGATATACAACCGTCGGAAAACGCAGTATTTTTGAAATGTCTTATAAACGCAGTATTTTTTACGTTCTCAGTTCAACAAGAAATTTAAAATTCACAGAGCGTCGTCTTCTAGTTACAGACTATTTACATTCCCGGTTGTACCACTTTTCCCAGTAGTTCCACTTCTCCATATAGTTTGAGTACTTACGAAGTTTCTGGACGGCGGTTTTTGCAACAATGTACTAAGTACGATTTAGTATAATCTTATTGGCGTTCCACAATGTTTGGAGGGTGACAACGGATCTGAAGGATTGAGGATAATCTTGTTATTGTAATGTTAATTAAGTAACTTAGAATCATCAGAACAAGGTAGAAGTTGGCAATAGCCTTTTTTAATTATTATTGTGCATGTTTATTATTTAATGATTGTGTATTAATTATTAAATGATGTGCCGAAATATCGGGAAACTCATAAATCCACGCATCATGGTAAATATCCCGTTTTAAGTGTAATTATCTATAAAGCTCGTTACGTAACGGCTAACCTCATTTGAAGAAACTAAATCTTTATTCCCACTATTCGTGTCCATAATCCCCTGCGTGACCCATAACGTGCCAAAACGTGACCCTTAAGCCCTTGATATGTCTAACTCGACCCTTTGTGTCACGCTAATCCGATAACGTCTGCCTGGGTCACGACTTTAAAACGATAAGAGAATTCCTTTAATAAAACAAGTTATTTATTTTGACTTCAAGTTGCTATTTTGACAGTAATTAAAAAGTGACGTTTTTTAATTAGCATAAAAGTAATTGATATACAAGTTCATTTAAATTTGAGTAATTTGAGGTTTCTATAAATATTTTATAAGTCCACACAAATACTTATGTAAAAAGTTTGTATTTTCGTCTTGGTGGCTCTAGTCTAAATAAATGGCTAAAAGCCAGATTCATTATTTTTGTACTTGATTTTTATTCCATTTACATTTTGGATCATCAAGTCCACTGCATACTGCATCATATTAGTCAAGAGAATTTTGGAAAAAATGTAAGTGTGCTCATCGACAAACTGCTACGACAAGTCCATATTGCTACGAAAATGCTACGAACTTTTCAAAGTTATATGCATTTAAATTCTAAGCATGAATTTAAATTTCACAGAACCTTAATTTGACGTCCGTTATTCAACAGTTTTTGTTTCATAAAAACTCAAAATGTAATCAGCTTAGCCGAAGTAATTCCGTTCTCGGTATAAACTTTAGGAATTTCTACTAAAAGGTGTTAAATTATAAGTTGAATTTGTTGGAAACTTGAATGTAATTTACAGATTATAATTTAATTCATTCTTTGAGAAAAAGTTTGACCCAATTGAGAGAGTAACACGTAGAATTAAAATATACTCAGAATATGTTTTTAATTATTGGAATGGAATAAAAAATACGTAGATGACTGATCAAAATCAAAAATCAAAAAAATCAAAATGTTTTTATTGGTACATTTTTTGATTTTTTGATTTTTTGATAATATTATTATTTTTGAAAACTCCACATAAATGGCCACCTTATTCCTGGACAGAACTTGCGACATAACGAGGGCGTCCTGTAAGTCGGTAACAAGGATTAATTCGGCCACTAATGCATTGTTGTTGCGCCCTTGTTCCGCTGCAATATATGCCGTAGTACAATCATAATTAGTAACTCAAATTCGTTTACACCTTTACAATTACCCAACATTTCAATTTTTTGACGACCTCTCTGGCCCAGCAAGGTCTGCTTGAGACGTGAAGGTTGCGCGTTTGATCCCCGCTACGGGACAAATGTTTCTGTCTTGATTGTGAGGCTAGTTCTTGAATTTAAGGCTTGCAAGGATAAGGTCGATGATGAAAGAGTTTGCCTTCTTCAAAATATGCGGGTCGTATGAAAATGAAAACAGACGCTGGCAGTTTTTTTCCATCTGTGCAACATGTGCAACACTAGAAATTATCTCGTCGTCGACAAACATTCTCTCCTGCTCTAACATAGTACGTTAGAGCAGTCATTGCACATGTTAGGCCTACAGATGTTGATAGTCTGCAAAAGCTTTTTAGGAAAATAGCCGAGGTATCATTTTTAAACGACACTTAGGTTTTCATCAGAAAAATTTAAAAATCTTAATAAAAGTTACGAAGTATGATTCAAACCAGTGATGATACAAGCAATTTTTCCGATTATAACGATTACTGTTTCACCATTTACTATGATCTGCGGTGCAAACTTAAGCTATAGTTGCAAGTAGGTGGCTTGTCGCCGATGTATCGCGGTTAATGGCTTGTTAGGCTAAACATACGGCACTTACGCTAATATCTCTTGTTTGTTACATGCACTATCGGATATTAAATTGGTTAAGCCTCTTAACTCTGTTTTTAAATATATTTTTTTGGATGACTTAATCGCTATGTTGTTTGGAACGGGAAATGCAGATTCACGTTTTTTTGGATTTTAAATAAAAAAAAAATGAAATATGATCATGACTGTATCCAAGGGAGCGGTAGACATTTCTTAGAGATTTTTATGTAATTATTTGAAGATGTCAAACCTGTTTTTGGGGTAGACAGAGGTATGTCCTCCTTTGCTATTCAATAAATTGGCAATATTACTAACGCTTTAGACTTTAGAGCGTGATCAATTCCACCATTTCCACATGGAATTTGGGTTAGTCATTTCCCAAACCCAAATAAAATGACTAAAATATTTCAACGAGTTATTTGGTTACACTGGTTGTTTCATTGTTTATATGCAGGCTGTACCACCAGTTTACTGTAGTAGTATACTATCCTCGATACCGAGTAAAGTATCACAAAATGTATAAGATTCCAACGCCACCCCCGGTAACTTAAATACTTAACCCTAGCCTTGTTAGACAAGACAGTTAACTAAACAACTCAAAAACTGATGGGCTGATGAACTGAACTGAAAGGGACCAGTAGGTCTCTTTATATAGAACTTGTGCTAAAAGAGAAAAAAAAAACATTTCTTGTCAGTTCTATCGGTGTCTTGTAGCCTATCACTCCAGCCTAGCGACAGATAGACCGACGAAAGAACAAACAGCGAAGTCGGGACCCTATTACTAAGTCCGTTTTTAACCTCTGGGTACGGAATATGTCATCAAAAGACATAATTAAAAATTGCAAATAATTATTGCATTCTTACCCACACAAAGATTACACATTTTCGTCAGTCAGTCAATCAGTATAATAACTTTATTATAGAACTCGCCAAAGTTCAGAACTTCAAAATATGGAAAACTTAAAGCTTGTATGTAAGACTATGCAAAGTAGGTACGCTAAACTAATCACAAGAACTTGGATAGGTACGATATTAGTCATGTACATCTATAGATGTAAAAAGTACAAACGGCGACATAACTCTTCACATTTACGGTAATTTGTTTTATTTTAAAAGTTATCGTATTACATTAAAAACTCATTTGTATCTAATAAAAATTTGCGTAACACATTTTATTATACAAGCATAATAAATTGACACATTACGCAAATTTGGTACCTACATATTATGTTTCTTAATGTAACATGACTTATTGGCAGAAAAATAAAAAGATAAGTTAGCGTGTTCACTTAAACTTACTGATTATTTAAGTAATCATATTGTTATTTAATTTCGGTTATTAATCTTGTATTGATTGGTGACAACTCGTGTGCACGTGTCAATTAGTCATCATTTGTGCCTGACTAGTCGTATAACCATTGACGGCTTTCTGGCGGTCTTTGAACACCATTGTCACAAGTCGATCCTCCAAACTTATATTTTCTTCTATATAAGACATTTTCTCAAATAATTTCATTTAAATTAAGTATGCAAGACACGCAAAGACTTTTTACGCTCTAGAAAACGAAACTATTTTATATTTCTTCAACGTGTTAAAAACTAATAATGTACTTTTATGTGTGACTGTACAGAGGTGTGTTTGTGCCGTGTGATAGTAAAGTTGAGCGAGTAGTTTGAGTTGAGACGTCGCACGTGAGGCGCAGCCCTAATAACTTAACTGGTTGTAGTCTGTGTGTGGACGGGGGTTTAGATACCTGAGAGCTATGTTAAGTTCTATCTTGCATGTAAAAAAACACACACAAGATTATGAAGATTTACGAGTATGTTATGAAGCTAAAAACTCAAAATCTATTTCTATTTTTAGTTGGGTATTCCATTTCATTCCATTTTTAAATCACAATAGGTAGTACTTTTTGGTTTTAGCGATATAGTTCTAATAACAATCAATATTAAGTATAAGTAACGCTTGTGTTGACGACTGTGGCGCAGTGGGCGAAGGCCCGGCTGAGACGCGAAGGTTGCGGGTTCGATCCCCGCTCCGGGACAAATGTTTGTATGTTCTACAGATATTTGTTCCGTGTCTGAATGTTTTTTATCTATATATGTATTTATATAAAAAATGTATCTAAGTATTATATCAGTCATCTGGTTACCACAACACAAACATTAAGTTGCTTAGCTTGTGACTAGATCACACTGTGTTGGATGATATTTATATATTTATAGAAGCAAAATGGTGTTAAAATACTATTCAAAATGGTGTTGAATAAAAACACCGTAATGAAAGTAAGCGTCGCCGGTAGAGGCGTGAAATGGGTGCACAAACTAGCAAATACAATTTGTAGCGATGTGCTAACTGCGTACTAGCAATGACGAGCTCGTCCAATACGAACGGGACTCTGTTGACGACCTCTGTGGCGCAGTTGTGTTAACGCCCGGCTGAGATGCGGAGGTTGCGGGTTCGATCCTCGCTACGGGACAAATGTTTGCATGTTCTGCAGATATTTGTTTCGTGTCTGGGTGTTTTCTATCTATAATATGTATGTATTTACAAAAAAAAAATGTATCTAAGTATTATATCAGTCATCCGGTTACCATAACACAAGCATTAAGTTGCTTAGCTTGGGACTAGATGACGCTGTGTGGAATGTCCAAGGATATTTATTTTTTATTTTTTTTATTTATTTTATTATATCAAGTACTTTAAAACCTATTTTTGAAATGGGCACAGGATTTTATTTTTTCTAGCGACCAGCCCCAGCTTCTGACGGCTATTGCATGCCACCTAGAGGCGAGTTGCTGAACTAAAGTGACAAGCGTTAGGGTTTTTCGTTATGGAATTTCTGGATTCGGTCTCACGCTTATTATTTTAAAACAAATTAGATGAGGAGTTATTGTTATAAATACATGAATAGCAAAACTTAGATATAGTACAAGTATATCAGTAACAGTTAGTTTTCATCTGATTACGTCCCTTGACAAAAGTTTGAGCTGAATAATGGAATGAGGGTTCATAATAACCATGTTTTTGTAACTAGAAGCTGTTGTAACTAACTTTAATGAATGTTTATAATAGTTTTTAATGGCGAACAAAAGAGCCATCGCACACTGGGCGATAAGTCGCCGCGTTTTATCGCTGTCGCTTGTCGTGTAGCTGCTATTGTTTCCAACTAATTTCTGACCGCGGCTTCACTTACGTTATTACTCGGGAAGATCGCTACACTCAACTTATCCTGTGTGTTATCTCTGTCCCATGACAATGATGTTATTCAGAGATTATCAAATAATACGCGAAAGCGTAACAAACAAACTCATTGGTATATGAAAGTGTATTAGGTACTACGTATTCAAACAGACACGTGTCAAAAACACGCGTTGATTTACAAAAGCGCGTGGGAAGTTTAAATTTAATGTCGAACAAATGACTTGAAACCTTTGATAGAAACGTGAGCGTTAAGCAGGGTACTCACTTAACCTTGTAGCATGTAATGTATCTGATACCGTAACAAATGAGTGCTGTGGCTCGTCGGATACGGCTCGTCCACACATACGTACTCACTTGATACAGTCTCAAATACATTACATGCTAATACACGGGTGTACGAGCCTCGTACATTGGCCTAATTAATATAGTCAATCTAGCATTTTGCGCTAATACTGTAAGTAGCGTCAAAATCATCGAGCAATCAGTATACAACTATTTGATCGTTCAATTTTAATTTCAATAGCCTTTTATTAAGCAATCTTACTATCTAGTTTTACAAAATTAATTTAATTATTGACACCTTTAATCGTGATCACTTTGCTCTTCAGCATAAGCCTTTTTTTTTTGTATTTATTTGATCGTAACAGAGTATAATAATACCAACCTTTGTTCCAATTTCTTGATACCGAAATAATACAAGCAATTCTCAGCCATTAAAAACTTCGTACAAACAGAAGGCCCAATTATTTCCAGACGTCTATTTCTTCATTGGTTATTAAAAACACATTACAAGTTGAATATTTCAGTTGAGTAACAGCTCCCTTCCATTAGAATAAACAAATGTAATTGAATTCAGCACCGACTGTGGAAATAGCTCAGTTTAGAACAGAGAACACAACATATTTGTAAATTTTTCATTTACAAGTGTGTCGGTCAGTTTTAAACAGTAAAACATTATTTTAAGTATTAAGTAATATGTCTATTTATTTATTTATTTATTTATTGGGGTAAACAAACAGTATCACATTGTATTAAGGTTACATAGTGGTTATACAATTGCAGACACCGTTTACCACGGTTTACTTAAAATGTCTAACATAATTCCTTCGTATATCACACAAATATTGACAGTTTTTCCTTGTATTTCTACAAAAAGCTTGCACTGCAGGTATAATGTATTCATTTGTACATTTATTTTCTGTTTGACAATTAAATATTTATAAATACAAATTACTGTGTAACAGAATTAAAACCATAATGAGCGAGCTATTTCCACTTTCCTGTGCCCATGTAATGGTTTTACAATTTGTAAGTGAGTTTAATCAAAAGCTCGCTAACGGCTGCTCGCGGATAGAAGCTCCCATTTTCGATAATTAACAAGATTTTAGCGGTCAATGAACTTTTGTGGAGTCTTACAACTATGTCAAACTATAGTTACCATGATAGTTCAAACTGGGCTAAGCTAGTTTGAATATTTGGCCGCCTCGTTTAAATCTTGCTAAAGTATTTTTTATGATATTTTAACTGCCAGTCTTAACCTATCTATCTCTGGTATTTCTTACTGTAGGTACAAAATCTAGCGTCATCTAGTCAAGCTAAGCAACTTAATGCTTGTTATGGTAACCAGATGACTGGTACTCGTATAAAATACTTATAATTTTTTTTTGTAAAAACATACAATATATTTTAGATAGAAAACACCCAGATACCTGCAGAACATACAAACATTTGTCTCGTAGCGGCGATCGAACCCGCAACCATCTCAGGCGGGCTTTCGCCCACTGCGCCACAGAGGTCAACAATATTTCTGTAACTCAAACCTTTTTAATATCTCTTTGAGCTTTCCCAAAAGAGAGGCTTTATAAGTACATCTGGGGGGCTAAAATGGCCGTTCGAGCATTTCTGCTAGCAATTCATAAAGTGCGTTAATTTCATGAATTGATTAGCAATTTCACCAAAATTTGGTATAACTGATCAATTTGAGCCATTCTACCAAATTTTGGTGAAAATGGTAAACAATTCATGAAGTTATAATGCACTTTATGAATTGCTAGCAGAATTGCTCGAACGGCCATTTTAACCCCCCTGAACGGAGTGAACCATAAAAGTCATTCAACTTGTTTATCCCGCCGAAGCACCCGTTAACTGCTTCGCGGAGCCACTTGGGTTAATGAGAACAAACTCTTCTACTGGGAAAGCTGTTCAAGCTGTGGAGGAAATCTTAGACGATAAGTGACGTTTAGTGTGTTCTCAATTACGTAGAATACAAGAAATTAGAAAACATAATATTTCCGTTGTAAAACTGCATGAGTAACGTAACTTGTTGAGACAACCTTCCAGTTGTCTAGAAGAAATGGCCGTGTGCGATAAGACCGCCTATTGATGGATACTGTACGTACTATAAACCCCATTTATATTTTTGTCGCAAACTGTGTCCACAATAAAGATATTTTGATAGATTGATTGATTGATTGAACCTTGATAAGTCGTTAGTGCTAATCAAAACAGGATATAACTAATCAAAATACTGACAGTTTATGACCTAGAATAACACATTTTATCCACGTAGGTATATAAATAAAAATGTAGTCTATTCAATAATAATATCACAAACACAATTATTATTATCAGTTAAAAGCGAACTCGTTCCAGCTCCATTTAAAACGTTGCACAACCAGTAACTAAAAACTAATACATATTTACACACCTGTACAAAATACAAAAATAATGAGTTGAGCCACTTAGGGACCGTTGCAAACGGTCTGCAGGTAGCTCATCTTATCCAAACCACTGCCAGACGGTAGCGTGCAGACACTGGCCGCATTGCTATCTCTTTTATAGATGACAACCAGTTAGTCATAATTCCAGGCTAAGTTATTGATGTAACGTGATTTAGCTCGCTTTATAGACGCCGATAAGATTATTCTTTGAAAGGTTTATAATTGTATTTGCTCGTTGGCTATTCTCGACTGACTGAGATCTAGGTAGCACTAATTTAAGGCTATAAATAGTGATTAAATAAGTACACGAGATTTTGTTAAACTTTGTGAAACTATTTATTTTAATTTAATAATTTATAGTTTTTACATGAGTAAGAAAGGTGTGAGTGCTGAGATGACGTCTGATAGAGGGAAGTGGAAGAAGAATACATGTTGTGCCGACCCCACATAGTGGGATAAGGGCAGGAGGATGATGATAGTTTTTACAAAATTGCTTCCATTATTTTTGCGTCCTTAAAATATCAAAAAGTGTTGTTTTAGGCCTTTTAGCTTTGAACTAAGCTAGTTTAAACCCTAACTCAACTATTTACTCAGGCTTATTATCAATAACTAATACGAAAATACTTTTCCTTTCAAACACGCTGTAAATGAGTAAAATAACATGATTTGAGCCCATCCTAAAGTCAATTTAGTTACCCAAAGAGCTCGACATTATCTGAATGGATGTCGGCATGTCACTCGCGATAATGAATGCAAATCATCCATTAGTGTGACTTGGCTGCTCAGAGATGGTATTGTGGCCACAATGAAACACAACATGAAGACGAATTTGAGAGTAGACAGAGTATCTATAGACAAAAATGGTAGTGGCGAATGAAAATAATTTGTTTTGGTGTTGATCGAAATGTGTGGGTTCAGTCTCGGTCTTGGTCTCGGTCTCGGTCTCGGTCTCGGTCTCGGTCTCGGTCTCGGTCTCGGTCTCGGTCTCGGTCTCAGTCTCGGTCTCGGTCTCGGTCTCGGTCTCGGTCTCGGTCTTGGTCTATAGTTTGGGAGCTCGGTGAGTTAAGTATTTATAATGAAGCCTGTATCATGGATATCTAACTATATTAAATTAAAAAAGACTCGATGTTACCTCTAAGAAACGTCGCACTGTAAGTACTTACCTCACCAACATCCGTCCGTATCTACGTGGTGGAATTGTGACTGAAATACGTTAATTCTGGAGCAATAACAAGCGATTACGTCACGTGGAATTTTGGGAACCAAGTGAGGATGTATGAAATAGTGATTATATAATGTTAAAGGGATTGTCAAAGTTTTTAATAACGCAGGCTTTTACTTTTATTTTATATTATAGAAAGTGTGAATAACGACATAGAAGTAAATGTTAGTACTAAGAATAGCTTTTAGTCTCAAATTATAATTTTGTTAAACATAATTCAAATATTTTGAATTAATGTTCGTTCGTTCATTTGAGCAAGTGGTCAACTTTGGTTACGGAGTTTGGGAAAGACTTCGTGACATGACTTAATAATTAAAAAAAACAAAAAAATAAGTAAATAAACTTGGGACCAACATTATACTGTGCCTTCCGAAGCATAGAAGCGCTAAGTTGTTAATAGCACTTATGGTCACCCATCCAAGTAGGTTCCGTTTAGAACATTGTTCACTTTCGACGAAAATTATGTAAAATAGTTTATATTATATTATATTCTAAACATAATGTTCTTCTGAAACGCATTTCCAAGCTCTACATGTTTCAAAGTAAGAGCTACGCCGTAGCTATTCGTAGCGGGTGCTACGTAATAACGTAGCAAATGCTACGAGAAATCTTGAATTATGGTATAATGCTGAGTGCAAGCTCTGGAAATGGCTTAGAATTTTTGTAATAATAAAATTATTACAGTTTTATAAAAGCTTTTGAAATTTTATGCAGATTTTTTTAAAATTTGCCATCCCTTTCATAACGAACGAAATAAAAAGGACAGCATCATCTATAGTTTGTTTTGTTTAAATTATGGCGACACTATTGTCTATCTAAAAATAATTATAATCTTAGATAAAAGTTTAAGCTTTCTAACTGGTCATTGAGTAAATAAGGAAAAGACCATATTTTTAATTTTCTAACATAAAACAAACAAAAACTTCGTCTAAAAACACAATCGCATTCGAGCTCATTATTTCTTTTTGTTTTAAAAAGGCTTCAAAGGTAACAAAACATTTACCATTTGTAATGCTCTGACCATCAGAATGAAGTAAGCAATTAATTAAAAGTGAAGTTACTGTACATTCGTAAGGCGCTTGTCGCGGCAAATGAGTTGGAAAGTGCATGGAAATTGTGTGGAGGTGGCATAACTATATATATATATGGTATTAAAAAAAAACAAAAAACAACGACCCCTATACGCAAAAGATTGATAAAACAAAAAAAAAACAAAAAACTGTCCAATAAATAGATTTACAAATAAACATTGTTATACAGAATCATGAATAATCTGAATGCATAATAAAACATTTTTAATTTAAAAGATATATACAAAAACAGTCATAACGTCACTCTACATGCCTAATGGAGCAATTTTACGAGCGTGCCCGTTGTGAATGGAAATATTGGCGAAAATATTAAAAATTCTGCGCTTGAAAATCTCATTACAAAAGAGTAATGGGCGCGGACGGCCATCTTGGCCGCGGATGCGTCCTACAGAGCCAAACGCAATGCTCAACAACCATGGGACTGCCATTTGATCCCATGCCACTTCATCATCATCATCTCCCTGCCCTTATCCCACTAGGTGGGGTCGGCACAACACGTTTCCCTCTTCCATTTCCCTCTATCGCTCGTCATCTCAGTACTCACTCCTTTCACACACATATCTGCACACACACAGTCCATCCATCTTTTCTTAGGCCTACCTCTTCCAGTGTATCCATCCACATTCATATTCATCGATCGCCGTGTGACATGCCTCTCATCCCTCCTCATGACACTCATGATCCCATGCCACTTATTGTATCTTTTATCATCTAACTGAGGTTTTGTTGCACATATTTTTAGTTTTCTCCAACTTAAATTTGTTGTTTTTTCCCAGCTTCATAACTGGGCCTATTGAAACCTAACCTATTTCTATCTTTTAATCCTAATGTACTGCTTTAGGTGGTCTTAGTTTTCATGAGCTTGAATAGGTCAATAATCTACATACATTGTGTTAGCATAAGTAAAACGACCTTTGTGGTGGACAAAGGCCCGCCTGAGAAACGGAGGTTGCGGGTTAGATCCCCGCTTCGGGACAATGTTTGTATGTTCTGCAAATACTTTTTCAGTGTCTGTTTTTTAAGGATACTTTATGATATAACAACAAAATAAGTATTATAAATATATAAGTCATCTACTTAGCATTACACAAGCATTAAATTGCTTAGCTTGGCTAATATAACGCTGTATGAAATGTCTATTTATTTATTATTATTTAATAATATGATAAAGAATTAGCAAAAAAAAAAACAGTTTTTAACTACATCTAGTAAGACAGTGTAATAAGTAGTCAAAGAAGCAGGACCTCCAAGTTTTCTGGTTCCCCGCCAAATGTCACGCTCTTTATTAAGCATATTTTTAAAATGCTCAACTCGAGAATGTCGTTTCATTAAAACTAATGCCTCTTTTCATTTGAAAGAAAACTTTTAAAGCTCTATTATTTTAGTGAAGTAACTGTACTTTTGTGAAATAAGATTATTTCTGGAGCTTTCGGAACAATTAGCTAAACAAATTGATTATTTTTTTTGTTTTCGAAATTATTATTGTGTTAGACATTATATTAATACAACGGGAAATTACTCACGTAAACTATTGTCCATTTAGAAACCGATAACGTTTCATAATATAAATTCGTGGCGTAATTTTAAAACTAAATGTTTTTGGATCTTATGTCAAGGGTTATTCAAAGATTGCCTCCTGACTATGTATAATCATCTATATTCTTCATTTCTTGAAGCGAGCTACTAGGAAGGAAAATAAACACACATGATTGGTCGTCGAAAATAATTGGATTGGCTAGATTTCACAATTGACAATTGATTTGACAATCTAGCCAATCACGACATATACAATTATTTTTGACGGCCAATCACGTGCGTTTATTTTTAATCCTATTAGCTCGCTTCAAGAAATGAAGTATAGGAAAGATGCAAAGGGCTCATTTTATGTTCGGATGGTACAATCTTGCGTTTCTATCAAATTCTATTTGAATAAATAATGAAGTCAATGGACCAAAGTAAATAAGTACGACATAAAGATTTGCAGAAGACATTTAGTTGCGCTATAAGATACAGTGACAAATGAGTTTGTTGGTTCCTTCAGACACGACAAGCATGCGATCGTAAAACCTATTTTATTCAATGAATACCTCAAAAAGCTTACATAATAAAAAGATTATGAAGGTAAGCTCCATGAGAGAAAGGCCTTAGAGTAGTAGTTTTGGTAACTTGCTAGGTTAGGTTACTTTTAAAGTGTGGCCCTTTTGTACTCTCTAAAAAAGTTCTACTTTAACTGACAGATAACATCCATCTAATTAATTTTAGTTAGATTATTTTGGTGATTATTCAAAATCTATTTTTTTTCTTTGAAAGTCTAATTATAAACAAGGTTTAAAAAAATATTATTTACTTCTGATAACCTAAATTTAACAGTAAATTATTGCACAAATATTTTCTTTTAAAACTAACCTTTTTATTCAAATATGTAAGCTTATTGCTTACATATCAGTAACACAGACTCCTCTTAAATGTAAACAACACCATCCCCGCCACTTCCCGCGAATTCAAATTACTTGTGAAATGCACTGTAAAGCGAGACTGCAAGAACATTTCTAAGGATCTAGAGTGCTGCAAATCTGAAACCAAGCTGTAAGTTTTGATGTTCAAGTCTAAAAGAAAATTATTTTTAATGCAAACTTGATATTAAAAATGGGAAAGTGTGGGTGTGTTGAATTGTGTTAAATTGATGGATAAAATGTATCCTATGTCACTACGTCAATTCAGAAAAAATTAAAATCATAATTAAATTTACCACTTCGGCAGGATTTGAACCTGCGATGATACAAGTCATATACGCGGACACGATGTTTCCAACCCAGCTACAAAGCCACTAACTTGCCGAGCTCGAAACTATCATTAAGATATTGAATTTTTCTGAGAATCTATATTGTTTGAACTTCATCTTCATTCATCACTGTTTTAGCAAACAACTTTACTGGAAGTCAGTGAAGCCGTTAAGCAGCATTGAGCTATAAATACGGACTGCGTTGGCAGACTTGTAGCCGACGAGGAAAAGACATGTTGTGCTGTGGTACAACTTTTTATTGCGTGGTTTAAATTTTGAGATTTAATTATAAAAAAGGCTGAATATTTAATAATTATAGTTTTACAATACTTAGTGGATTAAAAAAATCTCAGACAACATACTTATATAGCGTCAGGAGGCAATCTTAGACTACACTTAACGAGATACTGTAATTCCTGGGACAGCACCTAAAACATCTTTTCAGCATAGCTGGCTATTTCCACATGAAAGATGTTTTTTTTTTTTTTTTTTTTTAATTTATTTAAATATACATAAGTCGCTTAAAAAACATTTTACAGACATCTAAAAAACCGCATTCGGTTTGTCTTAGACGCTACACTAAGATGTCAATACGTGTGGGGCTAACGAGCTGCAGGTTTCCTCTCGATGTTTTCCTTCACCGTTTAACGCTCGTGTTAACTTCTAAACTTTTCGACACGAAAAGTCCATTAATGCACGGCCGGATTCGATCCCACGACCTTCGGAACGAAAGTCGAAGTACCAATCCACTTGGCCAGCACAGCAGAAGACACTAACATATAAGATATACACTTAAGTTTACACCATAAGCCAAGCCCCAAGACCTCAATTCCACTCCGCAACTGCAACGGTTGGCTCGAAGACACAGTTGAATGCAAAATACAATTTATTTATTGGCACCATTGATGTTTATACCGGAGCCAACGTGCCAACTTATGGCGCGGGATTATAGGCCTAGTACACCAATTGCGGACCGGATTCGGCTTTCGTCATGTCGATAAAAAAAAGACGTGTGGCACTCGGGGACTGCCGCGGTAAAGCTATTGCATGCCACCTAGAGGCGAGTTGCTGAACTAAAGTGACAGCGGTCAGGTGATTTCGTTACGGAATTTCTGGATTCGGTCTCCACGACAAGGCCCGCGATAGAAGCTATGCAATAGCTTTAAAAGATTATCTTCTTCTTCTTCTAGTGCTTCTCTATTACTGAAGGTTAGCTGTCATCTTGCTATATTTTGCTTTGTCTAGTGCTAGTCTAAACAGATCTTCTACCCTCTTTACTCCTGTCCACTCTCTAATGTTTTTAATGTCGATTTATGCTATTAGGAAATACTATTTGATTGCAACTGTGATGTATAATCGCAGAATGAAATGCCCTCTTTTTGCAGAAGTTATTTTTTCTATACGTGATAGGTCTTAATTTACATAACAAAGAAATTACTGCCGCCTTATTCTCCAAATAACCATGTCTTAACGCGGCACGTCTCGCGTTCTTATTTTGAAAAATTCTATGGATTTCAGAAAACAAAAGCTAGATAACGTGCAATCTCTTACCGCGTCATGTTTTAAATGTGTTCAAGAATCGATCTCCTGCTTTGGTTATGCTAAGTGGATCTGTTACAGTTTATAGTTTTCTCCCATATGTTTTCAACAAATTCATCTCAGACAGTTTTATATGACAAAGTCTAGACGAATAATATTTATAGCATAAAGTAACAAGTCTTTTATTCGAGCCATAAAAAGATTGTCTCTAAAAAACATCTGTTTTTCGTGAAACAAAATATTCTATTCGTATTTCAATGTCGAATTTCGACGACTTTGAAACATGACAGGAGGAAACAAGGTAGGAGAGTGCACGTTATCTAGATTTTGTTTTCTGAGATCCATAGCATTATTGAAAATACCACGCCGTGTCGTGCCAAGATAAGACATGGTTATTTGGAGAATAAGGCAGCAGTTTGATCTACTCATTCTTGGAAGTTGTATATAAGGCCTATTGCACACTGAAGGGAAAAAAGCAAAGTATATTTTACCGTACCGCATTCGGTGTGACTAGTCCCATTGAGGCCATGGATTAAATGGGTCGAATCGTAATGCCATAGCTTTTTATGGGCTGTAAAAAGTTTTGGGTTATGTGCTTGCGTTCTTAGCTTTATTTTATGGTGGAGTAATTTTTATTTGATGGCACTTTATGTGGTGTTGAATATGTGTAATGATAGCAATCTTCAGTTAGGCCCTCATCCGGGACCGTAAAACGCATTTGCTCAAAGTGTGGATATTTGTTGGATCACGTACTTACCAAATGAGCTAACATGAGCTTCAATGATGGTTCGATGTTCAATTGATATTTATTTTTAGTCCAGATGTATCATTATTTTTTGAATAATTTTTTTAGTGAACATTTTTAACTGTACTTAACTAAGTATAATACTTTAGGTAAAAATAATGTTTGAAGTATATGACATGACCTCATCTTTGACTACCTTTAAGAAATTCAAATGATCTTTAAAAAGTCTAGGAAATCTGTGACAGCGTAGTGCCTTAGGGATTCTGCAGTGATATGTTCTCATCCAAGTGACATCTTCATCCACAATCACTTTCAAAGAGAAACAAAAGATGTTTTGAAATGCATATTCAATGTTGTTAACTTGAGCGAAGTTCCAAATCAAATGAATATATAAATATAGAAATAGTATAGAAGCAAAGGTTTATTCCCATGGCTATTGGCAATGTCTCGTTTTAAAAAACAAACGGAAAGTTATCTAAAACAAGGTAACCACCAACTAAGCCAGACTTAGTTCAAGTCTAGCACTTCCAGCCAGCGAACCACAAAATACTAAAATATGAATCACCCGCGGCATACGACACTTTAAAATAAATGCACAATTTTGTCACGTTTCACAAATCCAGCATCTGAACGAACCTTCAACCAAGTCCTTGTACAAACCAAGATAAATACTCCGACGCTCTCGAAATTTGAATGAAGATTCCTTTTTTGAAGGAGAAGTTGTCGTAATGTGTGAGGGCATATAATCGTTTCATATCGTAGTTTCTTGTCGATTGCGCAAGCAAATGAGCTGTGAGGAATGTATTGTGTGCGAAAGAGACAAAGGCAATGGTGAAGAACAGAATAAATTACTGTCGATCTACTCCATTTGCTGGTTAAATACGTATTTTGTTGGATATCCGTTATCCTGCCACTCGGAATTCGTACTCTAAAATCCGATATTCCAAGTGGGGCAGAGTGGAAATTAAATTGATTTATTCTCATAAAAAGTATTTGCTTGATCAAATTGAAAATAATACAGAATATTTTTAAACTTAGATCAAAGACTTCTTTTTTTACTGATTCTTGGTCGTTTTTATCATTTTTTTATTTTTTAACCAGTATTTGGAGAAAACAATCTAAGTTATTTTATTAATTCAAGGCAAATTTCATGCTTAAAATCTAATGATCTTATTCCTTAAGATTTGGGTAACAAACGGGGGAACCTGTCTTAAAGGGAAAATTTAATATACTTAGGTTAAATGAATGTTTTTTTCTTTAGACTCCTATGGAAACGAAGAGAGATAGCGACAGATTTAATATCCATATTAGCTAATATAGGTTTACTGGTCCAATATGCATAAGGGGGTAAGACGTTGAGCTCCGCAATTATGGGAGGAACGAATACGTTCAGGACACCTTGTGAGGCGAGGTAATGGTGGTGTAAGACATTAGCCAAATGTTAGTTAAGAAACGGACACAGTAACCTTAAGATTCTAAATGTTTCACTATATAGTCGTAGTTGTTAGTAACAATAAAAATAATAGCACATGAATAAATCACTTAAAATAAACAGGCATTGACTCGAAGCGATATTTGATATACATGGTTTTAAACAATGCTATGTCCTTGCAAATTACGATGACAGTTGATTTACTGGATGTAACAGTCAAAAAATGTCATCTGGGTAGGTACTTTTATTTAGTAGCATCATAGTTAAAGTAGGCTACACAGTATTATATTGGTTATCATAACACCAACATTAAGTTGCTTCGCTTGGGACTAAATGACGCTCTGTGGGCATGTTGAAATAATAGTATATTCAATTGTATTTTATAACACAGTTACTTCCCTTTCAACAAACGTTTACTTCAATCAGCCATCTTTAATTCAGAAGACTTTTAAGTTCAATCAAAACCAAAGGGAAGTAGAAACTTTTGTTTCATTAGATCGTGCCTTCATTTTCTCAAGTCAAAGAAAAAGTAGAAGTTTCTAACTCAATAAAACAAAGAACTCACAGCCCGATCCGTCAAAGTGCGGCTATCCATCAGCGGCGATACTATTTGTTCACGGATTGGTTGAATGCAACTTTAAAATGTAATTTGCTAGGTGTTCATTTTATAGTCTTGATTCCTAGATCTTTTTCTATGTGACTTGAGCTTCTAGATAAGCCACTACTTGTTCTTTCCTTGTGAATTTTATTTTATTAATTGTTTGAAAAGAGAGACCTCTGCCCGGAAGTGGAACAACATAAGGTTGATAAAAAAAAAATCTGTTATACCATTCTTATAGTAACAAACATGATAAAGGTGACAGATCGACTGTCATTCGTAAGTTGAAAACCGGATATTACGAGTATGAGCATATTACATTTAACAATATGAGTTCCTTTACCAACAATACTTGTAACAGAATGTAAAAACAATTCCAGTACAAAACTCCACAGAATTGTAGCATAATTACACGTTTATTCCGAACCTACACGAGCTTGTGTGAACAAACTGCAAATTTAAAAACATTAAAATCCTGTAAGCTACCGACCGTTCACTAACAAGAAACAGAACTCTTCATATAGTTACAGTGTACTCAATAAGCCGCAGGGGTGTGGGTATTGTGCATAAGAGATGGCGTTTTGATGATTTTTTTCTAACGTACATGTACATAGAAAAAATTAAGTCTCTCTCCCATGGAAGCAGGTAAAGGCCAATTCATAACTTGCAAGCAAAATTTTTTGGGTATGGTAATCTTATGTCTATTTTACTTGACGCGCTTTCCAACCTAAACCTGTTTTAGCCAGCGAGCGGGCTTAAGTGTCTTAACCCCTACATCAAAATTTTAGTTTTAAGTACAATTTAATTCGAAAATTGTTTGTCAACATTTAAAATTGCATTGGTTTTTGGATACCTAGGCCACGATAACCTACAATCTATCAAATCGCTTCATCTTGTGAACACAGTATCAGCCCATACGCGCACTCATTATGAGCTCGCGAGACAAAAGCCCGGGCTCAAGTTCCATTAAAATATAAAAGAAGTTCTATACCTTCCGAGTGACTCACATTATTTAGTTCAGGGTTTAAGCCATCTTGTTACTTTTCTTTAAGAGGTTTTGTAGCTTCAGGAGTTCAAAGGACCTCAAAAGCACGCAAGATTATTTAAAAATGTCTCGAAGAATTTTAAATAATGTAGGTACATCATTATAATGATTCATGCGTGCTAAGTAAACTACATGTTGTTCCTATGATGATTTTCATGATTCCATAGAAAATTACTTTGATTTTTTAATTTGGGTAGAAAAACACGATCAAATCTTGACTATTTAAAATTAATGATATGAGCATGTGCATATTGTTTCGTACCTCTCCTTCAGACATAACCGCATCAAGACAATGCATTAAGTCCCAATAGTACTTATTCTTAGAGAAAAAAAAATTAAAAAAGTAAACGCTTTGTTTATTTGTACATATTATTATTCTTTTATATTTTTCCTTATTTTGGTTTATATATTCACGTTAGTTCCGTCTCGGTTTTTATGAACACGCAAAGTCGCGTGCGGTACATCTTTATTTATTTGAATAACTAAATAAGTTTGTCGTTCTGTCCCGACCGTACTATAATTTGGCGCGTACGTTACGACTGTGTCTGCAATATAACACAAGTGCCTTGTACTTCCACAAACACGACGTACGTAGAAACTGTTCTTGCTTTTTGTATGTTATTTTTAGTCTTCGCCGTATGAAAGTTTTTTTTAATATGATACTAAATAAGGTGAACTTATCTATAAAAATTGCAGGTTTAAAAAAAAAAGTATAATTATAAACTTTTCTGTCAACTTTGTTTATTTTTTGTTTAAAGAAGTATTATAAACTTCTTAGGTGGTTTTATAAAAACATAATAATGATTTAATAAACATATAAGAGAACACCTGTTCTGTTTTATTAATTTGTTCAAACGAGAAGTACATCAAAAAAATAAAAAATAAACATAAATAAACATCTAATAAAAATTCCTACACTCTCGAGGTCAAAAGTGCAGGAATTTTTTCTTACTAATTAATTTAAGTCGGTAGAAATAATAATAATGATAGTAAACTCAGATATAGCAAATAGCCGCACTCTCATCGGTCCTTGTATCATGTCCGATGTTCCCGCAGCGAACGAAGTTTCAATTTCGTATGCATGTTTCGATCCGGATACAAGGCGAGCTTAATAAGGTACCTGTGTGCGTCAAACTAGCGCCGGTACTTTATCTTTTTGCGTTGATCAAAGGAATTTAAAAAAATGTTATTTTTATGAGCTTTGACGTAAGCTTTTTTTATAACAATCTGTAAAGAAAGAAAGAAGAAAAATGTTATTTCTTAAACTTTCGCGATCACAATTCATAAAAACCTGATAAGTAGTTCTAAAATAAAAAGAAAAATGTGTTTATTTCTGTCTGTAAAAGTTTTATTTATACTGTGTTTTACCCTTTGAAAACTTAAAAGTGACAAAATAATCTATACCATCCTACAGCTGTACGGCAACTCTATTCTTGACGACTTTTAAAACATGACGCGGTAAGAGATTGCACGTTATCTAGCTTTTGTTTTATGAAATCCATCGAATGGAGAATAACACAGCTGATCGTCCAATTTTGCAGTTACGCGAATAGTTCGACTGACTATAAATCCAGTAATCCAATTACTTTGATCTATTAATCTTACCAATCCGTATCAATAAAATACTTTAGTTGAAACCCACAATACTGTGAACAGCCATTAATACAATTTAAGCTGAAAATTCCTAAATGTATGTGCGCTAATCTCACTATCACCGCGTTTGCGGGTAGAGGGGGGTGAGGGGAGTAGAGGGGGGGGGGGGGGGGTACCGCGATATAATCGCACCTGGGACTGCGATTTATGCTGATTTAGCTTTTAGTTCTCATTGCTTTACTTGCTTAATTTATTTTATTTGCTTGAAGAATTAATTCAAGATTGGAGGAAACGTTGTCCTTGAAATTTTAGGAAGATTTTGAAATTGTTTGAACGTCTCATAATTTATGTATAAGGCTGCATTTTAGTACTTAACTGACGGTAAGCGATTACTTTGTGTGACACTTAAATGGATAGATATCTTATTTTATATCTGTAAAACAAATGCATTATATTTTTTAAAACCTTTTTTCTACAGTGCTCATACACTGCATTTAAATTTCACGATAAAGGTCTCAGCACACATATGGGATCGGAAAGGGATCGTAACCGTAACGCCTTTCACCTCGCTGTCAACCAGGCGTCAACCTACCGTATGCACGTAATGAAAGCGTATCAGCAGCGCCTGTACGTCAACTCGGCTACGGCTAGGCGACACCGCGCTTACGCTCTTTTCTCTTTGGCACGCAAGTCGCGGGAGGGGACGGGACGGAGAGTCGTAAGCGCGGGGACGATGAGCCGTAGGCGCTGAGACGTCGAGCCGTAAGAGCGGGAATTGCAAGTTCGGAGACTGTTCTGAGGGGAGGCGATCACGTTACGATTCCGATTAGTGTGCGTTGCAGTAGGGAGTTTAATACAAACCATTCTGAACGACTCGAGGCGATACGGTTACGATCCCTTTCCGTTCCCATTAGTGTGCTGAGACCTTAAAACAATGTCTAAATAAAACAGCCATTACGAAAACAAAAACCAAATTAATACACAGATATGAAACCTGAAAACTGCTCATAAACTCTTTGTACCGTAAGACCCAAGTGCTCAATTACAAGCTCAAAGAATTAAACTTGAAGTTGTGAAAGTTGGTGAAACTCCCCTCGACATGCAAGCTATTATTACAAAACACTTGCGCCGCAATTCCTTCTTACCTTGTGTTATACCATGTGGTGGGTAAAGGTTCTAGCCCACTAAAGCAACACGACGCATGCACGCTTATACGTTACCGCCTCAAACTGAATGCACGCTAATCGATCAGAGTCCGTCTCATATCCCCGAATACTCAAACGATAAAATTAAATATTTAAGGTCGCATCAATCATTTTTATTGTTATGTTTTGACAGATTTATAATGGATAATTAATGTCAAACTATGTTATAGATAAGCACCACTTACTTTAATTAGCGTATCAGTACTTAGTCAGTACAGTACAGTATGTGATCCTAGTGCTCCTCACTCACCTGTCAGATCAATCAAATTTCTGATTCCATCTCGATTAGGAATCACAAATTTGCAGTCAAGATTACATGCAATAAACAAGCCATTAGCCATTACAATCAGCTAACTCGAGTATTTTACTGTTATAAAGTGTACTTAATCAGGACAGCTTTTGTTTTGTATTTGTATGTTCACGTTTTGCGTTACAAGTGAGCTAGGACCTTAACACCACTTATGTGCGGGCAATACCGCGTATGTGTGGAAATACCGCAAAAGTACAGGTTTTACCGCGCATGTGATTTCTATATTAAGCTCCGGTGCTGAAACTTTACCTGAAAGTAATTGAATGTAATTTCAAGTAGAAAATAAGTATTTTCTCGTTTCCTGGAAATAAAATTGTTAGTTATTATGTAAGTTTCGTTGAAGAAGTTGAAGAAAATGTTATTGTTTTTTAAATCTCGTTTCATTTTATTCTATGCCGAGGCGTGCCATTACTCGGATTCACAAAGAAACACTTTTGCAGTAAGATAATAAGTATTTTTACTTTTAGCTGATGCTATTAGTTTGAGGACATAAGAAACATACATCAAATTATAAAGGTTAATAAATAAATGCTGAGCAAAGGTCTCCCCCATTAGTTTCCAAGCATTGCGATCGCCAGCTTCATCCCACCAGTCTGCCCTAAATGCATCTAGATCATCACGCCAGCGTCTTCGAGGCCTGCCCCGGCGTCGCCGCCCATCCTCAGGCACCCACTGTGTGACGACCAGACCTTTGCTCAGCAGTGGGACAGTATAGGTTAAGAAAAAAAAAAAAAATGCAATTAGTTGTACCAATTATAACGTAGTATTTTAATGCCGTGCTACCTCACTGACAGTCGTTTTGTTAAACTTCTTTCAAAACATCTTTTTTTTAAAGCCTTCTGTTACTTGTTGCTTATGTTGATTATTTACTTCAGTAGAATTTTTACCAAAAAATTTGATAAATTACCGAAGTTTCTATGAGGATAATTTTCATAAGCGGCGCCCCCACTAGCCAGCTATGTGCTGAATAGGCCAGTAATTACGTTTCGTCTCGGATTGTTGGCGACCTGACGTTCTTTCAGCCGCGGAATGCAGCGCTTTAAGTTCGCGGTTGCAGCGCTTCAAGCGCGGTTGCACCGCTTTACCTCTTAAACTGGCGGGATTTAAAGTTTGCTGCGATTCGTGAAATTAGGAAACTATGCTTTTGGGATTCCGGATTCAATAATAAACTCTTTAGAAGACTAAGTTTTGGAAATTAACATGTTCAATGTACTTGCTTAATCACATTCATCATGGCTTGGTTTGTACCTACCTGAAAAGTAGCCTATGTGTTATTCTATGCTGTTATGTATTCTTTGTTATTCTGTCACAAAATAAATACCAAGTTTCAGCTAAATCCGTTTAGTAACTTAAAAATAATAATTAAAAAAATGCTAGAACCAAACAACGCTAAATATTATGCTATCGTTATAAATTACAATAATTAGTCCTAATTGATATATTGAACTGACTAATGAGGCTCATCAGCTTATAAGATTACCACTGCATCAACGCTGTTAAATCAGTCCATTAGTTTTACTATGTTCACATCTACACTATATAATATAATATATAATTATAATAATATTATAAAGAGGAAAACTTTGTTTGTTTGTTTGGTTGTAATGAATAGGCTCAAAAACTACTGGACCGATTTTAAAAATTCTTTCACCATTCGAAAGCTACATTATCCACGAGTGACATAGGCTACTTTTTATCCCGATATTCCCGCGGGAACGGGACTTACGTGGGTGAAACCGCGGGGCGCAGCTAGTCTATCTATAACTAGTTAAATCTCCATCATCATCTCAATCTGTATTTGAAGACCATTGATGATGATTATGTGCTGTATCTTTCCAGGGAGATTTTTCTTGGAGGGTTGGCACAAGCGAAGAGAGGCCTATGCCCAGCAGTGGGATGAGACAGGCTGCGCATGATGATGATGATGATGATGATCTTTTCCACAGCGGGTCTTCAAACATTGTTGAACCTTAGCCAAACAAAGTATGTCCTCTAACTTACTACACTTTACTTCGTTCAATATACATTTACTAGCTGCGCCCCGCGGTTTCACCCGCGTAAGTCCCGTTCCCGCGGGAATATCGGGATGAAAAGTATGTGTATGTGTTAATCCAGGGTATCACCTATCTGCATACCAAATTTCAACCAAATTGGTCCAGCCGTTTTTGCGTGAAAGAATAACAAACTACATACATTCTTACAAACTTTCACGTTTATAATATTAGTAGGAGTAGAAAGTAGGAAGTAGGAAGTAGGAAGGAAGTAGGAAGTAGGATAGTAGGATAGGAAGTCGGATTTATTAAATTACTAAAATAGTCTGAACTAGTCATTAGTGTCATCGTGTATCCAAACCTTAAGATTTAAAACCTTATTCTATTTTGAAACCAGTAACAAAGTTAAAGCTACATTCACCATCATTGGATAGCAGAAGGTCCCGCGGGCCACAGCGACCACAAACTGAATTATTAACTGCACAACCAAGAGATGTTTTGAGTTATTTAATTTAGCAGTCGTCGGTTCGACTCCCAGGTCGGGATATAAAGTGCAAAGGATAGAACGTGGAGTGTGAAATGTGGATGTGGTTTGGATAAAACTGTAACCATAAAAAACTTATAAAACAAATTCGCATTTCAGATCGAAAAATTTTTGAGAAATCCATGTATTACCAGGTTGGTTAATTTATTCAGTAAGGGAATTTCTAGATCTTAAGTTATAACGTCATTAGCTAACTATTATAGCTAAGCTATTTTGCTGCTGTCAACGTTACATTTCTTATTGTATACCTCTTTTATTGTTCCAAATAAACAATTTTTGAAATTAACCTCATAATATATTATAGGACCTAAACTAAACCACTTTTAATGGTCATAAGCCTACTATTCTGACTCGCCATTTTAAATAAATAAATAAAATTGTAATAAAAATAGTACAGCATATCTACAATTTTATTCTGCGCTCGTTGACTAAGCATGTACAGAGTTAGCCTCTAGAGAGCGCGCTAGATAGCCGGCTGGCATTACCCTTGATTCACGTTTCATACAAATGTTTTACGAGAACTGTTTAGTAAGGCTCTACTCACACCAAGGTTTAAGGAAAGGGGCGCGACGCGCAGTTTATTGTCATGTGATTTTAAACTTTATGACTATCATTATAGTGTTAATTTTATGTATATTAGTATAGATGGGAGATTTGTGACTAATATTTACTATCGCAATATTTATATAGTATAATGTATATTATGTAGGACTAGCTGCGCCCCGCGGTTTCACTGTTAATCCAGGGTATCACCTATCTACATACCAAATTTCAACCAAATCGGTCCACCCGTTTTTGCGTAAAAGAATAACAAACATACATACATTCTCACAAACTTTCACATTAATAAAATATTAGTAGGAAGTAGGAAGTAGGATTAGTAGGAAGGATTGTAGGTATATAGGTTCTGTTTGTTCGTATGTGATATCTGTTTGTTGCTCTGCGGCAGTCGGCGGTAGCAATCGGTTAATATCACTCCAATTGCTTTAAACCGCTCGGCTTGATAACTCTAGTCGGCTCACTGTTGGCTTTGTTATTTGATTGTTACTCGGAATTGAAAGTTCTCGGAACGGAAAATAGGTTTTGTTTATTTCTTTTAGGTAAATAGAGATAGGTCACCTGAATTTGTTTTGTTTATTTTTTTATGGTTGTATCGTATTCTTGTAATGTGGTATATATACCTACTAATTAATACGATAGTAAAACAAATAAATCGACAAGAACACCATGTATATTAATGAAAAAACTTACGAGTATATTCGATTTTGGCTGGTATAGAAACAACAACAAAAATTTTCAAAAATAAAATCTGTATTTAACCATTTATATTTGCACCAGTTCCTGCCCACGGCCTAGTAAACTCAATCCAGCCAAAAGTATTCATACAAAGGATTTAAAAACATTTATTGCACCCATAAAACTTGGAGTAAAAAATTCGAGTCTAAAATTGTTCAACTAAAATTGACTGTGGGCTAAAAGCTTGTAACAAAATAAGGGTGAGTTTCCACCTTGTGCTACGTTACGTTGCTATAGATGCGCTTAATATCCAATCATGTTCATTGGTCCACATAGCATAGGAGTTGGTGAAAACGCGTTCAACTAAGCTCATAATAAATAAATGAATAAATATCCTTGGACATTCCGCAAACCAAAATGTCTGTTAAATAACTTAAATAGGTACATTTTTTGCAAATACTTACATAACATAGATAGAAAACACCCAGACACACTTTATATCTGCAGAACATACAAACGTTTGTCCTGTAGCGGGGATCGAACCCGCAACCTCCGCGTCTTAGGCGGGCCCCACTGCGCCACAGAGGTTGTCAAATTAAATACCTTAGTATTGGTAAAAACGGTCACGTTCCGTATTGTAGCATTCACATCTTTTCTGTAGCTGCATAGCACATCTTTGGTGTAAAGACAACCTTAAGGCCAGTCTCCACTAGCGAGCTATTAAAAGAGATAACTGAGTGCAGCTTGTTTATTCGTCAAACATACAAAGGCTTCCATCAAAGAACCGCGTAAATAATTCAATTTGCATGTGGTCAGGTCAGTGCGGGTACATTCTGTTGGAGCCGACCACAGCGTAATTCTATCAGTTTATCATGTACTAGCAGCACGTCCCGGCTTTGCACGGGTGTACTAATGAAACTACCGGGATAAAATATAGCCTATCCCGACGGTCCATTCTACACATCGGTGAAAGAATTTTTGAAATCGGTCGAGTAGTTTCGGAGATTACTTCCATCAAACAAACAAACAAATTTTACCTCTTTATAAACAAATGTTTGTAGTTCAAACAATTTTATTGTCCCGCGGTGGGGATCGAACCTGCAACGTCCGCGTAGCGAGCAGACTTGTCCACTGGTTGCAGTTGGTTAACTGTCCGTACGTTAGTTATAGAAATAAAACATTCTTTATCAAGTCACTTTTCAAATGAAAAACTGAAACCAATCCGGTTCCTTTGTCAGGGAACTATGATGCCACGAAACACACTTCAAACTTCCATTTTTGTGGAAGTTAAAAACAAAAAACACGGCTCTGAACTCGAATGCGAGAATGAACGGAACTAATGACGTGGCTAGCTTGCGCCCAATTTGCGATTCGCAATGCGTTTCCGAATGGATTCCTCTGTAGTTTAGGAGATAGACAAGAGTTGGACTACATCTAGATGTTTTGAAACGTTTTTTATAGTAGTTTTACTCCCGGTACTATTGACCGCAAGATCTGATTGGGACGGCTCGAGTGATATTGCGATGTGCGCTGCGGTCTGTTCGTCTATATGAACGGGAAGCAATAAGCAAGATTCAATGTTCGTGCCATCGACATAAACCCAGTAGACACCTAATAAAAAGTGAACGCTTTCAGTTCACACATTAGATAAATAGATCTTATAACAATCCACACCCCCTTATTTCGTATGACAATAATGACCAAAATTATTGACCCGTAAACATTTCTGTTTTGTCATGATTATTTTGTCCGTGACCTTGAACCAACCAATAAGCGCTCACTTTCCCGCTCCAGCACACCTCAGATGGTTGACAATTTTTTTTGTATTGTGAGTACATAGGTTTATGGAGTCCACTGGCTAATAAGTCGATGGTTAGTGCGTACAATCTACAGAGTTATGAATTTCTATACTTGAACGCGTTTTGAAATTCAAATTGGTATTTGATGGCATTGAATATGCATCTGATAAGTTAATTTTGTGTAAATAACGAGAACAAAATAGTGTTAATTTATTAAAAAACTGAAAGCGCGAATTGTTATAATATCAAACCAAACTTATTGTGCTGTGAACCAAAAAAGATTCTTGTATAAAACATAGCTATATTATTTAAAAAAAAAGATGCGACCTACAAATATCTTCATATTACAAACTTTGTTATTTCTGTTATACTTATAAACCTAATAAAATACTCATGATATTATGAAAATGGCCGCAGCTAATTATCTAATCTGCCAAAACATTGTATTAATCTGAGGCTTGTTTAGAACGAATTAATTAGACATTCTCAAATGTAAACTTAATAATACAATTAAAAGTTTAAATTTAAATAAATTAGCACAATTAAAATGTTTTAAATTAACCAACCTAATGTAAAAACCCGTTCAACACAAAAGTGCCACAAATTGGCCGAAATTCATAAGTGAGCGAATTTCCCCAAATATAAACATAATAATAAACAATACGAATGCAATTTGCCTCCATGAAACAATTGTGTCGTTGGAAGCGACGTGAGGTCACGCGACATTTTGTCGCCTAAAACGTTTTTGAAATAACGGATAACATATTTATTTGCAAACAGTTAAAATAGGCTTAAATATATTAATCTACTTAAAACTGAAACTGTTGTATTCAAATGAGGGATATAATACTAAAAAGATTTTGAATAGAGATTTGAATGTACTCAGTCTCGGATTTATTTATTGCCAGGTCCAACTATAATTCTAGTCGTATATAATGGGGCAAAATTTTAAATTCTTATTTGTTTTTCTTCAAAATAAAACAACTTCCTAATTTCAAAACTTTATTTATTATGGCTTTATTATAGTTATGGTGACGGGACTCCAAATTGAATGTCGATTTTGAATTAAAAATTACCATAACGGCAGCAGTTTTTTCCAAAAGCATGTCGTGTTTATTACGTCGCGTCACGTTTTTCAAAGCTGTCCGCATAAAGTGGGCGATGGAAGGCGTTTTGAAAAGATAATAATAATAACATTGGGAGCAGTTGGCAGGCGGCGCGACGATACGCCACTACTGTTGTTTTTACAGAACGACTTGAGATGTAGGAGGTAGCGATTAAATTTACACACTAATTTATGAAGATCTGAAAAAAATGTCTACAGCTTCAGGGATAATTCATTTATCATTTCATTTCACTAATTTATAAAAATTAATGATCAATCTATCACTTATTTATTCCCCTCATAAGTGAATTAAATAAATAAACACAGTTTGTTTTAATCTAAAATTATTCTTTATTCTTTATTGTACACACGAAATAAAAATACATAAAAAGCAGATACAAAATGACATGTACAAAGGCGAGCTTAACCCTATAAGAGTTTTCTTCCAGCAAACCTTTGAGAAATTATTGTTGGTAACTTACAAAGAAATTATGTGAAATCATTTAAAACCTCTTTGGTTTTAGTTTGTAAAATACCGAATGCTGAAATTTCAAATACTCAAAATAGTGGTCAAATTTCCGTATCTTTTTATAACTTATCCCACAGTCAGCCGAGCGACAGACCAAGCGGGCAGCTCATAAAATATTATAACATCCAAAAAACGGCACACAAGCACACACAGATAATTGTTATGGCGATGTATGGAAACTTTGTTCTGCTTTTTGTTCCGTCCCGGAGGAACGCTTCGCTCGCCTTCTGTAAATAGTGTTTGTGTTTTCAATAACTTTAGCCCGAGGGCCTTATTATTTTGAGTTTTTAAATATTAAATGCCCACTGAGAAATCAAAATAAATATTTTTTAACTGGACTATCAATTCTACCAATCGGTATCACCAATCTACATACCAAATTTCAACCAAATCGGTCCAGCCGTTTTTGCGTGAAAAAATAACAAACATACTTTCTCACAAACTTTCACATTTATAATATTAAATAAATAAATAAATAAATATCCTTGGACATTCCACACAACGTCATCTAGTCCCAAGCTAAGCAACTTAATGCTTGTGTTATGGTAACCAGATGACTGATATAATACTTAAATACATTTTTTTTTTTGTAAATTCATACATATTATTTTTAGTAGGAAGGATTGACATCGATTGCTTGGTACTTAACTTTATTGAGCACATTATTATTTAATTACGAGCCTGTAGCGTCCCAGTGCAGGGCAAAGGCCTCCCTTCCTTCCTTCCACTCGTCTCTATTGAGAGCTAGTGTGGTCCAATGTGGGCAGAATTGCGAACATGGTGACCAATTTTTAATTGATTTAGTTAGAGCATGGAAAGTTAAATAGTACATACAGCCCGCTTACCATGACCGTTTATAGCGATTCAGTTTATTTCCTACTACGAGTTACTGTTGACGTAAACTAAGGCGCTGACATAAAGTTTTGACAATCAGAACCTAAACTGAATCGCTAAATAAGACGGTCATGGTACGCCTCCTGTTTTGGAAATGCATTTTAAAGTGTTGTCAAAGGCATTGTGACAGCTAGTGAAACGGAAAACTACCCTCTGATAGACGGTGACATATTTTACGATAACATGTCGACGTATTTCGCTCCAGATAGGGAGAGTAAGGAAGAGCTTCACATAAAAACCTCTTATGGAAATTGATTGCCCATAAAATGTAATTTTAAAGCCTTTTGCTTGCGGTATCTTATCTCTACGACTCTACGCCGTAGTAGTGCTACGCCATAGAGGTTCGTAGCACGTCAGAGTTTTTTTTTTAATAATTAAGATAAAATGCGTTTTAGGTAAGTGTCAAAAAAGTATAAACTGAGTTAGAATACGTTCAGTCCCAAGCGTTTTTGGCATGTAATATTTACTAAGGTGTCTCTATTCTTAAAGAAAAGACTGTAATTAAATTCATGCAATTTACAAAAATAATTAAGTATTTAGTATTTTGTTTTTTTGTAATCATTAATTTTGTTTCAACCCATAACCTGTGAATTTAAAATCAAAGGACACCCCGGTCATTCAACTTATAAGCAACGCTTAAGTAAAATACCTGCAATTCTGCAAAACCCTTATAAAAGAACATTGAATAAATCGAGCGACTATTATTCACCAAAATTCTCACCTCAGCTCCACGCGCGGTATCTTCGTATTCCAATCTTTATATTACACTTTTCTAACTTACTGTCTGACTGACAAACAAAAATGTCAAGTATAAAGAAACCTTACATTGGTGTAAAACTAGCTGCGCCCCGCGGTTTCACCCGCGTCTCCCGTTCCCGCGGGAATAACGGGATAAAAAAGCCTATATCACTCTCCATCCCTTCAACTATCACCCCATAAAAACACGCCAATAAGTCGTTCTGTTTTGCTGTAAAAAACGGACAGACAGACAGACAGACACACTTTCCCATTTAAAATATCATTATGGAAGTATGGATATTGCATGTGTGTGCATTGAACATTTATAATGCTCAGGATACATGACGACACTGACACTCTATACAAATGTCGACACTAGTGTCGATTGCGTCCACACTACATTTGCAACCAAGTGTCGCGGCGGTGGACACACGCAGACAGTCGATGTATACACTGAGGTCATTATTCATAAAAACTTGAAAATTTAATACAGGTTTTAAGAACGTTTTTTTCTTGTCACCCATTGTCAACGAAAAGAGATATCAACAGATTTAATATGCGTTTTAGCTTAATACAGGTTTTAGGTCGAATATGCATAATGGGGTGAGTGTCTAGTGTCTGGTGTCATCGTGTATCCTGAGCATAAGGCCAAATTCAGAGGCAATTACTAGTGTTGCCATAAATCAATTTAAAGCACCGAAACCTTCTGAATAATCCGAAGGTGGAGAAGGTGGTATACGTTACGTGGCATGATTCATGGCGCCCGATGTATTAGAGTGCGGGATGTATGACCTGTCTTTTAAGAACATTATGCGAAGAAAGTTTTATGGCGTTTCGAATATTGTTCCGAATCTGCCGCCTTATTCTCAATAATTGTATCTATTATAGCAGTCATCATAACATAACACAAGCATTAAGTTGCTTAGCTTGGGACTAGATGACGCTGTGTAGAATGTCCAAGGATATTTATTTATTAATTCAATTATGACTTGACACGACACGGCGTGGTTATTTTATAATGCTATGGATTTCTTTTATTTTATTTCAAGGAATCATCATATCCGCGATGATAAAACAAAGCGTCTTTAAGTCGGACTGCCTTACCAGTCGGCCACAGAACCCGAGAACACAAAAAAAAACCCGAAAAAGATGCAAAAACAGGGAATCGCTCAGCTGTTAACATCGCTTGCAGTCACTTGAATCTAAATTACCTTTCATCTTTAACGATCTATCAAGAACGTTTTAGATACGGTACGTTTAGCTAAAAGTCTTGGTGATGTCACTTTTGAAGGATGTGAATACATTGGCAGTGCGATCTATTTTTTATGCTGCAAAAAAAAATACTAACGATTATTATGAATACACTTTTTACTTTTAAATGAAAAATCCTACGTAATGTGTGTGTTTTTGAAAAATAAACTTTTTTCTATTACTATTCTATTTCTATAATGTTTATGGCTTCGACCTGATTCCACCTTGTGTAATACAAGCGATTGTTCTTAAGCCGGACTGCCTTACCACTCGGCCACAAAGCTCTAGCATCGTAGACCTAAACTATCTAGAATGATATTCGGTTAAAGCACCGTTATACTTGACGTTGTATATGCAAAGTGAAAGTAGCTTTCTAGCTTTCAAAGTACTAGTAGTATTTGAAAAGACCGCACTCTAATCCTCAAAATGAAATTTTAAACACTAAATTAGCTGATAAACCTTTAGTAATTGAGTGCACATACGAGTGCCGACCGAAAATACAATCGGATTAGTTGAATCGATTTAACTCATTAATTCCTAATCAATTTGTAACAATACAAATACGTAATCCGTCCAATCACCACTATAAATATTGTTAATGCTTTTCGCATAATTTATGCTTATTGTTCTGGTCAAGTTAAGGTTGATGTCCACTAAACCGAATCATGAAAAAAAAAAAAGAAAGACGTCACTCGAGGACTGCCGCGGTAAAGCTATTGCATGCCACCTAGAGGCGAATAAAACGTCAAACGTCTACCTCGTCAAACGCATGCAATTATGTGTCCTATATTAATGAGCAGAGGGTTCATATTCTTTAAACGGGACGCCGCCGGCCTGAATTTTTCGTTACGGAAGTTCTGGATTCGGTCACCCCGCCGAGGCCCACGATAGAAGCTATGCAATAGCTTAATAATAAAACATGCACGTCGGTCACTAAATAAAATAGGTCACGCCTTAAAGCCCTGAAGAAACCCTGCCCTGCCTGTGGCATCAAACCAACATTACCCTTTCAATATTAGTGTAGATTATAAATAGATATTGAAATAAATTCATGACTGTTTTGCTATAACTTATTGTAGCTGACAGTTTAGAGCCTAGTAGTTAGTGCATGATTTATTAGTTAGGTTACTGTGCTCACATTACATGAGTTCTAGTTAAATATTTACGAACTCATTACAAAAACTAAAATAAGCCTTGATTTAAATCTAGTCTATTAAAACCACGGTCTAAATTGGTTCGCATTATATCTACTAAACTGCGGGTTAAGAAAAATGATGATCATAAACCCCTGTTTAACGATAAAACATGATCTTACGCTAAACCTAAGCGACCCCTAGGTTTAGGTGGTTTAAATCATTATACAACTGCGTGGACCATAAACAAAAGTAAATAAAATGATATTTTTAAATTATAAGATTAGGCATAGACTTGTTATTTATATAGCTACATTTGCAATTAATTTAGAATACAAATACAACAGTTTCTGAGAAAGACAATTATCCTTTAATTTACATCTGAAGTGTACTTCGATACGGTTCCATCTACACTCCATTAAACAGAACAAACAAATCAAAAAGTAAATTCGATAGAGGCGACGGACGATTCTCGCTGAAATATAAATTGACAGGGCTTTGAGCTTTGATCATGTTTCTTAAAAAACTGTTGCTTTTATTTTGATATCAAACTAAAACCATCGGGATATTTTAGTTTTTCGAAACAATGTTGCGTTCAATTTTAAAACGCCAAGAAAATATTTGGCAGATCATTGTATATTTTTGTTTTATTATGTGTAAAACAACGTAACGTGAAAAGATAAACTTTCAAAAGTTATTCTATTACTTTTTAACAGACTTGACTGAGAATCTTCGTTCTTCTAATTATTGTATGTCTATTTATATTATTTTAGTTATTATATTTGTGTATGTTTAAGAAAGTTTATTCCAATATGATTAGTCTATGTAGTTTATTATTAGTTATTAGGTATTATATCGAGTTTTTTTTTTACTATGATATTTATTTATTTTTTCTATGCACCCGGCCAATCATCCTTTCAGCGTAAATCTTTTCCATCCAAAGGTTGCCTGGAAGAGATCGCTTTTAGCGATAAGGCCGCCCATTGTACATTTTATCTTTGTTGTTATTATTTTATTGTTATTTTTAATTTAAGGTGTGCAAAAGTAAAGAATTTTTCATTCATTCATTCATTCATTCATTCTTCGGATTTATGAACAGATAATTCAGTTAAGGTTCTTACTGTCTTACTGTGTGTATAACTTTACGTCGGTGTCTTAGCTTACGTCAAAAGCAGTTCATTATACTCGTAAGACCTAAACTGAATACCGTTAAAAGCGTTTAACGATCATAGTAAGGCTGCTATGAGTGATTCGCTTTATAACGATCGTCGCTTTTTAAAAAGCCAGTGACATTAGCGACTGTAATTGAGTAGTCCTCGGAGTTGATCAACGTGATTCAGTTTGGGGAACGAAGCGTTATCTATTGTTAGCGTTAATCAATGTAGACTGATGTAGTTTTGATATTAAACCAACATTTTTACGATAGATTATTAAATTAAGTTAATTTTATAAGATGGTAAGTGAAAGTGGTTCTTCGATAAGTAAGAAATTAAAAGTAAATATCGCTTGCATCTTGCTGGTTCGAATCCCGCCGAAACCTAAAACTTTTAGTAAGATTTTTCACTTATAAAAGATTAAAACTTGCTGACTGATGTGAAATCTATGTCTATAATATATTCTTAAGAGGAAATGTTGGTTTGTTTGTATGGAGGCAAACTCCGAAACTACTAAGCCGATTTTAATTTTCACCAATGTGTAGAATGGACTGTCGGAATGTTGATGTGATAATATTTTTTCTTTGTTTCTTTTTTCAATAATACTAACTATCCGCATTGCCATCTGAAAAATCACTAGTTGTCGGATTATTTCCCGTAACATTAGTGGAACGACTGGAGGGTCGCGTGACGCAGACTTTTAGCACTAGTTTCTGACGACTCGCAATGTCGCTGAGGTTTCTCTATGAAGTGCAAGAGTTTCGTATACTTTATGGGGTCTAGTACAAGAGCATCTGATGCTAGGTTTCATTTTAATACTACTTCAACCTTTCGAGATCACTTTAAAACAATTAAATGAACTTGCCCTAAAGCACTCGCTTTCCTAAACAATTTCTTGGCCTAGACGGATGATGACATTTTCGTTGACAATGCTGTCAAATTTTATCGCTTCTTATATTTGTTTTTAATATAAATAATCTTTACACCTAACTTTAATAATTACTGATATTATTGCATAATTATTATTACTTTACTAATAGTTAACATAAATTTAGTGTTTATAACATTTGGACGACTTGGATCACTCTGTAAGCCCATCTGTATTTTGTATAAATAAATAAATTAACTACTATTGAAAAAATACTTTTCAATGATTTCAACATACGACCAAAACGAATATGACTTGGCCGACATAATTATTTTATAAGTTTTCAATAGAAGTTCATAGGTCGTAGCTACACAGTGCTAGCCGACCGCTAGCCACCCTGTAATTTGGGAAAGGATTACGCAGCCCATCGAGATACCGGTTTTATTGGCTGCCCCCGAATGTGATTGGATATCGAAGTGAGCCTCGCTCGTATTGTGTGATTACTTATTGTGATCGTACATTTGCCAAACAAGATGGAATTGTACATCATTTGCTTAATATTTGTAGAAACGTATAGTTTGATATTCTGTTTTGATAAATTTAAAAGAGGTCTTGAAGTCTTTAGGCGGCTTAAAAAACTCCGTCACTAAGGTTAACTTGCTTATACGAACGAACGAACAAACATAATTTTGTATAGGTATAGAAAGTAATCTTCAAAGTAATCATCCAAAAACTATAAAAGTCTATAAGATATTCCAGTTTATAAAATAAGTACATTTATATCAAGTTTTAGACAAATTCGCTCAGTAGTTTTTGAGAAGAACAGTAATAAACATTCATACAACCACACATCCATACTTCCACACCTCCATCTTTCGCTTTTAGTAAGATTATATACAAAAATCTTATATCCACATTAATCAATTACACCTGTGTAATTGGCACATATTAATAAAACATGATTTCTTCAAGATATACCGTTACTTCAGTCGGCGAGGGTCGGCAGTTGTAATCCTTCACAATAGGATTGGAAGGGTCCTTGGGGATACCTTCGTTGCTTGCCATAACTTATAAGAGCAAGGTTTGTTTTTTAAAAGTCATGTAATTTTAAAACCTCTTTTGAGAAGTAATAATAATAATTGATAATATCCTTGGACATTTAAATGATAAAAATAAAATTTTGGTTATATTGTTAGTACCATTTCCGATTATTATCAATGGATTAAAAACAACCTGTGCAAATGTTTGTATGTTTTGCAGATATTTTAGGTATGTATTTACAAAAAAATCTAAGTATTAGTAACAGTCATCGGGTTATACACAAGCATTAAATTTGCTTAGCATAGGACTAGATAACGCTGTGTGGAATGTCCAAGGATTTAGGGTATTTTAATCTAACAAAAGTTTTGCAATTGGTAAAATAGTGTCTTCTATAACTTAAGGCCCCATTCTTCGTCAACCTTCGGCCAGTAGTTAAGGGATTGTCGGTCCTTCTCAAATAATCCGCAAACTATAAACAAGCCCTCGCCCATAACTTGATTGATACGACAAAATCACCCACTTGAGTTTGAAGGGGTTTGCGATAATTTGATGTCAAAGTGGTTTATTTTGTATCCAAAATGTTGATTACTTGAAAGTTGCTAGAGAAAATTTATCACTGATTTCACAGACAGACAAATATACATATTTGTCATCTGGTTACCATAACACAAGCATTAAGTTGCTTAGCTTGGGGCTAGATGACGCTGCGTGAAATGTCCCAGGATATTTATTTATTATTATTTATTTATTCAAGAGACAGGTAATCAAGAATCCTTGATGATGTTATAATCAGTGTTATATCCAAATCTTCAGGTGCTTATAATTTGATTATAGTGCCTGCGTTTAGAAATGAGATGTTAGCATACTTTTAAAAATGTTGTAGCTTCTTTGGGAAAGCTAAGCATTGTCAATTACAATGACAATTATGACAATTATGTCAATTATGACTCTCTTTGTACATTTTTAAGTGATCCTTGAGGTCATACAGAAATAAACATAATATTTTTCTTTCTCTTTCTTTCTTTCTCATTTTGCATAAACACCGGTTATTTTTGATAAAATACCTAAGTGTGGTTTAACAACACAAAAATAAAAATTTAACATTTGTCTACTTTTCCAATGCAGTTCTAAAATGTGAACCCACGACTGTATTTATTCGTCTGCAAAGAAATTCCAAAATAATGAAATAACAGTTTGCACTACGCGGTGGGTTCTGAGCAAAGCATGAGTTTGCACGCTTCAGACAACACCTCTTAGGACGCAGTTAATTATTCAAGAGTAGCGTTGCGTCTTACCACTCTGGTTTGACACATATTGGATTTGTACAATTTACATGCTTGCTGAGTCTACGTTGTTGGTTTAGTGGTGGTTATGTCTCAGGTTCAAAGCAGTTCTTTTCTTTCTATTACCTACGTACTTGTTATATAAGCTTGTTAGGGCTTACGCAGTTAGAAGTGTTTTTGGGCCACCTTTTTTGAAGACTTTATAGTGAATATACAATTCATTGTATTGAGTTTAAGTCAAGAATTACTACCATGGAATGAATATAATTATAATGATGGTAGTTTCAGTTGGTCTCAGACTTGTACCTTAAAGAAAAAATCTTCCAGTGTTCCATTGAATATGTGAATTCAGAGGTCATTGCTCCCTGGTTGTGATTATTTCTCCTTTTGTTGTACATTGTGATTGCATCGACCGATACTCAATGTTTGGGCTCGCGCCAGCTTTAATGCACCGAGAAAGAGGTTCACAAGAGTTATTGGTTAATTAGATCAATTTTACGGGCTTTGGAAGTCTTTAGAAACATTTCGTATGTTTCTAATTAAAACATACATACAATCATAGAATGCTTCCTAAAATTGAATTATTCAGTGGATAGGTATACTTTTATATATATTTTGGGGGAGACCGTTGCCCAGCAGTGGGACACAACAGGTTCCTAAAAAAAAAAAAAGGTATACTTAAAGTGAATGAGTAGTTTTCAACCTATCAATTTAATTCCGTTTTTTTTTTTTAAATCGCTTTCCTGTAAAGTGAAAATGGCGCTTGAGTCAAATAGCCTTTTACCCGACAATATATTGTGTGTATGTATACAGTATAACCAAAACCTAAAATCAATTACCACACCAGATACAAAGAATAACTATAAGAAATCTGTTAGATTACACGTCAAGGATTGTCTGAGGAGATATTTCTCCCTTTATTGCATTTGGTGTCCTCAATCACGTCCTCTGTCCTCGACAATTCTGTAACGAAGCTGGATGGTCGCTTCGGTGATTGTGGCCACTGAATCCAATGAGGTCATGGGACGACGCATTTTTATCGCTTTGGGAAGGTGTAAATTCCTTTGTAAAATATTTGTAAGTGCTAAATCAAAAACGTGTAATTTGTATAAGTGTATCGGTGTTTGTTATTTATAATTAAAATGCTTACCTATTACCTATTCCAAGTAACTTGGAATAGGTAAATAAAGATATTAAATAAATACTGGTGAACGTTTCAAAACACTATCTATAAAGAAAATATCTCTGCAGAATATACAAATATTTATGCACGCTACTCGAACGATAATTAGATAAATAAATATGATTGGACATTTCATACAGCGTCATCTAGTCCCAATCTCTCGCAGCGCGAATCGAACCTGCATACTCAGACAGTCTTATACCCGCTGTGCCACAGGTCGTCACGAAACCTAGACTTTCGACAAAAGAGTCTAGATCGGTACTAGCATTTATGTCAATAGGTACGTTTTGTAGCTTCCACATGAATTTTAGTGGTAATCCAATAAAACTGCTACAGCTTCATAAAGTTTCATAGTTCAATTAAACTAGTGCTTAAACCAAGGAAGATGCAAGAAACTAAAATCTAGATAACCCTGCTTTAAGCACCTAGTTAAAAGCGGTCTAATGAGCCGATCGACTTTACAAATTCTAGGTTATAAATTATCATAAAAATACATAAAATCGCTCTTTAACGAATTTGAAGTATCTATACTAATATCATAAAGGACATTCCCTATGTTGGTTTGTTTGTTTGTTCGATGGAGATAATCTCCATAACCACTCAGCCTTAAAATTTCTTTCACTGATGTGTAAAATGGACTGTCAGGATTGTTAAAGGCTATATACTTGTATTATCACTGTAGTTTCATTACTAGACCTATGCAAAGCCAGAACGTGCTGCTAGTAAAATAAAAGTTAACTTACGTAATTAAAAAAAAATGATAATTTTGTCACTTGTCACTCTGACTTTTAAACCCATGTCGTTCGCCGCTTGCATCTTTACAACACATTTTGTACATAGAGAATGCATTTCCAATTTCCCACTCATGCATTCCAAGAGAGCAATCCCAGGTTTCAATAGATCGGGGAGGTGTGACGTCACATTCACCTGATATATGGCGTCTTTGCAAAGGATAAAATTTAGAACCGTGAATTTTCGTAGAACTATAAATCTGATGTAATATGATGAATAGTTTGATATATCATTCGATTCTAATATTGAATGAAGTCAAGATTCTATAAGTTATTGTTAAAGCGATCGCGTTATCTAAGCGTTAATACTGCGTTTTGTTGGGTTAGGTTAACTAAAAAAAAATAAGAATTAAGATGATAGATAACTTTCTTGACATCTCCACTACCGAAAGTGATTACTAAAAGAAGAAAGTGTTTTATAAAAAATATACATATAATATCCGAAGAAGCTCCCAAGCCATTACAAGCTACATAGTAAATACTACGAGAAAGTGTGCAATATTTAAAACAGCAGGAATCCTCAGCAATGCTCCGTTTAATTTAGTTATTAGTTGAATTTACCGCGCTCGTTGCGACTAATACCTCTGTTTGTTGCATGTACATTGTAAATTAGGGTTCCCTGCCTCGTTATTTAAATTACGAACCGTAGAAAATGTGAAGATACTGAGAATCTCAGTTTTAATTATTAAAGTATGTTAAAACTGGCTGCGCCCCGCGGTTTCACCCGCGTAAGTCCCGTTCCCGCGCGAATATCGGGATAAAAAGTAGCCTATGTCACTTGCCATCCCTTCAACTATCACCACGCAAAAAAGACGGACAAACAGACAGACAGACAGACACACACACTTTCCCTTTTATAATATTAGTATGGATATGGATGAGGATGCAGGTTCCTTTACGTGAGAATTTAAATTGAGATTTTTATGTAATTTTACTAAAAATTTGCATTTTACTTGCATAGAGTTTTAAAGCGTTAACTTAGTCGTGACTTACTTCTTATGTTCCCTCGATGGGGCAGAGAGTTTCCGCTAAAACATACTACTCTATAACTTAAACATAACTACGGGCTATTTCCATTATCGACTCAACCAGTGGGCATATTAAATTCGTCTATATTTGTCTTTCCTATTACCGACAAAGGCGCGCCTGCCTTTGTCAAGCCGACACAAAAGAGCCGCCGAATCTAACAAAGCCTAGTACAAATCAAATCTTTATTTCAACTCGTTTTAAAAGGTCCCAAATTGAGTTTTCTGAGTCAATCTAGAAGCTAGTGACCTTGCATTATTACTATTTTAAAATTTCTGGCACTATTAGTAAGTAACAGCGAAAATTTATATAAATAATTGGATTGTGTATTGATCACATTCATTTATTTATTCATTCTTCAGGTTTTAATAAATACATTTCATTTAATTTCATGTTCATTTCATTTTGTTTCATTTTGTTGATAAAAAGAGATATTGTGATATGTAATACAGGCTGTGTTTTTTCTCAAACTTTCGCGATCACAATTCATATTTAAGAACTATTTATATACAGGTTTTTATCGCGTGAATTACTTTATTTATATCCCGACGTTTCGACTATGTTACAATAGTCGTGGTGGATATAAATAAGGTAATTAACGCGATAAAAACCTGTATATAAATAGTTCTTAAAATATAATACAGGCTGATTTGAGATAGTAAAAACTGTAAGCTATAACTATGATACTCTGGCAAAGTTTCCAACTCGTGTTTATGTACAAATATTGTTGCGCAGCTAACGATCCTTGTACATGGCTTAAGAATTCTAATGAAGCTAGAGTAACGTGCTTTGGATTTTTGCTCAAAATATTAAACATTATTATGTATATTGCTTCTTTAGGGATGATTTAGTCATCTACCATAACACAAGCATTAAGTTGCTAAGCTTGGGACTAGATGATGCTGTGTGAAATGTTCAAGGCTATTTATTTAATAATTTACAGTAAAACCACGTCTGGGTAATTGCTTTAGGTTGTTTTTATTAGGGACTAGCTACGCCTTGCGGGGTTGCTTGTGGTGAAAAATTTCTTTCCAATGTGAATTCCAGGATTAAAAGTAGCCTTTGTTTTACGTTATATTTGTCTACCAGGTTCGCTGAAACTCTGTCCATCAGCGTCAAAAATAAATCAGTCAGTTTGTATTATAAAGAAAAAAAGATTTATTTTTAAATGCAAACAAAAGTTGTTGAAAAACTCAAGTTTCAAAGTTAAATGAGTTTGACGATCTATAGAAAGTATCAAAAATAGAAAAAAAACATTCGCTGTATTGAAATTGGTCAAGTCCGGTCTGAATATATTTATAAATTCTTTTGTTAAGAGAAATTCTATAGAATTTTATAAACAACTTAGTCTGGGTGCCCAACTCGATTTCAACCTTAAAATTTTCGAATACTTTTGTAATAAAGTTGTATTATTCGATTGTGGAAAGAAGTAAGTCGAGTTTTTTAACAAACTTACTGAAGCGTATTGTCCTTTCAAGAAAACTATTGTAGATTTTTAAGGCTTTCACTTGAATAGACTGAATTTTTGAAATTTTAGTATTCACTGAGTTTTGAGCAATTTAGTAGTAAGCCGTTTGATATTTTCTATTTTGAAAATGAATAGCCTAAACCTTTTTATTATGTATTTGCTGTCAAGATCCAATGATAACAATAAGTAATAATAAGTAAAGAAACATTGCCGGTACCTAAAATGGCGATAATTTAAAATATATAAATATATATAAAATATAATTGCACGTCATGGGCCGGCAGTGGATCAGGCAAGCGCAGGACCGTGAGCAATGGCAGAAACAAAGGGAGGCCTATTCCCAACAGTGGGAGAGATCAGGCTGCGGATGATGATGATGAATTGCAATAATAAATAATCAAGCAGTTCATAAGAATAATTGTGAACAATTCTAAATCAATGATATTACATAAGTAATGACAACAAAGTAGCTCTAAGTTTCTACTAAAATATGACCAATCCAGTGATTTATATGAAAGGTGTATCAGTTTCACAGCCGCATGCTATCTATCATGGATGATAACCGCGTATCACCCGTCACATCACACTGAACGTTTTGCAACAACACGCTGAGTTGGTGCAAGTCATAGAATACTGGCTTATTATGGCCTTTTTTATTTTATTTTTATTTTTATTTTATTTTTAAGGTTTTAGGAAAACTTACAGCTAGATTAAGGACATAGTTAACAATATTAGAAGCATGTGCCTATTTGCGTAGACACATGTTTGCCGATGGCCAATTAAAAGTTTCCACATATAGTAACTGAGATACATTAAAGTTAATTTAAAAAAATGAAAGTAAGTAGACGACCAAATACAGATAAATACATACAAATAAATACATATAATAAACATTAAAAAGTAAAACAACACTTATCACTTGCTTGACAAAAAATCACAAAAGTAGGTTTACTAATCATTGTTAAAGAACCGATCACTTAATAATCGCTTGAGCGTAGGTATAGATGTATTAAAGAAATCAACGTCTACGCCTGACTTCACCAAAGTATTGAAGGAGCTACATGACCTTAGCAAAAAAGCATTTTGCCTGTAATTTGTGCGAGTGGTAGGAATGTGAAGTGTGTTAGGATTTCTAAGGGAGGCTGTGTTACAGCGTAGTCCTATTGAAGCCAACAGTTCCGGACAATCCACTGCGCCATTCGCAATTCGCAGAAGATACACCAAATCAGCTATTTCTCTTCGTTCATACAAAGGTAAAAAGTGAAATTTCCGACACCTCGCCAAGTAGTCTGGTAAGAATATATTAGCTAATTTTGGTTAAAATCTAATCTATTTTATTAGAAAAAAAGACGTGTGGCACTGCCGCGGTAAGGATTTTGTTGATGCTGAACTAAAGTGACAAGCGTTAGGTTTTTTCGTTACGGAATTTCTGGATCCGGTCTCCACGCTCAACGCCCGCGATAGAAGCTATGCAATAGCTTAAAAAATTAAATGGTTTACTGGCGCCTAAAAATAATAATTGACACCACAAAACTCAAAACTGTCGCACTTCAACTCGGTTACCGCACTCGTAGTTTAATTCTTAGGTTGATATTCTGACTTGAATTTGTGTTGCCTAAAAAATATAATGATGAAAAAAAATCGACAGAAAAATAAGTAAGTATCTAACAGTTTTTTAAGGAATAGCACCAGGCACGTTGTTGTCAGGTATGACGGAAGCAATGAAGATAGAGTAGAATAGAATAGAATAGAATAGAACACATTTATTGACAACACACAGAAAGTACAAAACAATAAACAAAAGAGCTTTTTTTTATAAAATCTAACTATACTAAACTAAGACTAAATGAGTAGGAAAGAGTAACTGCCCATCGCTCATGACTTTTCCCCTATGTTTGCAGTCCATTGCGCTTTACGCGCGGGCCGCAGCGCAACTTGTATTAGTTTCAATGCAATTGTACGCTGCGCAGCGCTTAGTACCACTCGAAACTCCGCACTCCAAGTTCGGTAATCCTGGCATCGGTCGTCGATAGCTACTTTGTTTGAAATTAGCATTGTTTCGGTAGTTCTGGTAAGATCTACCGTTCTCTACAAATACAGTTGCAGGACAATGTGAGGAATTTAGAAGATTGCTTTTAACCTTTTCTTCCGTTTTTCCTTATCTTTATTATAAAATTCAGTTATGAAACTCATCAATTTGCTGTTAAATAGCTATGTTCAAAAATCATACAAGTTCAAACTTTACAAAGAACAAAATATCAATTTCCGAAAATTTTGAAGATTGATTGAAGCGCCATCCGTCTTGAAACAAGATATTAGCAGATACAATTAATTTGGAAGCCTCAACAAAAACGAGCACCCTTGTACAAATTATGTACATAAATTGTGTATAATCATGGCGCAGCTGTAAGTTGACGCACCTTGTATAACAAATGATTTGAGCAAAAAAAAGGCATGCTAATAATGGAAATCTGAAATACAGGGTGATGTAAAACCGGTCAATGAGAAACACCAATAAATTCCGTCCTCAATTCAAACTCTATGAATCTCTATAAATTTTTATTTAAAAAAAAAACCAGCACTTCCGATGGACATAAGCAAAAACTAGGCGCGTCGCTGCTAAATTAACTTCTATTTTATTTATCTTTAACGACCGCTCCTACGAGCCAACTACAGATAGTCCACTTCGATTTAACATTACACTTTAAACGGTGAAGAAAATAATCGTGAAGAAACCCGCAGCTTAGTCAGCCCCACATATCGATCATTGTCGTTCCTGTGGATATGGTTGTCTAAGCTGAGAAAATTGTATAAGTGCTGGGCAAGCCATTCCCAACAATGTTACTGACACTGCATTGCGCCGTGAAGTTAATTGCTTCCTGAAACTGTAAAATCATCGGATTATTTCAGAAATACAAATTCATTTATTTTACCGAAATCTCTTTAAAAGTTCCAACAACATCCAGAAGAAAACATGTTGGGCCGACCCCACCTAGTGTGGGATAAGGGCAGGGAAATGATGATGATGATGATGAATCATAAATTATAATTGGTAAATACGTAAATTTCAAAACTTTTTGATTAAAATATAGCTATTCCATGAAATGTTAAATACAGGATGTTTTGAAAGCAGTCAACATTCTAATGAGAAGCATCAAACATCAATTCCGCCCTCGATTCATACTAAACCAAACTTTAATTAACCGATTCCAATTATTGGGAGGTCCCATTGGCTCCGGAGTTTACATCGAGCGCATATTGGACCAATCTATTTGCATATTGAGGTTTTGCATCAACTCATGCAGATGTCACTTTGAACATAAAAGCATACAAAGAGCTTCAAATGGTTTGACAAATATTGAGCTAGAATAATCATGAAATAACTATTAACATAATCGAATTCTCGTTACATAATATTTTACGAGAATTCGACTAATTTAATATATATATATATATATATAACAACAAATAAAACAGAATAAAGTAAATATTTGAGATGGACTCCCATACAATAAAGCTCTCATAAACAATGTTACGGAATTCTTACTCGAGTCTTATACACACTTTTATGTTATAAAAGCAGTATGATCAAACAGAATCAATCAGTTCAGTATATCCGTACAACAAATAAAAAACTTTCACCTATATCCAACTGCAGTCAAAACAAGAACGACTAATCAACTGATCACTCCGATTAATCTCAAGCAACAATAGCTCTTTACTTCCAACTCCATTCGTACTTTTCCGAAGTCGATAAGGTCGGAAGTCCCCTGGAGTAATTAACAGGAGCACGGCGACACAACGCTATTAAAAACTTACTCTAATGCCAGTTCCAAGCTGTACAGAGAGCGAAGCGAGCACGAGCGAATGTCGAGAATGTAACGCTCGCTTTTACTCGCGTTGCCTTCTCTCATTTTCTGGGAGAAGATAGAAACTACTAAAACATATTTTAGCAGGTTAATTTTCCGAATTCAGTTGCATTCAACCAACATAAGTTGACCCCCAGACCCTTTCTTTCTTTCGCTTGTTCGTGCTCGACCGCATTGCGCTCGCGAGTGTGGAGTCAGCATAAAACGAGATGAGCATTTTGCTCAGTATCTCTCGAGATCAATCAGCGAATGTTTCGCTTGATGCAATTTCGTGAGTGACTCGGCTCATCGCTCGGGTAATGATGATTATTATTAATTAGAATATTCAGCTGCCGCTAAGACAAAGGATTATAATCTGTATACGTCTTGGATACCAGTATCCTACAACGATCATTTTTTCTTCGTATGATACTGGTTACCAAACTCTAGTATCATACACGGCCGAAGGGGTACTGTTGTGACGTAGAAGTAAGATATTATGTAAATAAGTATTTTACTCTGACTTTTATCTTAGAGGTATTCTATAATGTATTCTTCTCTACATTAATGTTCCTATAAAGTAGGTAAGTAAACAAGTCAACTGGTGACGAAGTTTTATTTAGGCCGCCTGAAGACACTAGACTTTGAAATTCGGGACCGACAATTTAACATGCCCTCCGAAACACGGAAGCGCAGTTGTTAATGACCAGCTGAAACACCTGTGTTTTAATACATTACATATATCCAAATACAAAACATTGTAGTTTACAGATTGAAAAAATATACAAAAATATTTATTAAAATACGTCTAAAAAAAAGTAAACACTTTATTTTGTTAAACTCTGAAAACAATATCGTGGAACAATAACGTAATTAAAAGTGTGACATTTTTATTGTGTCTGCGAATTTATTTTTTGTGACAAATACGGACAAACGAAAATTAGTGATCGCAAAAAATGGTTCTATTAATAGAATACAACCGACTTACTAAATTTACTCCTAAAATAAGGTAAAAATTTAGATGTCGATTAGAATGTGATGTAACATTAAAATAAATCTAGGTATCTCGCGTTATTAGACACTTTAATAAAATAATGATCAATTTTTTTTATCATGACCACTTCCTCATACGAACGAACAAAACGATGGTTACAATAATTTCGGAAAGTTTAGATATATTAGTGCAGGCGACTGTACTTACAACTTGTAAAGTAACTGCATTCCGCTCAAATATTGTGAAGTTGAAATAGCACAAAACTCAGCTACTTGAAGTACTGTCGTCGCGAGCATACAACCTTGTCCTAACGTCTTGTATTGGCGTGAAGTGTCTCGAGCGTTGTTACGTCATGCCAAGGTTGGACCGCAGCCAAGTTCTTTGGAAAGAATTGCAATGTATTGAAGTGGCAAAATGTGCTTAATTGCTTTTAAGTTTTGTATGTTTTACAAGTTTAATTCAATATTTTTACGACATTACGTACATTTATTATGGTTTAGTGGATATTATACTAAATAAATGCTCTCAACTCACACCGAGATGGAGGGGAAACAGCGCAGTTTTATTGTCATAATATCATTTTAAACTTTATCTTCATTACCGTAATACATAGTATCGTTCGAGAAACTACAAACGCAGAGCGATCACAAGCGACCATAAGCGGTGCCAAGAGCACTTTCAAAGCGCTCGAATACTGTGCATTAAGTATTTCAATTTTCATAAAGTTAAAAAATAAACATGACGCTTAGCCAGAGAAAGAGTGTAAAATAGATTTTTGTATTGAAGTTTTATTGAACATGATTGCTGTGACTGTGATCGCAGAAGTCGCGTCGCAACCTGTAATCACTCGATTGCGCTAAATGATTCAATTATTGCGAAATTGAATCAATTTGAATCATTCACGATGCCATTTACTCGCCGATTTATTTTGGGGAGATAATTTTGAACATTTCAGCAGTTTTACAATTTGATTTTATGGATGAGAGATATTCTTGGACAGTTCACATAGTATTCAGTTAAGCAATTTGATTCTTGTGTTATGTTTACTTAAACTTTTATAAGTAAATAGTTTTTATAATAAATAAATAAATAAATAAATAAATAAATAAATAAATAAATAATAACTTTCTAAATCAGCTTTTTGTAACTGGCGGTGATGTACATTTTGGTATTACAGATTTCAACAAAACAATTGTTTATAGAAAATGGTTTATTAATGTCAAATTTTACAACAGAAAAATACTAAATACGGAAACAGTATCAGGAGGGAATCTTTGCCTGCACTTAACGAAACACTGCAGTGCCTGGGACATTGTTGAGATGGAATAGTCTTGCCCAGCCTCCATCCTCACAGCTTAGCCTACCACAGGAAAGAGCATGGTCAATAATATGTCCTTACGAATACAAATTATTATGTTATACTATGAAATGTTATTTTATAATAATATCTCATTCATATTCTGATTATTTCATAATAATATCTCATGCATATTCTGATTATTTCCATATTATTTTATTCAATTTTTAAGACTGTACCCCTATTAGGAGTTTTATGTTTGAGTGCGGTATCATTTTCTGAAGGCACTCCCAATCGAAACAACATTTTTTTATCACTTCATCTCTTTGCAATATTCAGGATGCCTCCATAAAACCTTTCTTGTAACGATCATGCAATGGCGGACGCTCACCGAGACCTAAATGGAATTCGGACCATTCAAATCTACTTACAACATTACAAGGTACAATGTAATTGTATTCGGCACGAACGAGTTACGGACTTGGATGTACTTATAACTTTGAACTCAGATATTACGATGTAGAACCTCTATGCTTGGCAACCTTACTACTACAATTATTGGTAGAGCTTCACGCATTAGCTTTTTTTTGCTACTGTTAAAATTCAGTCTTTGCTTATTTGTACTACTAACATGTAGGTCCAGGTTATCTAGATATTTGTTTAGATTTACAAACTTTTAATACTTCAAGATGATAATTGAAGAGCGTGAGAATTACGGAAATAATATTTTCGTGATACGTATTTCTGTTAGTTTCTTTATGAACGACTAGCTGCGCCCCGTGGTTTCACTCGTGTAAGTCCCTTTTCCGCGGGAATATCGGGATAAAAAGTAGCCTTTGTGGTAATCCAGGGTATCACCTATCTAATCGGTCCAGCCGTTTTTGCGTGAAAGAATAACAAACATAGTATACATGTCATACATTCTCACAAACTTTCACATTTATAATATTAGTAGGAAGTAGGAAGGATAGTAGGAAGTAGGATAGTAGGATAGGATACTACAGTGACATTAATTTCTTTAGATTCTAAAATGTATGTTGAAAAATGTGTACCACGAAACTGTATTTTTTTACCTTTCGGCGGCGCGCTGGCAGTCTAGATAACCAAGGTCTATGGTCCCTCGTCTCTTCGCAATCTATGCAAAATGTCAGCTTGGCTGTTTGCCCATTATGTCTCCAACCTCATCGCTCTATTATTAGAGACATCGCGGGGTAGAAATTATTTAGTAGGCTACCGTTTCACTTTGACTACGTTATTATTAAATTATGTATGAATTTGGAACAGAGTGAAACTAGCTTTCTAGCAGCGTCAATGGCATGCAATCTGTCACGGCATGTTAACTTCTGCAAAGTGTGGCATGTAACAAATATGTATTTGGACATACCTCTGACTTCGCCATTAAGCTTATAAAAAAAAAATTACCAACATAAAGATATGAAAGAAATGTCTACCACTTTGGGCTACACTCGCGATCATATTTCATTATTTAAACTTTTCCAAAACAGACGATTGTCAGATAATTTTGTATTTTAAAGCTGAAAAATTACAGCTTCATTTCTGTTCAATGATATCAACATCGGGTAATTTTTTCCCAATTTTAGTAAATTGAATCAGGGTAAAGTGAATCTTAACTAAGTGAAAATAGAAGTTATTTGACAGTAAAGGATGGTTGAGTAAAATTGTGCCCGCATCGCACTAAACCACGTTTACGATCCAAATACAATGGCTCGGCCAATATTGATGGAATTTACAAAATAAGCGATTGTTGCCAGGTTCGATTTTATGATCGGAAGTGAATGAGATAGTAAACGGTTGGAGGGAAAATGAGAAGAGATTCTAAATGTTGCTTGTTTGGTTTATGAAGCTACGTGTCTCTGGCTTTTTACCCTGCTCATATTTTTTAAGAGAGCATAATTTTTGAAGTGAAAATAGCAAACTTAAATATTGTTTAGAAAGTTCTATGACTATCAAGACACTTTTTTCGATTTCTTAATTTATTTACCAAAATATAGTATGTTGATTATGTAAAATATTTTGTGGTCTTTTTAATGAACAGATTGAATATAAAAAAAAATTTGAATACAATCAATGCCATTGTCGTAAATTATGAACTATCAGAACTGGAATCTTGTTTACTAAACAGTAACCATAATTCTGATCTATCTGTACATTTAGCTAATAATCTCATAACACCAACGACCGAACAATCATGTACAGACATAATGCCTGCATTCACAAACATCGCTGACCACACACGCCATACGCAACCACCAATGGACAGCATTTACCAACAATATTAGCCACAAAATGGTTGTAACTAGGATGTAAACAAGCGGTTACCACCGCGGTCTATTGACGCCTTGGCATTACGCCCGATCTTTGCAAAAATATTTTCTAACCCCAGTTCTTATTTTAAACCGAACCGCAACGTGATAAAGTCGATGTACCCAGCATGTGAGGTTTTGTTACTACCCATGTGGGGCAAGATTTTTTATGCAACTAGATTACGCAACAGTGAACACTATGAAGTTGGAATAAGGGTGTAAGGAAGTGCAGTATGTAGATAGATAATGCAGCAATGACTGGCAAGTATGGCATGATAGTGGAAGTAATGGCGTTGGGCTCAAGGGCCGTCTGGGGATATTCAGATGCTCGTTTTTTCAGCGGTCGGGAAAAAACGAACACGGCTTATTTGCAAACGAATATGCGAATATTTCTAGTTTAAGTGATTAATTTACGTGTGAATGAATTTAGCACTCCCATTTGGATCGTTAGTCTGGTTTTACAGTAGATTTGTTTCAAATTGATTTGCTGCTAAAGCCGCTTGGAGTTTTAAAATAATTTGTTTGTTTTGCGTCGCATATTGTTTGAATTCGCATGATTAAACTAGATAGAGATAGATAGATAGATAGATTAACACTTTATTGCACACCACATTTACATTAGAACAAATTACAGACACACAGAACATATCAGATAGTCGAGAATGAAATAATTATAAATCTGATGGTGTGGACCTAACATTTTCTTCAGTGGTCAAATTGTATCCATGCGTATTGTATAGTGTTATATGTATATAGGAGTCAATTGGCTAGAACAGGTATGTTAGATGGTATTCCTATTATTGAATACAATGCAGTCAGAGATGACATTTCGAAGCTCATTCGCCCGAAGCTGAGTACTCCAACCTAATCATGTTGCGGTAAGTTGAGCCCGACTTCAATGGAAATGTTTGTCTCTGAGTAATAGATCCAAGAGTCTCCTTTGTTTACCATCTTGCATAATATCTATAATGTTCATGGAATTCTATGATATTCTATTTGTACATACCTGGAAATACTGTATATTGTATTTACTTTTTATTGTGTTACTGTTTACTCCTAGACTTGCGCATGACAAATTTTCTATGAATTTTTAAGCTTATTTTTATGCAAGCCTGAGACGTTCATATTTTATTCTAGTTTATATTCTAATCTGTTATTCATAAAGATAATTATGTTAACTTGATGATAGGTTTTAGGATTTTTTTGTTACTCTATACGTCAATGAGAAGAAATAGTTAAAGTCAATTTCAATAATATGAACAAGGCCTGTATAAATAGCAAGATCATAATAAAGCAGATATAATTAACTCCAAAATGAAATGTTCAGAGATTTCTCAGAACCATTGAAAGCAAGTTCATGCAGAGTTCACGGGAGCGTCCGAGACCGCAGCCTCAGACAAGTTCACCTGAAGATCAGAAAGCCGATTAAAGTTGTACAGCTTCCTGAGGTTGGCACGAGTTAAACTGGTGGGTCAAGAATAATCTAAACCTTATAAGGCGCTGTAAGTACGTAGGCGTGGACGAACCGTACCCGACGAGCCTACGAACTCACAACATGCAGTATCTGATACATTACATGCTACACGGCTAGGTATATGTCTTGCCTCGTAAAAAGCTGAGTAGTAGGCGATTTAAAGGAATCTTAGGTCCGATTGGTGGAAGGGTGACGCGGCGCACTTCACACCATTGATTTAGCGCGTGCTTTTGATTCGTAAGCAAGTGACCCATGCGTAAACATCCTCCAGTTCTCCTCATCGTTCTTTTTACGTGGTGCGAATGATGTTCTTATTAACCTGTGCCATCAACCAAAGCCCAATGGGTCTGTAATTTGTATGGTAATGTGATGGTAAATTAAAGTGCTACTAGTGCCAACTCTCCTGTGATCGGCATCGCAAACTACTTAGCAATTAGCTCAAGTGTGACTGTCAGGAATCGATGGCCCCTCGTGATTCGATTGAAATAGTAACTAAAATACCGAATCGATGCAAAGCTAAATATATAACGACAAACCAAATAGTTTTACAAATAAAAGATGTAAAACACTTACAACCCTACTGCCCATAAAAAATACCTTAAAGTCTAACATACATAATTAGATTTAGTATAGATATAGATAGACCCTCTTTATAATTGGAGGATAAAAATATAATAATGCTCAATCATCAAGTTCTCTCTTTTCCACAACCGTATTACTTCGAGGAAGGAGCGCTGGTCAAATAGCTCAAAGAGTTGCCTTATTTCTCGTTAGTTCTTTAAAACTATCTCGAGAAACCACTATTTACACGCCGCCCGCCCCGCTTGACTTGTGATTTCATTCGAAAGTAGGAAACTTTGCTGCATTGGTTCTAAGTTCAGACTTTACAAGAAGGTAGTAGAGATGAATAATAGAATATTTCCAAATATCCAGGTTTAGTATACATTTAAGGTGAATCGAATAAAATGATGTGTAGGTAACTAATATAAATAACATTGAAAAATGTTATTATTAATTAGGTTTTCTAACACTCAAGAGGGGCTACTTATTATCTATTTATAGTGGTATTGTAAGCCCTTAAATGTACCACTGCTGGGCAAAGGCCCACTCTTTCCATTCATCGCTTTGCTGTGCTAAAATAGCCTAGTCGGTTTGGAAATTTGGCGAGTTCGTTTCTCCATCTCATTTTGCATTTTACCTATATTATGAAAATATTTCTCACTCTAAAACAGCAAAGAGTAAATGCAAATGGATCGACAATTTACATTCAAATCCACTTTTGTATAAGTTTCAACAAATAACCGATATAAAGATACGTGGCAAGTTCTGTGAAGCGATAAAATACAGCTCTAGGAACTCGATTTAAAATAGAAGTTCGCTATTGTCTGAATTGAAGCTTCTGGATATTTCCATTGGAAGTAAATATTTCAGTATCGGGCGATGTTGAAGCTTTTATTATTTGATACTTTTGAATAAGTTGTTATTTTAATGTTTGAATTTACAGGGACAGCCATGCAGGTGTGTAAAGAGGACAGTGTCTTAACGTACGTACCGAGGTCATGATTGTGATTGGACAATGTATCAATTAAATAAATATAATTTTAATTTGTACTGTGTGAAACTTTTTGACAGATAACTAAATTACTATGCCGAAATTTATACGGTCATCCGAAACTTGGTTATAGGAACCGGGCGTAAAATAACAAAACATTTTGATACTCTACTACTACTTTACTTTAGTTTTAATGTTTTTTGCAAAATCTGGCAAAAACTATGACGTAAACGTTAGCATCCTCACCTACAACCAAAATGTCCGGCGACGGTAATGAAACGGGGCGATGGGGCAATAACGAAGAAAGTTCGGTACGACGGCTATAACTCACGCCGGGGCAGGGCATAAATCATAGCGCCCCCGACCGAGGCACAGGCGGAAACGGGGGCGGACGCGGGGGCGGACGCGACATATGAACCGGGTGTGATTTAGTTGCATTGTAACTGTTGCGACATGTGTAATTTACACCTTGGATCAATGTTAAAATGATTGAAATGATTTTTTGAGCTTTTAAATTAGAAAGAAAGAAAGAAAAATATTTATTTTGTCAAAAACACGTTACACATAAAGACACATTAGAATAAGTTGGACATTGACAAAATTGGCAACTACTCAGAGTATTGCAACTAAAATTTGTATGATCACGTGGCTAAGAGACCCTACTACCAGTTAACCGTACTATCCTCGATACAGAGTCAAGTACCCGAAGTGATAAGATTTTTTAAGGTGTAAGGGCTAATCTCATAATAGTCTTGATAGTTCTTGATACTTTATCTTGATGGTTCTTTTATACTAAGTACATAAGTCCGCTTAGAAGCAAACTATCAAGTACGTCCTATTTAACTAAAACCGCGACTGTCTCTTTTTTGCGCCAAAAATCTTGTAACAGAGAAAAGAAAGTAGACACTTCAACGATAACATTATCGTTTTGAAAAACCTCTTTTTATACTTTTTCGCTCGCCATAAAACAGTTGATTCGAAAACTACTTTAAAAGTTAATATCTAGCAGAAGCTTTTAAAGCTTTTTAGTTCATTGCCTTTTCGGATGATGACTTAATGTAATTTAGCATTTAGTCTGAACTAAATACAGGTTTTAGTGTACAAAATGTGTATTTCCCTGCCGAGTAGAAAATTGCTTTCATGCGCTTTTCTCATGTGATTTGAGAAAAAGGCAATGAGAGCAGCTTAGAGTGCAGTTCTAAATAATCTAATCTGCAATATAACACAAGTTTAAGTTTACAATACTAACATCATTTAGAAGATTATCATATAGAAGAAAGACGATCCTTAGCTGGCGCAACTGGTTCTAAATTGTATTTTCTACAGTTATATAAATGTTGTATTAGTTAAGTTTCTGTAAATAAATGTATCCTTCCTTCCTTCGTATGGGCTAACTCTGGTGACGGAGTTTTTAGGCCGCCTAAAGACCTCCGTCATGTCAATAAATGTATTAAGTACTGTAACAAATGCTAAAAAGACTTGGAAAAACAGTCATGATGATATTAAATTTCAATTATTATTATAAATAATAAATGAGAGAAATGTGGGTTCATCCTTGAAAAAAAGGAGGATAGGAGCGGTTAAAATTTCTTTAAAATCTGAATGTAATTATTCAGATCCTTTGAAAATGTCTAATGTTATGGTATTTTGTATATTTTATTAAACATTATTTAAAAGGCGATTTCATCAATGTTAAAATCTATGTAACCTTTAAAAACGCAATAAAACATTAATTAATGGGTAGTCAGAGGTATAAAATAGCACATTCTGGTAGTTAATTCACGTTTGCTATTTTCATCAAGACATGGCTTAAGCTCCTAAGCTCCTGCACGCGTGCTCGTGCCAGTCACGCTAGCTTTTACCTCGCTGCATGCCGCAGCACATCGCTTCATTGCAGAACAAGTTTTGTAAGTGGTAAGACATTTTTGTGTGGTGATCAATCTCTTGGCTTTCTTAAGATTTTATTGTGGAAATAAAAGGTCAGATTAACTTCAACTGTGATAGTAATGGCTTCAGAGAAGGCTATGGTATACCATGATTGTCATGTTGAATCTTACTTATCATAAAACTTGGACTTTTGACGCGGAGGTTGCGGGTTCGATCCTAGCTACGGGAAAAATGTTTGTATGTTCTGCAGATATTTGTTCCGTGTCTGGGTGTTTTCTATCTATAATGTGTATGTATTTACAAAAAAAAATGTATCTATGTATTATATCAGTGATCTGGTTATCATAACATAAGCATTAAGTTGCTTAGCTTGGGACTAGATAACGCTGTATATCATAAAACTTATAGTTACGGAAAAAGAAATCCATATTTATTAGAACCAATTGAGCCCTAAGGATCATTACAAACAATTTAATTTTCCCAAGACAACGCCGATGGCAATAATGCCGTGCTGAATGCCAATGATGATCCTTTGAGACAAATAGGTGCTAGCTCTCGGATACACGTCCCTTCTTCCAGACGCCCCGAAAGACCTTTCGTTTGTCGCAAGTGGTGAACTCTGGTAACGGAATTTTAACTATCCGATAGACCTTTTAAAAGCCGATGACGGAGTTTTAATTATCCTATATATAGACCTATAATTATATAGATTTTATAGACCTTTGAAAATGCGATTAACATTATTTTCATATAATGAAATTTAGATTATTTTTACTAGCTAAACATCGTAGTTGAACATCATCTTTTAGACTTTCTAAAAGCCCATTACATACCAATTAAAAAAACTGCTGCTAGAAACCCAACAGCGAGTATTAATTTCAATACCAGCGTGTAGCACGTGTTCCATTACTGTTAATTACAATATTACATGTGCCTATTGAAGCTCGAAAGCCCCAAAATGCTCTAATCGCCGGCACAAAACGAACTATTTCTACAAATTCCCGGAACAATTTTCTCATTCAGTGCGTTAAATCGCAATTCGTTTTTCAACGTGTTCGAGTAATGTTTGTAGGAACAGAAACACCCGTGGCTTACGTCACTTTAAATGTTTTATATCATTCCTACTATCCTATTCTACTATCCTTCCTACTTCCTACTATCCTACTTCCTACTAATTCCTACTTTCCTACTAATATTATAAATGTGAAAGTTTGTGAGAATGTATGTAAGTATGTTTGTTATTCTTTCACGCAAAAACGGCTGGACCGATTTGGTTGAAATTTGGTATGTAGATAGGTGATACCCTGGATTAACACATAGGCTACTTTTTATCCCGATATTCCCGCGAGAACGGGACTTACGCGGGTGAAACCGCGGGGCGCAGCTAGTAGAAAATAATGCTTTCAAAGTGAGTAAATAAATGACAAATGGAAAAATTAAGACATAATCAGAGAACCGAGAACCGACTACAATTTCGTAAGGGATCAACTTCTTGCATTATCGAGACTTCTGTTCATAACTTAAATGATCGAAGATTTATGAGGTAATCTGATTTTTATTATGATTTCGTGATTATATTCCTAAAAAAACATTGCAAGTAGAAAATAAAACCTCCTCTTTTTTCAAGTAGGTTAATAAATAGATACGGTGTGTGGGTAAGGATAGCGGTCGTATGGGAGCGTAAAGGAATATGGTTTATATGAAACAAATGTACCAAAATTGTACCTAATTGTACCACTAATCAATTAATTTGTACCTCTAAGAATCAAGAGTAATCTTAAAAACAAAGTGAGCCGCGGACCTGACTTTCTGGTTGGCGGTCTAAATCGGAAAACGATATCGTAGGTTTACCTAATATTTACCAAATAAATGTACCTAATTTGTACCTCTTAAAAAGTATTATCTGAAGATAATGCGACGAGTATATCACGAATAAACAAGAAAATAAAATTTGACCCCTACCATTTTTGTCATAGCAAATAGTGATTTTAAAAATTAATATGATTTGGGATTACCAGATATTTACTAAAGGAATTCTTTGAAATTGTACCTCTTAAAAAATATTATCTGATGATAATGCGATGAGTATTTCTCGAGAAAATCAAAAAAACATATTTTTACTCCTACCACTTTTGTCATAGCAATGAGTATAGGGTGTATTACTCCTCTTCACCATTATATTACCACTAGCTGCGCTTCACGGTTTCACCCGCGTAAGTCCCGTTCCCGCGAAAATATCGGGATAAAAAGTAGCCTATTTGTTAATCCAGGCTATCACCTATCATAATACATACCAAATTTCAACTAAACCAGTCTAGCCGTTTTTGCATGAAAGAATAACAAACATACACATACATTCTCACAAACTTTCACATTTATAATATTAGTAGGATAGGATTGTAGGATTAGTAGGATAGTAGGATGGACATAAACATAACATTAACCGGACTTACTATTCACTCTGCCCTGACTCCCTGAGACAAGCTTAGGATAGAGTAATGCGAAAGAAGAATGTTAATCATTTTAAGACGAGCACGACCTTCAATTACGACCAAGAAGAAGTCTTAGTTCAGGTAGCTGGTACATGTTTCCCTTGCCGGTATCCTTGACGACCTTGCAGTAGGTATCCCTCAGCCAATCTTTGTGGGGATTACGACGATAAACAAAATTCTAAAAAATAAAAAATAAACCAAGTTTTGTGCATACTTAAAAAAAAACTTTAATACATATGTACTTTAATTGCAAACCTTTTCGAATTTGTCATTGTTCGCTATGAATTTAAGGACAAGTCCCCAATAACCTATCTATCTCAGAGGGCTGATTGGGAACCGTTTTTTTGACAATGCCTGCTTTCAGTTTCAGTCAAATTTGACAGATTTTCTGTCAGATTGACATTAGCGCGATTGTGTAGCACCCAAAAAACAGCTACGTAACAGCTACGTGAGAAAAAGAAGAAGAAGAATGAAACTTTCACAAAAATGTCATAAAAAATATGTATCAACCAATAGAAAAGGCTTGTAATGTTGATTGTGGAGCACAGCCGCCTTGTTTTTTATTGTAAGCAATGGTTGTCATTTTGAAACACCTCCGAGGCTGTTTCCAAGCCAATGATAATTGATTATTTAGGTTAGGACGGTGTATTTCAATAAATAAAGTGTTATTTACTTTATCAATGTTCATAGCAAATTATTTTAGAAAGTGTTCTTAAAGGTATAGAAGTGAGAAAAAATGTGGCCTACTTATCTATTCTATTGATAGAACAAAAATCAAGTTGTATTTTAGTTGTGCGTGTTGGTTATGTGTTATTTTATTGTCTTACACAAATAGCATAAGATAACAGCCATTCTTATTTTTCCTTTCAGTACCTAAATAACGATGTCAAGAGCATGCTTTCATCTTAGGGATCCAATGATCCTTCACTCACTAGTAACAGCGACTAAAACTTAAGCATAGATTATTATGAGCCCTTGAGGAAAGCCACAATTACCTTCAACCGTAAGGGATTACCTATATGATGGAGCAGCCCATGACAACAATGTGTGAAATAAAATGTGTAATAAAAGCACTGTGTCAAGTTAATAAGTAACTGTAAGTATGTGCTATATAAAAACACTAGTATCACGTCCCGGCTTTGCACGGGTGTACTAATGAAGCTACCGGGATAAAATATAGCCTTTAACCACCCGGACAGTTAATTCTACACACCCGTGAAAGAATTTTTGAAAACAACAAATTGTTATCCAGAATATTTAATGTACTTTATTAACTTTGAGTAAAACAACGATACTTACCTATTCTTCCACAAGAATTATTCATGATGTTGTGAATTACCTGTTGCAGGAGATTCTGGCTTTGCGGAGAAGCTGTAAAATGATGGCCATTTTAAGATCCGCCAAAGGGTCAACCGAGGAGTTCTATATAGAAGAATACTGCAGTACAGTCTAAAGCTATCTACACCCCAAAGCCGCCGGCCCGGCGGCACGAACCCGGCGGCAAGGCCGGCGGCCTGATTTTGTACGACCAAAGCCAAAAAAAAACCCGCCGGGTTCGTGCCGGGCCGGGCCAGCGGCTTTGGTGTGTAGACCGCTTTACATTAAGAGCCAATAAATGAAACCACCAAATAAATGAACTTAATATTGAACTTACAATGATATTCATAATAGTGGAGTCCATACTGTTACTTTATTAGTAACGGTAGTTACTAGTACCATTAAGAACATGAAAATTAGTTGAAGTAGGGATCCCTCGTTTCTATAATACAAGTTTAAAACTTAGTTAGAGCCAGGAGTCAAAACTCTGACTAGCAATTCTTAGGTCTTTAAACACACACACAGAAGCAAACATTGTAAACCCTTTAGATTTATATTCCCTTTATACGTAATCATTGTATTTTTACTGTTCCTACTATGTTTTTACAAGACCATCTGGAATAAACGTTTTTATAATTTTATTATTATTTATTAATTATTCATAACCTAGAATACCCTTTAGGTTAATAAGAATGCATAGGAAAGAGAGAACCAGAACAGAAATAGATGTAGGTAAGTTAACAATTCCTTATGTTTATTTACTAGGGAACAAATAAAAACAGACACCAACACTAAATAATTCTAATTTGTATGAATATTAAGAAAATAAGTCAATAACGCAGGAATAAACTCCTGCAATGCACCGAAGTGCCTCACTTGGGGGTTGGTCGATGCTGGTATTCGCTATCTGCCTTTCTATTCTTGGCCTCTCCTAAATTCTGGCATAATGAGATGCATCATTATGATCTGTAAAAAACAATTGAAATGTTATGAAGAAAAAATAATATCTACCTATGAAATTTTTAGTTCATTTCTTCTTCTTTTACTTAGTAATAGTATTCAATTGGCAATTGATGATTTTATGACGTGTAATAAATTAGAATAGCATCAATATTATTTAATTTTTTATAAATTATTGTCTTGTGACATCATTTTCTGTTTTTTGTTTGTGTGTGCAATAAAAAACATCAAACCAAACTAACATTCAGAGAAATTGAATCCGCCATCGGAAGACCCTTCAGCCTTCATCATCACGCTGCCAAAGACAGCGGCGACCACTGAATATCCATTTTTAGGACGCCTTTGAGCTTTGAGGCCCACCTTGACAGCACTTTGTTGCAGATCGAAAGCTGACGCTGGGTGAGTAGGTGCCATGCTTTATGAGTAGGTGATTAGTTTATTGCATGGGTAAACATAAGAGTTGAGTTACAGGATAATTATAAGAACTTTTAAACACGAAAATAAAACCCAACAACTCCGAAACAAACAAACAGTTTGATTTGTTTTGTCATTGTCATTGTCTTGTTTTTTTTGGCCTCGCACTAGTTGTGCATTTGCATTTAACAGTCATGTTGTTTTAAGTTTTTGATCTCACTAATTATCGCATTAGATAGTACTGTCTGTAATGATAATTTAGTATAATAAAGAATTGAATTGAATAGATATACAAAAAAAATAAATAAAAAAAAATTGTCTCATTGGCATAGACTAGAAAACACCATAGAGCAAACTAGATTTTTGGGATAATGCTGTTGATCTAAGTTGGTCATACATTTCGAACACTGTGCTTCCCATGATAGTAATTCGTAAATAAGTCGGGTTATGATGAATAGCAAACAACTTCACGTTGTAGATTATGTACATGTAACAGGTTGAAAGAATTATCAAATGTCAAAAAAGGTCGTTGTCAATCACACTTCCAAAAATAGTCAACATGATTGTTACGCAATGTTACGAAATTTACGAAACCGTTCCCAATCAGCCCTCTGATTTTACTTACTGCTGGTAGATGTTTCCATACCATATGTCAAAATATACCCAGAGTAAGCAAAACAAAAGATAGAGACGTCATTGAGACTCTTCCTTATTCCTGGAATGATAAAATCATTATAGTGCGACCACCATATATATTTTTATATATCAATTTATTTATTTATTTTCTCTCACAGAGGTTAACTTAAAAACTAGATACAAATAGTGAGCAGAAGGAACAGAAACATAATATTATGGATAGTTCAGTTACCCTGTTTTGTGAGAGACCGGTGCCTGAAATAGGTTTAAAGAAAACCTGTGCTACAGGACACCGGACCCTACTCCGCTGAATAACCTTAGGTACCATAGAAAAAGCTATAAATTTACTACATAATATATGGGTTACTTAGTTGGTACGTAGATACATAGAAAAATATTATGCGTGTGCAGTGTTATCGGGGTGTTGAGTTGGGATGTACTAATGAGAGGTTTTGTGTGTGTGTGTGTGTGCGTGTGTGTCTGTGTGTGTGTGTTTACGTGTGTATGTGTGTGGGCGTGTGTGTCTGTGTGTGTGTGTTTACGTGTGTATGTGTGAGTGAGAGTGTTTGAGTAGAATGAGTACGTGAGTTAGGGGTATTTTTAAACTACTAATTAATATTATATACGGCTTTAAAAACTTTACGTACTTAGTTCTCATTAGATCCTCAATTTTTTTTAATAGACCTCTGAAGTAAATTCTTTCAAACACAGATAAAAAAGAATATACACAACCACCGTCGAGCGAGATCTCGTTCGCGGCGAACTACTAGTTAATATAGTTACAAAGGTTTTACAAAAATTCTCGGCCACCGTTGTGCTACTGCCTTGCCCCACCTGTCATAACTTCGCCTAATTTTAAATAGGAGTTTACACCTTGTACTGATTTTTGCTATTCTAAAAATGGTAGGAGTAAAAATAAGTTTTTTTGATTTTCTCGTGAACTACTCGTCGCATTATCTTCAAATAATACTTTTTAAGAGGTACAATTTTGGTACATTTATTTGGTAAATATCAATTAAAGCTATGATGTCTAGTTCATTCAGAATCAATATTAGACCGCCAACCAGAAAGTCAGGTCCGCGGCTCACTTTGTTTTTAAGATTACTCTTGATTCTTAGAGGTACAATTAAATTGATTAGAGGTACAATTAGGTACAATTTTAGTACATTTGTTTCATATAAACCATATTCCTTTACGCTCCCATACGACCGCTATCCTTACCCACACACAATACCATCTCTGAGCAGCCAAGTCACACTAATGGATGATTTGCATTCATTATCGCGAGTGACATGCCGACATCCATTCAGATAATGTCGAGTTCTTTGGGTAACTAAATTGACTTTAGGATGGGCTCAAATCATGTTATTTTACTCATTTACAGCGTGTTTGAAAGGGAAAAGAATCAGGCAAGGACCTGGTTTTGTGGGTCTAGCTTTTTTTTAAAGCGATACCTTTACAATCTCAATAGCCAAGCTTCAGTGAGAAGCCAGTCAATTAAAGTAAGGCAAGGCAGAGCAATAAAAGTAAAAAACTAATAAATAATTACGTGTAATATTAAAACACGGCATATAAAGTTTGAATGAAAGAAAACCGTTTAGTAGTTTTTGCGTAAAACATCCTAACATTTTATTTTTATTTTTATTTTATTTTATTGAAGAAACCAACAGCTACAAAAGTAAAACAGGTAAACTTAATTATAAGATATGATAGATACAGCCAATAATAGGTTTCTCTTGATATTACACATAAGATTTTCTGGATGACAAGTAGAAAATTAAAAACAAAACTGTATGATGCATCTTTTTATTAATATTAAATCATTCACCTTATTACAAACAATAAAGGCTACCAAGTCCTATTCAGTTGCTTAATTTTCTACAGATTACCATTAGAGTGACTGACTGTAGGTACGAAAAGCATGATCGTTGACTTTTTTAGTTAGACGTGCAAATGTTTAAGTTCAAAAGATAAGTTTCACATAGAATTTTCTTCTCAAATTCCTCTAAAATATCCGTAGATAAATATCTATTAATAAGTGCAGCGCATCTCATATTCTGAGCGGAATGCAGAAGTGGGGTCTCAAGGTCATGAATAACAATAGGCTGCTCTGAATATAACTGCAGCGAAGTTGGTGATGAAGGTGATGAAATTGAAGATCGTAGTAGCACAATATGAGATTGAAGAGGTTTTATATTAGGAGTGTAGTTTATTGCGGCGACAATACGTGTGTAAGCTGATTGTATTAGTTCTCGTGCGTATTGTACAGAGTTTGAAATTTGACTTAACAGTAGTTTTATACAAGCGTCCATGCGGCGCTCCCACGATCCTTCCCCGCCAAGCTCTTTCATCAAACTTTCGTTATCTATGTTTTCTCCTGCCATGAGCCTGATTATATGAAGCAGTATTCCAGTTTGTAAGTCCTCTTCGGTATTGAATTGGGAAATTTTATCCTGAATCCAATCTTTTGTTTCTCTTGGTCCGTCGCCGATGCAATATACCGTACCAATGTAACCTAAAAAAATTGTTGGTTATAATTTTATTTTATAGGCCAGGTCAGAAGTACCCTAAACTGGCGAGCATGTATGAAGAATGTAATGAGAGTGAGTGAGGCGAAAGAGGTATGTCAGGATCGTAGCAAGTGGGGATCCGTGGTCTCTGCCTACCCCCATGGGAAAGAGGCGTGATTATATGTATGTATGTATGTATGTATAATTTTATATCCCTGGACATCATGTGGATATTTCCTGTGGATATAGCCGGCTAAGCTGAGAGGTGGTGGTAGAGGTTTAGGAGCTGGGCAAGCCTATTCCATCTCAACAATGTCCCAGGCACTATAGTGTCCCGTTAAGTGTAGGCAAAGATTGCCTCCTAACGCTGTATAAATCATCTACTATAGATGCAAAGGCCTGAGTTTTTTTTTTTCAAAAGACATCAGAAAACCTGATGTCTTCCAATGTAGAACTCCAGATTTGTTATCGAAACATTGTAACCAAGTTTAACGTTTTAAACAAAAACAATTTTTTTTTTAAATGTGTTGTTTTGGTGTAAGGATAATATTATATGAAAAAATCTACGTTATAATGAATACAATAATGAGTTACCTGGTAAGTGTCACTGACCTTGTTGTTCTAAAATTGCAGCCACTTCCAAAGCAGCAAAAACTCCCGTCTCGAAACCTAAGAGATAGAAGTGTTTCTTCTCACGCAGTAATGGTTGTAAAATCTGAAAAATAAATGTGCAATTTCGGAGACTACCTTCGTCAAACAAACAAACAAACAAATCAAACCAACATTTACCTCTTTATAATATTATTAGTGATCAACAAGCAGCAACCTGCATTGTCATTTTACCTTTGCATATCTAGCAGCAAGTTCTTGCACACTCTCGTTAGGGTTGTCGACTCCTGGCTGAAGAACGTTGGCAGACAGTTTCAATCTTTCGCATAATGTTGAAAAGCGCGAATGGTGACCTTCCAATCCTGGTATTATGTATAAGAACGAATCTTCTAAATTTATCTCATCGGTTTTCTTAAAAAAAAGTTATTTGGTCAAAGCACTATTATCTAACATTTTATTTATATTGTTTACGAAACGGTTATGCCGTTGTATTCATTATATTAGATCAACTCTTGATATATACGAACCCAGGCAAATGTGTAAGTGAGCGTAGACATGGCAACCACTTCTGTTGTTGCCGCCAGTTCATCTGGATCAACGTATGTGAAAATAGCACCCAATCCTTGCACATCTTCAAACTCGCTATGAGTAGAACTTCCCTTGATTCCTTTTAGGCTGTAAGAAGTTAGGTATAAGTTTTTCAATTATAAACCCGCTAGCACCTACGTGGTGCCGTTTTGGAACTGAGCGGTCTAATAATAATAATAATAATAAAGGGCGCAGGGCACTTTTGAGGCGAAGTGTCGGGGAGTAGCGACCCCGCGCACCCGAGTGCTCCCGGGGGAGGTCACCGTTCCTCACCTCCGCCTGCCTTCACCGGCCGACGGAGTGAACACTGACGAGGAACAGGTCCCCCACCTCCGTGTTGCCTTCACTGGCCGGACGGAGTGGAGTCGCGAGAGCATTGCTCGGGGGTGGCGGTGTTACGTAAGTGGTGAGTGGGCACGTGAAGCTGGACCCTCAGGGAGCTCGTGATCGTCGTTTAAAACCCGGTAACATCTCAACCACCCTCTAGCTGCTCACTTCATGTTGCCCCCTTGTTGCGATTTGTGCAACTATTTCGGGGGGCCCAGTTGTGAGTTGGCGAGTCTCCGCCCGCCATTTGATACGTGTTCGTTAACATTGTTTCGGCGGGTGCCATAGTTCCCATAGTTTCCCGGTAACCAGTCCACCACCCTCACACCTCCATAGCCCAGTAGTAGTTTTCCACATTTATAATAGTCCTGCACAGACCGGGGGCTACCTTTGGATGCATTTCTTGTGTTATCCAGGGTAGTCACCGGTATGTGCCTCCATCACTTTAACATCAAAAGTGTCAAATGGCCTCTGTGTGTTGGCTTCGGCCCCATGCATGCCTACCAAAGGTCCGGGACTCCATAGTCCCGTGAGGTGAAACCTTGACAAACATAATAATAATAAGTGTCTCCATCACTTTAACATCAAAAATGTCAAATGGCCTCTGTGTGTTGGCTTCGGCCCCATGCATGCCTACCAAAGGTCCGGGACTCCATAGTCCCGTGAGGTGAAACCTTGACAAACATATTAATAAATAATTAAACTTTTTTTCAGATACGAATGATCCATATTGTAGTTGTTACACATATTACACAGACAGTTAAAAACAAAAAATTGTAAAGAAATATCAAAATAAAATAAAAGTAGGTAATTTAATACAGATCTAGGTGGCAATATCCACCCAACGTCTAAATGTAGTTGTGTGTATAAGTCTCTCTGCCAGGCTTTTGATAAAAAGATTATCACAGGAGTAAACTCTGGACATAAAAGACGCAATTCTCTTCCGCTGTATTGCGTTAAAAGAATCCACACGTGCCTCCGTGAGCATTCCTGAAGCTCTACAACAGCGTTTCAAGCCCATCAGTTGCCTGAAGATATTATTGTAGGCTACGCGAATCCTATCGTGCGTCTTTTTGGTGTAGTCTGTCTAGAGCTGACACGTGTAGAAGCTTTAGCAGAAAGACCTAAACAGTGACACTTTCACGTCAGACGAGGACCTGTAAAATTTCCGCGCAATCATGTTGCCTACACTATAGAGAGACCTACGTTGTCTTTCTACATCAGCATCGTCCTTAAGATTAGATGACACGATGTGGCCAAGGTACTTAAACGTTTCGACAATTTTTAAGGGCTGCCGGTTTAGAAAGACTGTCGGTATATTCTCTGGCCCCTTTCCGGATCTGAAAACTACCATTTCGGTTTTCTTTGTGTTGTAAACCAGCTCATGCTCAACGGCGTATCTCTCAAAAATCTTAATTAATTCATTCAAGCCTTTAACCGAGGGGCTGAGCTGATAATGAATGACCATGGCAATCGCAATGAATTTGCTGTGGTTGTTGTGGTAGTATCTCACATCTCGTAACATTTATTCCTAATCTATCTATCTTTTAACGATTTATTCTTATATAATATTATAATAATATTTATGAACAAAAATAATTACATTATATTCTGGAAACATAACTATTTCATGAAAATTTGTTTTAACGATCAATCGATCGATCATCCAGATTATGTGAAATATTACAGAACTCACAAAATAAAATAGAAACTAAATAATGAACACTGTCTACCTACCTTCCAATAGAGAGTTCCGGCAACAGTTTTTCGTCGATTGAGATATTGTGCGTATCCCTCAAGAAACATGATAATATTTGTGTCTTTTCCTCTTTTAAACCCAAATCTTGGAGCACTGTTTCATCATTTACTTCGTCTGGTATAGATAATTCTGAAACCAAGTCAAAGTAGATTAAGTAGTTTTCCACGAACTGAGATCTTGGTGAGACTATCGATGGTGTATACGTATATACGTATACACGATCGATAGTCTCACCAAGACTTGATTCCTTTAAAGTGACTAAGATTATTAAAAGACTTGAAAAAATGAAGTCTGTTCCCAAATCGGCTGCATATTTTTTATTATTCCGTCGTCTATGAACTGATTTTGATAATTATTTATTGTTGAAGCGCAAATATTCCAAGATGCGTCGTATTGAAACATTTTAGTAATCTGATGATAATCATTGGAGTTGGGAACCGAAACATACCAAATTTGAAATCTTAAAATAAAAAAGCCTTTTGATTAAAAAAAAGGACAAAATTTATACTTAACGTTATGGACTGAGAGCCCAGAAAGATCTGACTTCACTTACTTTAACATGGATGAAACCTTACATGCTCAGTGTAGAGTCTCATGTGCTTTGAATAACCTGCGTGTTTGTAAAGCTCCAAGAGTGACCCATGAGCAGGTAGAAGGTCAGAAAGATGAGCAAAATATAAATAACCGCCATCTCTGTGTTACCTAGGAGACTAAATGAATTGAAAATAATGACACCAAATTATAAGGGTCATTCTTATAAAAGGGTTCAACGCGTGTTTTGACATGTCTAGCTCACTTTCATTTAATCATTCAATCAATCAATCAATCAAATCAATCAATCAAAGTCATTTATTGCGTAATATGGGCTTGTAACAGGTAGTAGTATATGTATGCACAGGATGGAACAGGCAATAGAATCCCCTAGTTTTAAGAACCTGACATGTCTAAGTGGTCTTCTATAAGATTTCATTGAATAAAATATTTTGAGTTTTGACTTTTGACTTTTGACTTTTGATGATACAGTCTAGAGCAGCCATATTCAGCGTAGTCCGCATGCAATATTATATAGTAGGTACATTATTAGGAAATACATGCTTCAGAATAATTAATCACTTAATGTCAACATAATTATAGGTAGAACTTAATATAATTACAATTTCAAATTTTATCAATTAAATAATCATGGATAGTATAATAAGCCTTTTCTATTAATATTTTTTTAAGTTTAATTTTAAACACCACAGGGCTTGAAGTATTTAATAAGGATGATGGCAAATGATTGTACACACAAATGGCCATACATAACACACTTTTGTTAAACAGAGCAGTTTTTTTTAAGGTAATTTAAGTTTGTTATTATTTCGAGCGGATCTAAAGTTTACAAAAAGGTCATTAATCAGGGTTTGTAGCCTATTTTTGGAAAGACCCTTATAATTTGGTGTCATTATTTATAATTCATTTAGTCTCAAAATCAAAATCAAAATCAAATATATATTTGTGATACACAGGTTGAAATAAAGTTGTTACAAAAAGTGAAATATCGCTGTGTTCTGCGCTAGGCGTACAAATTATTTTACATGTCAAAAAGTACTTACAAATTATATATTATTAATATTACATGTCAAGAAGTACAAATTAACACTCCTAGGTAACACAGAGATGGCGGTTATTTATATTTTGCTCATACTCCTGCCCGTATATTTTTTGTGTATAAGTGATGTTTTGTCACTACAGGCTACACAGAGATGGCGGTTATTTAAGTTTATTTTTTTTCAGCTATTTTTATATTTTATTTATTATATTTTATTTATTTTATTTTATTCGGAAAACAAACAAACAGTGTTAACATCTTATTATAAAAAACTTAAAAAATAACTAATCACCATTAACATGTTTTCACATATAAATAACAAAAAGCTTGTTTGTTTGTAGGAACTAAAGAGATAAAAAAACAGAAAAATAACAATGAAAGTATTTAAAAAAAAAATAACATGTAAAAACAAAAAACCAAAGAGATAAAAGAGAAAAAAATAGTAAAAACAGCTAATGAACCAATTCAATAGCAGCTTTAAAGCGTCTGACTCATGTTTTGGCCCATGGAAAGTGTCTGACACCTTATGATACACCATAAGAATAATTTTCTACACAATATATATAAAAATCAGCCATGTTAATTTAAGTTACATGAGACTTATTTTTAGTCACCTTTCTGACCTTCTACCTGCTCATGGGTCACTCTTGGAGCTTTCTAAACACGCAGGTTATTCAAGGCACATGAGACTCTACTGAGCATGTAAGGTTTCATCCATGTTAAAGTAAGTGAAGTCAGATCTTTCTGGGCTCTCAGTCCATTAAGCATGTTTTGTTGCATACAGGGTATGTACACTTTTCAGAATAATTGTGGATCAGTTTTTAAATAAAATCGTATACGCGTTTCAAGGACATGGTTGCCTTTTGCAGAAAAATGTAAAACAAATGATGGTTCTGCGCGGTTAAAATGGCCGTTCAAGCAATATCACGGCAATATCACTTTAGGAATTTTATTGCTTTTTAAATCGTAAAATGGCTACTTAATTTCAATTCATATGCAGCAATTCAAATCGAGATTCCCCTATTTGACAGTTGTGACAGAAAAATCTTAAAATGATTTGTAACGCCACAAAAAGGAATTGGCAAATTCAGCTGGCAATGTCAGATCGGTAGTCAACCTTTACTTTACCACAACATCGCAAAGTTAGTTACAACACAAAATCAACCTTAATAATGAAAATAATGAAATGCTTACCTGCAACAGCCGCAATTTGTTGCAGTAGAGATACTTTTGGAGGATTTTTCAACATCGCCATTACAAACGGGTAAGGGCTTTGTAATGCTTTTTCGGCTGCTTTTTTTATACCTTGGTACCAAATCAATCCTTCATCATCCTCGACCTAGTTATAATTATATATTTTATTTCTACTGTAGGTAGGTGTAATCATAAAATTGCATTTTAATAAAAATCTACTTATAATAATAAATAAAAAAATATAAGTACATTATTATTGTTACGATCTCTCGAATGTGCATCCCAGGGAGCGGTAAACTTTTTTTCAGATCTTCATGTAATTCTTTAGAGCCTTTGAAAATATCTAATAGGATAGTCAGAGGTATGTCCAAATACATATTCGGTAAATGCCCACATTTGCAGAAGTTAACTTTCCATACGTGACAGGTTGCAAGCCCATCGACGATACCAGAAAGCTCTTTCTTTCTTTCTTTCATGATGTTACCTTCACCGTCCAAAGCTCGTGTCAATCCATACTACTTCCATACTAATCCATATCCATCTATACTATAATATTATAAAAGGGAAAGTGTGCGTGTCTCTGTCTGTTTGTCCGTTTTTCACGGCAAAACGGGGCGACGAATTGACGTGATTTTTTGTGTGGTGATAGTTGATATTCCCGCGGGAACGGGACTTACTAGCACTACTAGCTAGTCGTAATTAATTTAGAGTACTTACTTTGTCTAGCATAGCTAGGTTGACTACAGTTACCGGTAACTTGTTTTTGGTACATTCAAGAGAAAAACTCAACGATTCTCGACCATTAGTGAACACAGAAAAGTACCTGGTAACAGATAATAAGTCATTAAAATAACACAACGGCCAGTTAGTATAAGTCAAGCCACGTAAAAAGAACGATGAGGGGAAGTGGGAGGGGTATGTTTGCGCACGGGTACACTCGCACACGAAAGTACTAGGGCTAATAGGCCTTGGATCTATTGTTTTATTTTTGGACTAGCATTTCGCTCGAAGCTTTGTAAATGTATTGACTAATCGTAAGAAAATCGTAAGAATCGTAAAATATAAAAAATATTTTGTTGGCTTGGATGCCCTTTTCATGCATTGTTTTAAATTATCAACGGCTTCTTATAAAAAAGAGGGACTGGCTATCTCTTTTTTATAACAATATGCAGTCGAAATGAATATTATTTCTAAAATTTTATTTTAAATTAATTCGTAATCAAAATCTTTTGTGTGCGATATTGTGGTAAACATAAATTTGTCTCATGTGCTCAACACCACCAAACATTTTGGAATAAGTAATTACTTACCTATTATTATTTTTTTTTTTTTTATATTCTTTTTTATGTATTTATAATTTTATATATTATGTTTATTAATATTACCTATGTTGTTTGTGAGAGAAATAAATAAATAAATAAATGTGCTGCTTCGTCCTTTTTACATGACACGAGTAACAACAATACATTTAAAGTAACACAGATGAACTGTCACAATAATCAAAAGTACGTGTGGGTAAGGATAGCGGTCGTATGGGAGCGTAAAGTAAAAGCCACAAGACCTACTACAAGGAACTAAAAGCCGCTGTTAACGTTGCACTCTATACTGAAAAATCGCTGTATTTTAATCAAAGTATTAATTCTAATTTAAAAAACCCACGTGTTTTGTGGAAAAGCATTAGGAAAAATGTTGCTAATTTTAAGCCTAAAAACTCCACTCTTCCATCAAATTTTAATGATCCGAATGTTATTAATAATCACTTTCTCTTGCTCCCTGGTAGTAATGATGTAAGCATTTCTGATTTAACATTTTTCGAGTTCAATAGATTTGGGCCGTCGATCTTTAAATTAAGAACGGTTGATGAATTCGAAATTGGAAAAATTATTCAATCATTCTCAACAAATGCTACTGGTCTAGATGGTATATCAATGGAAATGATTCTATTGACCCTTCCACAAACTTTGGGTATAATAACTACTGTTAGCCGAGTCCCTTGTTGATGACTAATCGACAGACGGCACCTACATAAAAGGCGAGCGCACGGCGGCGCTCGCTCACTTTGTGCTTGGCTTTCGAACGAGACGGATGTCTCGGCTTCCTAGGGATTTTGTGTTGTTAGGTTGTGTTCTTGTATTTTGTAATCGTGTAGCCTAACTGAGTACTTATTTCGTTTGATGGTGTTATTGATGTTTCCCTTTGATTCCTGATAACCTCAAATTGTTCACTCATAAAGATAATGCTGTCCTGATGATTTGACTATTTGTGTTAATAAAGTTGTTCTTATCTTTTTTAATGATTTTCACTTCTGGTTTCCAATATCAGAAGGTGGGATTCTTGTTCACACCCACTTAAACATTTTTTCGGAGAAATTCAGAATAAAATCGAAGTAAACACCAATTTTCTTTGTTCGAGTTGTCGGATGACCTACATAGGTTTCGTCGTCGCGACAGGAGTGATGATTCACGTAGTAACACTCGTTCTCGAAGCAGAATTCGTTCTAGGGGTAGATCTAGTTCGCAATGTAGGTCAAGGTCGGATCGTAGCGTGCATTTTTTACGCAGTGGCTTTGCCACCCATCACCTTGACAATAGTTTTGTTCCGGCTTTGTGTTATTTTCGTGATTTTGTGTTGTTTTTGTGATTTTGTGTTCGTGCGATTAACAAAAATCGTAACTACCCTCATTTTTGATAAAATTGTCTGGACGTTCGTCTAGGACTAGAGATCGTGAAAGTGTACAAAGGAGAGATCGTTTCAAGTAGTGGGAGTCGCAATCGTTGTTGTCTGACGTCTAATAGTCGTGTTAAGCCTGTTGACGACCATTTTCATCGTAGTCGCTCAGTTAATCGCCGTAATGCAGGTCGAGTGCGGAGACGTGAGCATTCACGCGATTCTCGTAATAACTCGCATAGACATCGCGATCGTTTATCAAATCATAAAATTTGAGCAATTGAATTGATCGGGAATGCTTGGGGCGGATTGGTAAATGTTAACGTGGTGACGCAAAGTCGTAGTTGAATGATTGTGTCTCAAACGACAGGTCGAGGAGTATCTTCAAAATAGAGAATACACTTCCCACTATCATCCTGATAATTGCTAATTGGTTTTTAATCTTATCGAAAAGGTTTTTAACAATAAAAATAAAAACTATGTGGGTACTTCCATAACTTTTTATTTGTTATTTTGTACGTGTTTATTTAACCAGGGTGCTTGTGCACCGTTATTGTGTGTTTCGCAGTGATTTAAAGCGATGACGAGATCGAGCCGCTCTCGGTCACGTCACCAACGGCGCTTGTCCGGGTTGCGGAGTGATCGCTCGCGGGACAGGAGGTCCCGTGCCCAGCGACTACGCTCGCGTGGGTGTCCACCGCATCGGTTTTCGTATGGCTGTCATGGGCGACACGCCTATGAGCCATACTCCCGCGATCACCAATCCATGCTTCCTCGTTGTCACGGCGAGGCGTGCAGTGGCAACAGTCACGCTGAGGTACCTAGTAGCCAGGTACGTGCGGTGCCGTTACCACCACGGAGCAACTGTGAGTCTTTTGATACTAAAACGTTGTGTTGCTTGTGATCGAGGTATACGTCTTATGCCTTCAGATTTTGTTGCACTTTCTTAATACGGAAGTTGAGTATCTGTGCTGACTAATTGAACAAGGTCAGGTACGGCCGAGCTCATGTATGATTAAAGCTCGCTCTGAATCACCAAAACTCAGTCAGATGTTTCATACTAGACATCCTTAATACTAACAGACATTCATTGACATACGACATGACCACCCGTTAGGTCATGACAAGTCATTTCACTACCAAGAGTACCAAGCTCTGATAACTTTGTTGGGCCTTTGATCTTGTGTGCGTTTGTTTCTGTACAGGGTGCTTGCTCCTGTGCGACCGGTCCTGTAGACGCGCTGTGGACGAGCGGTCCTGGGGACGAGCGGTCCTGTGGACGAGCGGACCTGTGGACGAGCAGTCCTGCGGACGAGAAGTCCTCCGGACGAGCGGTCCTGCGAACGAGCGGTCCTCTGCTTATTGTCCACAAATGGTTGTTGACTAGACCCAGTATGCGCTTGTTGATGCCTCTGCTCTGTCTATATTTTTCACCCTTTCTGTAAATAGATATCATTGGACAAGCCTCTTATTTATTTGAGAGGTTTACCAACGTGTTCTATGTTACCCGTGAATAGCGAATGCTATGTCACCCATCTGTAAATAGATATCATTGGATGAGCCTTTTATCCATATGAGAGGTTCACCAACGTGTTCTATGTTACCCGTGAATGGCGAATGCTATGTCACTTATTTTTTGTAAATAGATATCATTGGATAGGCCGCTCATTCACGTGAGTGGGTAACTAATGTGTTCTATGTTACCCGTGAATAGCGAATGCTATGTCACCCATCTGTAAATAGATATCATTGGATGAGCCTTTTATCCATATGAGAGGTTCACCAACGTGTTCTATGTTACCCGTGAATGGCGAATGCTATGTCACTTATTTTTTGTAAATAGACATCATTGGCTAAGCCGCTAATCGTGTTCTATGTTACGTGTGAATGGCGGATGCTGTGTCACTTTTTGTAAATAGATATCATTGAATAGGCCGCTCATTCACGTGAGTGGGTAACTAATGTGTTCTATGTTACTTGTGAATGACCTATGTCATGTCACCCTTCTTTCATGAAACGTAAATGGCGCACGCTATGTTACTGAAGTTTCATGAAGTGAATAACTCTAGTAGGTTATGTCACCAATTTCACCTTCTTTCATGAAACGTAAATGGCGCACGCTATGTTACTGAAGTTTCATGAAGTGAATAACTCTAGTAGGTTATGTCACCAATTTCACCTTCTTTCATGAAACGTAAATGGCACACGCTATGTTACTGAAGTTTCATGAAGTGAATAACTCTAGTAGGTTATGTCACCAATTTCACCTTCTTTCATGAAACGTAAATGGCGCACGCTATGTTACTGAAGTTTCATGAAGTGAATAACTCTAGTAGGTTATGTCACCAATTTCACCTTCTTTCATGAAACGTAAATGGCGCACGCTATGTTACTGAAGTTTCATGAAGTGAATACCTCTTGTAGGTTATGTCACCAATTTCACCTTCTTTCATGAAACGTAAATGGCGCACGCTATGTTACTGAAGTTTCATGAAGTGAATAACTCTGGTAGGTTATGTCACCAATTTCACCTTCTTTCATGAAACGTAAATGGCGCACGCTATGTTACTGAAGTTTCATGAAGTGAATAACTCTAGTGGGTTATGTCATGAAAATCACATGCTTCATGTTACTTTCACACTTATTTGATGCGTTGTGGATAGTTGGAGTTCGAAATCCAATTAGTTGCAATGCATCGTTATTCTCTTTTTGTATTTATGTTACGGACTGAAGTCACTTAAGTAATATTGTTTTAGCTTAAAGACTAGTGGTTGTGAAAGCTTGAGTGCACGCTTGCTTTCATGACTACAAAATAGGTCTATTGGCTGTTGCTTTGCCTTTTTGATGACGAGACTTCAGATTGTAACATTACTGACTGTTGGCTAGATGATCTTAGCTCTGTTTGTTTTTCAGACAATGATCCAATGATCGATGTAGCCTTGCCAGCGGAGGATGCGATCGAGCGCGCAGTCCCACCCGCAGGCGACCGCGCTGTCCCGCCATCCGGCGAGCGCGCAGTCCCGCCCGCAGGCGACCGCGGCGAGCGCGCAGTCCCGCCCGCAGGCGACCGTGCTGTCCCGCCATCCGGCGAGCGCGCAGTCCCGCCCGCAGGCGACCGCGCTGTCCCGCCATCCGGCGAGCGCGCAGTCCCGCCCGCAGGCGACCGCGCTGTCCCGCCATCCGGCGAGCGCGCAGTCCCGCCCGCAGGCGACCGCGCTGTCCCGCCATCCGGCGAGCGCGCAGTCCCGCCCGCAGGCGACCGCGCTGTCCCGCCATCCGGCGAGCGCGCAGTCCCGCCCGCAGGCGACCGTGCTGTCCCGCCATCCGGCGAGCGCGCAGTCCCGCCCGCAGGCGACCGCGCTGTCCCGCCATCCGGCGAGCGCGCAGTCCCGCCCGCAGGCGACCGCGCTGTCCCGCCATCCGGCGAGCGCGCAGTCCCGCCCGCAGGCGACCGCGCTGTCCCGCCATCCGGCGAGCGCGCAGTCCCGCCCGCAGGCGACCGCGCTGTCCCGCCATCCGGCGAGCGCGCAGTTCCGCCCGCAGGCGACCGCGCTGTCCCGCCAGCAGGCGACCGCGCTGTACAACATGGAATCAGTGGAACAAGCATCAGCCTTGTTCCTAAATAAGTATTTGAGAGATGGTATGACTTTGTGGATGAATTTATTGTTGTACGACGATGTATGAATTGACTGCCAGATCGTGTGTAAGAAGAGTATGGAACACTGGGTGTAAACTGGCAGTCTATCTTAAAAAGCTTTCGTTTTCAGATGAAGACGAAGGTGAACAAGTTTCTGGCACAGGTCCCTCCATGCCTGTGTTAGGCGCGATCCGGAGGCGAGTTCGCCGTCGGCAGCTGTCGCCGCTTCCAGTGGCACCACACCGCGTTCCCGGGTCGAGGACGACCCTCTGTCAGGAGAGGCCGTGTTAGCCGAGTCCCTTGTTGATGACTAATCGACAGACGGCACCTACATAAAAGGCGAGCGCACGGCGGCGCTCGCTCACTTTGTGCTTGGCTTTCGAACGAGACGGATGTCTCGGCTTCCTAGGGATTTTGTGTTGTTAGGTTGTGTTCTTGTATTTTGTAATCGTGTAGCCTAACTGAGTACTTATTTCGTTTGATGGTGTTATTGATGTTTCCCTTTGATTCCTGATAACCTCAAATTGTTCACTCATAAAGATAATGCTGTCCTGATGATTTGACTATTTGTGTTAATAAAGTTGTTCTTATCTTTTTTAATGATTTTCACTTCTGGTTTCCAATACTACTATAATTAACACATCTATAAGTACCAATACTTTTCCATCCTCGTGGAAATCAGCCATAGTAAAACCTATACCTAAGACCAATGATCCAACTCATCTAAAAGATCTAAGGCCCATTAGTATACTGCCGTTCTTATCAAAGATTGTAGAGAAAGTGGTATGTATTCAACTCACAAAATATCTGGAGGACAATCAAATCATACCCAAGAGGCAATCTGGCTTTAGGAAATGTCATAGCACGACGACAGCTTTGATGGATGTTGTCGACGATATCCTGTTAGCTCAAGATAACGGCGAGGGCACCATCTTAGCGCTACTTGATTTTTCGCGCGCGTTTGATACCATTAACATTTCTCTCCTATTGTCTAAACTCTCCTTCTACGGTTTTGATATTTCGGTAATAAGATGGTTCGCAAGCTACCTTACAGGTCGCTCCCAGTTAGTTGAGATCCAAAGCTCGGATGGCTTAAGCTCCTTTTCATCAAACTTGCCCGTAACTCGTGGAGTACCACAAGGTTCCATACTTGGTCCAATATTGTTTGTTCTTTTTTGTGCAGATATTACGTTAAAAATAAATAATTGTAAATATCACCTTTATGCAGACGACATTCAACTTTATATATCTTCTAAGCCCGCTACGTTAAATGTTGCAGTTGGTCAATTAAATACGGACCTGAGTAATGTAGTTGAATGGTGTAAAACGAATGGATTAATTTTAAACCCTTCTAAATCGAAATTTCTAATTCTGGGGTCTAAAAATCAGATTGATGCCATAGTAACCCTAAATCATCAGGTAATAGTTAATGGAGTTGCCATAGATCGTGTTACTGAAGCCAAAAATTTGGGCCTGATCATGGATGGCCAATTACGCTTTGAAAATCATGTTTTACAGACAGTTCATAATTGTTTTTATCGCTTGTCAGTTTTATATCGAATGCGCGAATATCTAAGCATAGAGCTACGTATAAAGTTATGTGATTCACTAATTCTCTCGAAACTTAATTATGCTGATAATGTCATTGGTGAGCGTCTGCTGGCTCGCACCAAAAAACTAATCCAACGCATTCAAAACTCCTGTGTACGTTTCTGTTTTCCCATCCCGCACCGAGCACATATCTCTCCATATATAAACAATAATAGCCTCTTAAACATGTCATCACGTCGCACTCTCCACTTCGCTACCTTGCTCTTTGGTATCATTAAGAACCAACGACCGGCTTATCTCTATGAAAAACTCCACTTTTCAGACCGTCACATAAGAATGGCTATTCGATTAGTTTGTCCCCGCTACAGAACGACTGCCTTTCGTGGTAGCTTTAGATATGCTGCCACAAAATGTTGGAACGATTTACCACCGCCAATAAGAAACTCTAACTCTATTTGGTCATTCAAAAAAAAATTAAAAACATACTTATTAGATTATCAACTAAATCGTTCACAGCAAGGAGGCAGGCGTTCTGAGCTTCGTTTTATTTAGATAATTTTTAAGGTACATGTTACTTAACAATTTTACTACTTTTTCGTATCACAACATTACTTGTTACTGACTCATAGCAATATCTATATTTTTTATATACCTACATATTTATTTTGTTTTATATTCACCGTCCATTGACTTAGTTTAAGATAAAATAGTTTTATTTAATTTTAACTTCGTGTGTGTATCGCACGTGCCGCTGCTGTACACTCTGGCGTCACTGAAAACCAGCGCAGCAGTAGCGTACCTCTCCGGTCCTCTGCTACTGTTGCTAATGCTGAGTGACGACCTTTTTCTTGTCACAATTTCGTCTTTATTCTGTCTATTTTTTTTGTATTTATTTTATGTGTGATTTGAAATAAACGTTTTTGATTTGATTTGATTTGATTTGATTTGATAAAGGAATATGGTTTATATGAAACAAATGTACCAAAATTGTACCTAATTGTACCACTAATCAATTAATTTGTACCTCTAAGAATCAAGAGTAATCTTAAAAACAAAGTGAGCCGCGGACCTGACTTTCTGGTTGGCGGTCTAAATCGGAAAACGATATCGTAGGTTTACCTAATATTTACCAAATAAATGTACCTAATTTGTACCTCTTAAAAAGTATTATCTGAAGATAATGCGACGAGTATATCACGAATAAACAAGAAAATAAAATTTGACCCCTACCATTTTTGTCATAGCAAATAGTGATTTTAAAAATTAATATGATTTGGGATTACCAGATATTTACTAAAGGAATTCTTTGAAATTGTACCTCTTAAAAAATATTATCTGATGATAATGCGATGAGTATTTCTCGAGAAAATCAAAAAAACATATTTTTACTCCTACCACTTTTGTCATAGCAATGAGTATAGGGTGTATTACTCCTATTCACCATTATATTACCACTAGCTGCGCCCCACGGTTTCACCCGCGTAAGTCCCGTTCCCGCAAAAATATCGGGATAAAAGTAGCCTATAATGTTAATCCAGGCTATCACCTATCATAATACATACCGAATTTCAACTAAACCAGTCTAGCCGTTCTTGCATGAAAGAATAACAAACACACACATACATTATCACAAACTTTCACATTTATAATATTAGTAGGATAGGATTATAGGATTAGTTCCTACTAATCCTACAATCCTATCCTGCTGGTAGTAGGATAGTAGGATGTACATAAACATAACATTTAACCGGACTTACTATTCACTCTGCCCTGACTCCCTGAGACAAGCTTAGGATAGAGTAATGCGAAGGAAGATTGTCAATCATTTTAAGACGAGCACGACCTTCAATTACGACCAAGAAGAAGTCTTAGTTCAAGTAGCTGGTTCATGTTTCCCTTGCCGGTATTCTTGACGACCTTGCAGTAGGTATCCCTCAGCCAATCTTTGTGGGGATTACGACGATAAACAAAATTCTAAAATATAAACCAAGTTTTGTGCATACCTACTTAAAAAAAAACTTTAATACATAGGTACTTTAATTGCAAACCTTTTCGAATTTGTCATTGTTCGCTATGAATTTAAGGACAAGTCCCCAATAACCTATCTATCTCTGATTTTACTTAGATGTTTCCATACCATATGTCAAAATATACCCAGAGTAAGCAAAACAAAAGATAGAGACGTCATTGAGACTCTTCCTTATTGCTGGAATGATAGAATCATTATAGTGCGACCTAGCTTTGATTTTTGAAAATGTAGTTCTGTTTTAAGGCTATGTCTATCTGTTTATCTATTTATTTATCTATTTGTATGGTTTTGGCCTCTAAAATCCAGGGTTTTTTTAAGCGTCTTGTCTTGGTGTCCAAATTTAAGATATGGCAACCCTATCTGTAGGTACCTAACTAATGTTGTCGAAGTACTTACAGTTCTTAGTCTCACCCTACCTATTTAATCAAAACCTGTATTGTAAATAATGCACACTCAAAATCGCTTTACTATTAATATATGGCTTAATTTATATACGGCTTAATTATTATTATATACGGCTTTAAAAACTTTACGTACTTAGTTCTCATTAGATCCTCAATTTTTTTAGTAGACCTCTGAAGTAAATTCTTTTAAACACAGATAAAAAAGAATATACACAACCCGCGGCGAGCGAGATCTCGTTCGAGGCGAACTACTAGTTACTATAGTTACAAAGGTTTTACAAAAATACTCGGCCACCGTTGTGCTACTGCCTTGCCCCACCTGTCATAACTTCGCCTAATTTTAAATAGGAGTTTACACCTTGTACTGATTTTTGCTATTCTAAAAATGGTAGGAGTAAAAATAAGTTTTTTTGATTTTCTCGTGAACTACTCGTCGCATTATCTTCAAATAATACTTTTTAAGAGGTACAATTAAGGTACATTTATTTGGTAAATATCAATTAAAGCTATGATGTCTAGTTCATTCAGAATCAATATTAGACCGCCAACCAGAAAGTCAGGTCCGCGGCTCACTTTGTTTTTAAGATTACTCTTGATTCTTAGAGGTACAAATTAATTGATTAGTGGTACAATTAGGTACAATTTTAGTACATTTGTTTCATATAAACCATATTCCTTTACGCTCCCATACGACCGCTATCCTTACCCACACAAAAGTACACTTACTTTAGGTTTGGGCATAATTTCCTTGTTGTCAAATGTAAATGAGTTAAAAGCTCAGTTCCCAGTAGATCATTTGATGCAACATGTACTCCATCGACGGAATTAGATTTTAAAACGTTGTTCATGAGATTCGAGAGGGTATTCAAATCATGCAAATCTTCTGATGAGATGGAAATTTGGTTTCCTTCCTTATTCCACATCCTGTTAAAAAATGAAACAATAATTTTATCCATACTCACAATTAAGTACAATAAATCAGTTAAAAATGTATGTCTGTCAATTTATCATAAATGGAATGTAAATGATCTGAAAAGACTATATCTGTCTGTATGCATGTATTTTATGTATTTATTCGCTTATCTCCGAGCACCAACAATTTAACGTATCCTTCAAAACACTAAAATAGTAATTGTAAATTTAAAGTTATTTTCTATTTACTTAAGTTTAAGTTGACATTAGTCTTTTTCTAGATTTCATGATCAGACAGTAAACAAAAAAATTACATGAAATTGACTTAATACCTTTGTTTATAACGTAAGAAACCGCTAGGATTAGGTGAATGTAAGTGTAGATTTTTGACTCCAGACGTAATCAACATGTCGGCAAGCTGAGACCCAAGCGGTTGATTGTCGCAGAATATTATGTGGCACCCTTCTCCGGAACACAGTAACCTGCAATATGTTAAACATAATAAAACTATCGATAACGCATAATCATTTTACTATCATTGTATCATTGTAATCTTTGTATTTACTAGATCCACAAAAACAGTACCTACTGAAAATATTGATAACTTGTTACAATTCAAAAATATTAATTTCTGGAATGTTAGTTGACTTAATTAAAAAAGCTGAGATTTAGCATGTACTATATATATCGTCATAATGTTTTACTTTAATAAAAACATTTTGTTTGTTATAGTCATTTCCTTAGTAATAGTTTCCCAAGATATATGTACCTCGACAACGCTGGCAGCTGTTCATCCTGTAGTTTGAGCAAGACGCGGCCGCGATGGTGTCTCCCGGCGAGCAGACGGAACGCCCGCGGCGCGTCACCAGCGGCATACGTCAAGCGGGACAGTGGTCGCACGTGCCCTAGCACTATCCCATCGGTTATGAGCGTTTTAATTTTCTGAAAATTTAATACATAGACACACAAACTTTTTACCTTCATAATATTAATGTGATTATAATATTAGTTCATGACCTGCAGGCGTAACGTGTGCAACACGAGAAATCATCTCGTCGTCGACAAAGTATTATCTCGCTCTAGCATAGTAAATAAAAATAATAATAAATAAATAAATATCCTTGGACATTTCATTTCATTTTCAGCAGCGTCATCTAGTCCCAAGGTAAGCAATTTAATGCTTTATGCTATGGTAATCAGATGACTGATATAATACTTAGCTATTTTTTTCTAATGCATTACATTATTATAGATAGAATACACCTAGACACTGAACAAATATCTGCATAACATACAAACATTTTGTCTCGTAGCGGGGATCGAACCAGCGACCTCCGCGTCTCAGGCGGGCTTTCGCCCACTGCGCTACAGAGGTCGTCGTAGTACGTTAGACATTATCGAAATATTTCATTTGTCTTCTCGTAGCGTAGCACGTGTTAATCCTTGTGGACTAACACACCTGAGAATCAAGTCATGTACTTATAGAAATAAGATGGTAGAGATGAATAAAAATAGTTACTAACCGCAACTTCTTCGGACTTCGGGTTAGAGAAAATTGAAGTAATATCGATAGGCATATAGCTTCTGCAAAACGTAAGGAAATTCATTCCAAACGAAAATTTTTCTTTGTTATGTAATTGTGTTGTATCAAAAGTGACCCCGTAGGGGGCGCAGCATTTTAGAGAAATCTGAAACAAATAATTTAGTCGGCTCGTGTAACAATTCCTATTTTTAGACTATAATTTTAGCTTGAGACGTTTATTTTTTTGAACACTCACATTTCAAAATACTGATTATGGGATCTACTTGAGAAAGCTCTTGTAAAGTTTTAAAATTCCCAACCAAATAAATTATTGTTAAGTATTAGTCGAGTGCTGCTAGGCGCTTATGGGCTAGTTATTTTTTGTAAGTCTGGAACGAAGGAATGCATTCGGGTATAAACCGATATTTTTTACAACCTTCAATGCTTCAATGTGATTGGCTAAAATCTACACAGTTTGTTATTAACCACACCTCGTTTAGAGGAAGGGATGGAAACAACAAAACCAGGAGACACAGAGAAATCGAGACAGACAGTCAGGGTAGATTGAGTACGGGACAGACAGACGAGACGAGGGACGAGAGTTAGAGAGTTAGCTAGATTTTAGACAGTTAGAGAGTTGACGAATCGAGTGAAATAAAGTATTTAATAGAGTCAGTGTTATTGATCGTATTAAAAGCCTAGAGTTAATCTTTATTCAATCATTAGTTAAATTCAGTGTGCAGTTTTGGTAACGTATTCTAGAAATAAGACTGTTAGGGATATTTAATATAATGTAATTATTTTACTTTACAAATGCAGAATAATGGTAAACCTCACAGATGACATTGTATTGGTTATTCTTCGTTTTGTACGTTGTTTAATTCCTATTATTTCCAGATCTGTGTGCATGTGTGCAATTTAGATTCCACGTAAGTTAAGTGGTGGCAGAGATCTAGACACTGTTAGGTTTAGTTTGTGCATATGCATGTGCATGTTATTTTCTGTAATCATCCACAGAGAAGCTGAGTACGAGTTAGCTTTGTCTTTACCCCCTTTTATCCTTTGCCTATTTGACCTTTAACAATAATTGACGTAACAAAATAATTCAACAAACGTCAATAAATTATAGTGTACTGTATTGCATTTGAACGAATTAAGATGACTATAAGTGTAACAAATAGACTCAACAAACACTTAAAGTTATCCACAACTCTATTTTATGACCTGTAATTAACTTTATTAAAGTTTGTGATTTACTGTTCTGAAACCAATTTCTCGAAATCGTAACCCAGTGTTGACCCCTGCCTCGCGCTTGTGTGAAATTCCTGAACATCGTTTTCCATCTTGGTTTCAGAAGAGGATTTTTAAGGTATTCTGATGATGTTCAATGACTTGTTGTGGGTGTAGGAGAGTGGCCGCTCTTCTATGCGCATAGCGGGGTTATTGAACATTATTATAGTACCTAGAGTAGTTAAGCCGTTTAAAATCATTTGGATTTTAAACAATGCAGTTTGGACCAATTGGGAATCCAAACAGAGTTGTGAAGTAGGGCCCAGGCATGCCTCTCCCTTTTCCTTCCTTTTCAGAGCCTGCGGTAGGCGTAACACTGGGTCGCGCCAGTATTTGGTAGGGATCGAATCTAGACTAGTCCCCATCCCTATATCGGAACAAGTCGTTGTTGTTGAGTGGTATTTATTATTGTGAAATAATAATGGCTTGTCTCGGTTAACAGCCAGAGTTAGTGGCGTAGATTCTAAATCAAATCTTATTTTGGTTTCTAATTTGCGTGCGGGTAGGGGGGATCAGACCTTAGTTGCCGCATGCTTGTTTAATTTAAGTTATTTTATCCGTATTAATCTAGTTCTAATCGATTTATTCCGTTCGTGATCTTCGTTCGAGAAGACGTTGTTCTAATTATTTTGCATGACGATTATTGTTGATAGTGACTGATTTTAGGTGAATCGCATGCATGTATTACTCTGATAATTCACTAATGCAAACAATTTGTTTCCCTTTCAGCTACGCCGTGCATCAAGAAGGTTTAGACTAAGTTTCTTATTTATATTCTTTGAATGTCATTACCAAATACCTTAGAACTTGCCTTGTTTGTAACGTAATTTAAGTATTTCAAAGTAAAGACCTTTCATGCAACATTCCTTTAGAATTCAGATTAAATGTGTGTGCTCTTAAATTATATTTTATTTCAACTCCTCGACTTTCACACAACTTTAGAAATGTTATTTTAAACGGTTAGAGTAGAGTAACTGCTTAGCAGATAGATTCTTTAGCTTCAGAAGTACTTCATGTTTAGGCTGGGGTGGGGTTTACCTACACTCGTTATGTTCGTATATCTGTGAGAAGCATGGTGATGTATCCTTTTTTAGTGTATGTTCTTATGAGAAAGCTTTTGGAATTAAACTTACGTTCTTCAATTCACCTTCGACACTACAAAACACGATGTCACAACCTAAACCACCGGTTGCATTCAGTACCATGTCTGCAAAGGAAGATTCCCTCGAATTTCCAATGTCGCCCTCTGAAACCATTTTACAATTAAAACGTTTTGTATAGTCATTGAATTAACTACCTTTTTCACAAAAAAATTAAAGTTTTCAATAAAAAATTAATACATTATAACCATGTTTGAAACAAAATATCAGCAAAATTATACCGTTTAAGTTAGGGAACAGCCTCAGAAGAAACTTCTTCTTGTGCTCGTCGCTAACAGTCGTGAAGACTCGGTAGCCTTTTGCCAGAGCTATCGCAATGGCTGCCTGGCCGAGAGCGCCCGTCCCGCCGTGGATCAACACACTAGAAATACTCATTCCCATCCTCACAGAAGACTGAAATACCCAAACACAAGTAAAATTAAGACCCTATAATAAACAATAACAGCTGCTTTAAAATGTTTCATTTCTAAAACTGGATGGCTCTTTAAAATATTTTGTGATACTGAAATCAAGGTACAGAAGGTGACTGGGTTTCTTATCGTATTTACGGCAGCTGTGGTCGAGTGGTCACTAAAGGAGAAGCAGGAATAGACCATCAATACCAGTGGGTAGATGATGCCCACCAACCTGGTCATTAAAGTAATTGCTGTACCTTTATCTCAAAGCAGTAATATGCCATAGCATATGCGAGAGGGACAGTAGCTGCATCTTCCATACTCCAATACGAGGGCACGGGCCAGAGAAACTCAGGCTGAACTGTGACGTCACTTTGAAGTGACCCGTTTTCTGCTAGACCCATTACTCTTTCTCCACTGTGAGGAAAAAATATAACAAAAATAAATGTGCTGTATTAGACCTACGTGTATGTATATTTAAAAAGGGTAAAAGTCTCATATTCAGGGTAAATTGACGACCGCTCTAACGCAATTATGTAAGTCCCGATAATATTTATAAATATGTTTCTAAGTCGCTATTGCGATTAGACTAGACTAGACTATACCTTGTTGATACCCTTTAAAACTTTTAAATACTTGTAGAAACCTTTTTTTTCTAAGTAAAATAAAGGGTATCTACAGTTTCAGGGGTTAAATTTGTTTTTGAGGTATTGACTAAATCTAGTTTTACCTTTCTGTTAGTCCACTAAATTCTAGTCCGTATCCACCAGTTTCAGTTCTCGTGTCATTAACACCTGCTGCTTTTTTTACATCGTTCATGTGGATGCCAGCAAATTGTACCTGAATCATTTTAAATTGATCATTTAAACTCAATATTAACAACACAGTCATTATTCCTAAGTTATTAGTGAGAAAAAGTAGTCTCCTTAAAATACTTAAGAATAAAATGATCTTGTGATACTTAAAATATAATGGCCAATAATATTTGAAAAAAAATTCAAGTTAATAAAAAAAATTGTTTGTTGTTTTAAAATGATGGAGGATGTTTTTTTTTTCTCTCTCACTACAGCAAACAAATTATCTTTGAACAATAAAATTTTAAAGATGACAAATAATTAATCATGCGCAAAGAAAATTTGATTGTTCAGATGAACAGATTCAATGTGTCCAATATTATCACTTTGGCAGAGTTGAATCATAATTAATGAACGGTAAACACACCTTAACGCGTATTCCATTTTTAGTTGTTGGAGGAGTTTGTACCCATGTTAATGAGTTAAGGTCTCCGATCATTGTGCTCTGCAGCTTTACTTCACAGACGTTTTTTTTAACCTCTTCCAAGGGCAGATATTCACTAACTAGTTCTGCCTAAAAACAAAGCATTTTACGTATGTTAGAATTAATAATAATTGTTAGCTTACACCATTTGTGTCACTTGTTTTAAGTACAAAACAGGTTTATGTGGGATTTAGAAAGAGAACTAAGTAAGCTGTGTGAAATAAAATGTTTCGTATAAAGTTATGGACGAAGGGAGTGTGATTGGGCGCAACTGAAATGGATTGACGGATTATTGGCTGCCATCTTGATATAATTGTGTTGGTTCCGACGCTTTTTATACAAGAATAAAGAAGACATTATCGAAATAGTGTTTCTTATGCTCCCCAATAGTGGTATTGGGGAGCTTTATCAACAACATTCAAAAATTTCACAAATGTGGATTTACGATTTTTTTTAATGTTGTTGATGATTTGCTTGTGATTGAACGAATACAAAATACGCATCATGTTCTTGAAATACCTACTGCAATAGAGCTATTCCTAGCATGATTAGTAGAATCACGTAAAACGTTACAGAATTTTATAAGGAAGAATTTTTTTTAGTAAACTGTTAAAATAAGTCATTAGTTCTCGCTCATTCTTGTACATTATATAGCTTGCTGTCTGCCGCCTGTAATTATAATAACATTTAACTTGTTTTTTTTAAGCATGTTCAACTTTTTGTATGATTTGATGTATATTGTGTTGGTGGTTCAAATAAATACATAAATAAATAGAAAGTTCTCATAGAATTGGCATGGTCAGGACGACCATACTTTATTTATTTATTCCACTTACATTTTATTTAACAGGATAGTCCTAATGTAATAGAGTAGTTAAGTATCATGTCAATTTGCAATAATTTACTTTATCCAATAACACTAATCTTTTTGAATCAAAGGCTAAATCTTGATAATGTTTCGATTCTTCCGTAGAATCTTATCTGGGTATTACACTGGTATTCTATCTAATACAAATTTACTACCTATAGTTTCGAAAGTAACTAAATACCTTGATTGACGTATGCTTTACCTACTCATAGAAAAAATTTGAAAATTTAAAACTACTTACATTGTCTTGCACTTTTAAGGTTTTTAAGATAATTTCCTTGTCGTTTTTACTATGTAGTTCGCGGAATTTTAAGTTTTTCATTAATACACCTCCGCATCTGCAAAAATGTAAAGTAACGTTAGAAGGTCTATCTCAATCATTTATCAACAAATTTCATACAAGTAGTTCGCCAGAAACTGATTTCTCGTTGGCTCTAATTTTGACTCGTTACCAATGTCAATGGGTAACTCTGATACGAGCCCAAACTGAGGTACATGTAGGTTATACATCACCCAACTGCTTAAATTATGTACAAAAAACATACTTACTGAGTAAGATCATTGATGACATTGACGTGTGCTTTTAAAACGATTTTACTGTCATCAGTTTTAGTAACACAACAATTACCGTGCTCTATAAAATCAATATAGATGTTTTCAATCTGTGTGATCAGAGTGATCGAGTTGTGAGACTGTTTAAAAGCATTCAGTTGTAGCATCCCATCAAGAAGAGTTACCCAGTTGTCATTCCACAGAATATGAGCCTCATCAAAAGTTTCTGTGACACTGTGAATACTGCGAAATTGTCCACTGGCGAGAAAAAACATTAAACACATTATTATAACTATCCTTATTGTTGTGCAATATTATGTAGAATTTGTATGATATACAAATACAATAGTTTACCTATAATTATAGCCTCTCTCATATAATGTCTGATACATGTCTCGACCATCGATGTATATGTTATTTTCTTCATTCTCGTACTTCAATGCCTCTAGAAGACTTTTTGAACCAGAACTTTTCAAATGTATATAACCAGTAATAACTCTGGAATCTTCATTCATTACCTGACAAAATATTTAGTCATTGTTATCACTAGATTATAAACTTATTTTGACTCTTGATGAGATGAATGAGAATTATTCATGTTTCTTAACCGCCTTTTTTTGGAGTGAGTTTTATGGTATTTTGTTTCTAAACTAATTTTAAATAAAAAAAAGTTTGGAAACCATTAAGTATTATAATTGTATTTGCAACATTATGTTATGTTATGTTCATTTTATTAGTTTTTCTTAACATTTAATTTACCTCGAAGTAACCATTGCCTCTGGTCAGAGAAACGGCTAGCTTTACACTTTGTTGCTTTTGAAGTTCAGGCTGAGCGTAAAAGTGGACATCACTGAATTCAACGCTTAGCTTCTTCTTCTGAATTTGCAAGGACATGGCTAGAGTGTCCCATACAGCAACCAAGGCGAAAGAGAATGGTAATACTGTTTTATCTGCAAAATAAATTACAAAAGCAAAATTACAGATTAAAAGATTCCAAAAAGTAAGATTATGAGAAACAATCTAGTTGCAGAATAATGAAAATGTTTGTTATCAAAGTTGGCTTTATTAATATTTTTTGAGTTTTCTGTTATTTCGTAGAACATGTTGCTTTTATTAATTAGAATCGGGGTCTTAGAGGCTTCTAATGATTTAAAATGAACTCTGTTATGATAAAGGATAATGAAATAGAGATAATATATATGAGTTTTATTGCAAACACTGACTTACTTCCAATGACATTTCCTTTAAAGTAGTTATATTCATCGTCATGGATGGAGATAATAAATTTGCACAAGGCTGCAGTTATTTTACGAGCCTTTTCGAATAGTGGAAGAGACCTAAAAATCACGAAAAATTTAATTGTTTCAAAAGAATTCAAGAACAGACTTTTCTGATATCTGACTAACTGATTAATGATTTTTAGATTTTTTATACTAAATATAATTTTAAATAAATCATCATCATCACGTGCAGCCCGTCTCATCCCACTGCTGGGCATAGGCCTCTCTTCGCTTGTGCCAACCCTCCCTATCCTGCGCCAGTCTGACCCATGTACGACCTGCTGTTTTGACAATGTCGTCGACCCATCGAGCAGGCGGACGACCTACTTTTCTATAGCCCTCCCGGGGGACCCACTCAGTAACAACCCTGCTCCACCTGTCGTCACCGCGTCTGGCCAAGTGTCCTGCCCAGCTCCACTTGAGTCCCAATATTCGCTTGCTAACATCAAGGACTTTCGTTTGCTTGCGAATTTGAATATTGGGAACTCGAAAAGGGTGATGCCGAGCATGGCGCGCTCCATGGCTCTCTGTGCTACTCGCATTCGGTGCACAGTCTCCTTTGTAAGCGTCCATGTCTCGGCTCCATAAGTTATCGTGGGCAGAACACATTGGTTATAGAGACGGGTCATAAGACTCTGCGGTACAGAGGTTGACAATTGATTGACAATAAATAAAACTATTTTTTTTTGTTAGTTGTACCATTTGTCGTGATGAGCCCAATCGACGTAATGAGAAAGAAGCGGGGTGCCAGTTGATACAGGGAATTCAACTTTAGGATAGAGAACTTGTGTTTTTGGATGGTAACCACTCATATATAACCTGAAAGGAAATTTTATTATTTGAGATAAAACTATGTACCTAGTTCATAAAATATGTTAACTACTTTCAAATTGGAAAAAAAAAGTCAAAACCTAATGTCCCATTACTATAACTAGACATAATTAATTATGTAGGTATGCATTTGACAACAAAGTACAATAACTTTATGTTTAAGGCCTTTGGAAGTAAATTTATTAACAGCATTACACTTACTGGCCAACTGCTTCTAACAGTTTAAGAACAGCGTCATTATGTCCACGTCTCGTGAGAGGAATGTTGGTGCAGGTTTGCGGTAGGGACCGCTTCAGTATCGCCTGTAGAAGGCCGTGAGGAGCCACTTCAACAACAACAGCATTGCTGGGGATCAGCTTGCTGGTCTCTTCAAACAATACGGCGCTCTGGAATTGATATACATACATTTTGTGAACAAATTAGAAAAAATTACACTATCAGTGTCTGCTATTGATGTGTTTCAAAGTCGTTCCGTTACACATCATTTTTTCAAATCAAATCAAATCAAAACATTTATTTTGCGAAACATTGAGAAAGATATGAACAGCCTTGATCAGCTTATCAGCATGCAAACATAGAAACTTAAGTAGGTATCTATTAGTCAATACAAAATTTAAAAAATAAAAATAAAAGATTACATTTCAATTTACAATAAATATTAGTAATAATCATTTTTATTGGGCAAATAGGTATACAAAAATTATTTAAATTCTTAAAATTTGTCTGAGAGGTATTCATTTACACTGTAATAAGCCTTCTGTAGTAAAAATTTCTTTAAATTTATAAATACGCGGCGCCATGCAGAACACACTATTTTTTAACATTGCAGTCTTATTTGGTGGGCAACAGATTTTCATGTTATGACGCCTATTATTAAAATGCTTAAATAGATGCCCATTAGCTTTAACAAAAACTGCAACCTTATAAATGTACATGCAGGGTACTGTTAAAATATTCTAGATACATGTGCTGCCATCTATTGATAGGATGTGTGAACTAATGTTAGTGTCGAAATATGTTGTTTGAGTTGTTTCTAATTGATGGTTTGGAATAATAAAGTAGTCGTTGCTTGTCATTGAACTAAGAAAGTGTTGTTTCATTTTAGAATTATATTTCGTAATGTATGATTGATGTCATTTTCAAGTGTCAGTTTATTTCTTCCAGTAAACATAATTATGTGCTATCATCAGCAAACATTATTGTTTGATGTTAACTTTAGGTAGATCGTTTATGTAGATTATACAAGTAAAGGTCCCAGAACACTACCTTGTGGGACGCCGACACTAACATTCCGTAAATCGGACATGTAGGTAGGTAAGTTACCTCTTTTTGCTTAACATATTTCTGGGTATATCGGAATAAAAGAGCTAAACAAATAAATAATATAAACGAGAACACACTAGATTCATAAACAATAAGGAATCGACACTTGAAACCCGATTCAACTGAGTATTAACAAAGCAACCTTCTTGAGTAAAAGTAATACCAAAGTACCGATTCAACCCTCAAGCAGAGTTCACGTGAACCGAGTTTATATCGACGCTTAAGACAGATTTCTGATTACTTAGGATTTAAGAATATTTTTAAATTTTCTTACCAGCAAGTTGTTGGTGTGATATTCAGCCGAAGAGAACTTAGCTATAGGGCTATCCCAGTTGTCCTGGCACACTGAAGTAGAAACCCAGCGTTTGCTGCGTTCTCTCGGCGTTTTGATCACATCATTTAAATATTTTAGTAATCGAGGACCTATAACAATTCAAAATAAGGTAAGACAACTGAATTTTAAAGCTGTGTACGTCTTAAAACGACTTTATCCCACTGCTGAATTATTTTAAATTTTGACATTAAATTAATTTAGTTGTGGTGATGGTATATTCATATTACATCCCACTATCCCACTATCCCTCCCACTATCCCATCCCACTAATAATATTTTAGATGTGAAAGTTTGTGAGAATGTATGTCTGTATGTATGTTTGTTATTCTTTCACGCCAAAACGGCTGGACGGATTTGGTTGAAATTTGGTATGTAGATAGATGATACCCTGGATTAACACATAGGCTACTTTTTATCCTTATCAACACTGTAGGAAAAATGTTTTGTCTGGGAGCTTTAAACGAAAACGCTGCCTAAACCCTTTAAGATACAACAAAATAATGTATGATGGAATTGTGTATCTTATATAGGTCTAGTCAGCAATAGCATATGTCTATCTCTTAAGGATAACATACTACATGCATTTTAATGCTTAAACAAATGGTCAATGCTATAGCGCTAACTTGGAAAGCTATTTACAAACATACAGTATTAATCCTTATCATTTTAAATAGCTTCGTTAGCAAGAGCATTTCATGTACATTATTTTATCCTTTTACATGATGCAAATCAAATAAATACTTTAGGAGATATCGCAAAATCAAAATAACGCGCAACAAAATTAATTTCGTGTTTGGCCAGCGCGGGGGGCGGGGTGGGGGGAGCAAGTCGCTCATCGCTGAGTGCGTTTTCGTACCTAACGTGAATTTACAAGGCACTGTTTACAAGGTATCTATCATATCTATGTGATTATAAGAATTTTTACTTACCTACCTACGTAGGTTAGCTACGTAGATTAGTATTTGATTTTCTTTTTGGTAGGTATCTATTAATAACAATTACAAGCATTTCTTTGTTTTTGTCTTCATTGAACAGTTATACATAGGTATGTACCTACCTAATAGGTATTTGAATTGTTAAAATAATTATTGCATGCCTCGATGGGTAGAATGCATTGATTCCATATTATTAATTTTATAACATATTTTGTACATGTATTCATCGCAATAAATGATACTTTGACTTTGACTTTGACTTTAATCTTTCTGTTTTTGGTAACAATATATCTACTTAGGTACATTTTATGTGACGTCCCGGCTTCGCACGGATGTAGGTAGGTACTTATGGAGCAACCGTGATAAAATATAGACCGTGATAAAATATAGCCTATAACCACCCGGACAGTCTATTCTACACACCCTTGAAAGAATTTTTGAAATCGGTTTAGTAGGTAGTTTCGGAGATTACCTCCGTCAAACATACAAACAAATAACTCTTTATAATATTAGTATCTATCTATAGATAGTAAGTATAGATAGATAGGATAACACCAGCAGCGTGATATTGTTGTACAATTAGAATAGAAATAGGAATAGAAATAGAAAAAAAAATATTTTCTAAAAATACACATTAAAGACATAGATAGACTAGACATTAACAATGGAGAGGAAAATATGGCAACACCTCAGCATGTGCTTCAGCAGCACAATGGCTGATGAAGATGAGCATATTAAAATTAGGTAGGTATTGTATTGCTGTAATTTTAATTGAATAGGAAGGGGCAGATTTACCAATAGGCTGAGTAGGCTGGAGCCTAGGGCGGCAGATTTGGTCCCAATTTTTTTTATTTTGCAGAGAGAAATAAACAAATTGCCTACAATTTTTTTTTATAATCAAAATGTAATCTTCTAAAGTGAAAATCAGTGTCAACCTTCTATGTCTTATTTTGTTTAAAAAATTTAATAAAAAAATTCAAAAAAATTCTTCAATTTTATGAAGTGAACACCAGTGTCAGCCTTTTATTTCAGCACAACGAGCAAAATCAAACATTTCATGCCTTATTTGTTTTAAAAATTTCGGCTCGCTTCGCTCGCACGATAACTTCTTCAATTTACTGTAGTGAACACCAGTGTCAGCCTTTTATTTCAGCACAATGACCAAAATCAAACCTTTTTTGCCTTATTTGTCTTAAAAATTTCAGCTCGCTTCGCTCGCAAGATAACTTCTTCACTTTTCTGTAGTGAACATCAGTGTCAGCCTTTTATTTCAGGACAACGAGCAAAATCAAACATTTCATGCCTTATTTGTAATAAAAATTACGGCTCGCTTCACTCGCACCATACCTTATTTGTCTTGAAAACTTCGGCTCGCTGCGCTCACACGATAATTTCTTCAATTTACTGTAGTGAACACCAGTGTCAGCCTCTTATTTCAGCACAACGAGCAAAATCAAACCTTTCATGCCTAATTTGTCTTAAAAAAAAATTATAAAAATGTATTGCTGTAACCCTAAAACTCAAGAACGGCTGAACGGATTTTTCTTATCTTGGTCTTGAAATGTTCGTGGAGGTCTAGGAAAGGTTTAAAAGGTGAGAAAAATTCGATCCCGAAATTCCCGCGGGAACGGGACCTAAGCCGCGGGTGAAACCGCGGGGCGCAGCTAGTATTACATATTATAAGCAAAACCAAAGATGTATAGGTTATTGGGACCGGCCATTATAGGTACTATCGTGTTATGATCTGGTTTCGACAGGTTCATAGTTGTCCTTAGTGTTGGAGCATTTGTTTTAGCTTTATTGCAATTGTAAGTTTATAGCAATATGATTAGTCTATCTATGTAGTTTATTATTAGGTATTAAATTGAGTTTTTTGTTCTATCATATTTATTTTTTGTTTCTATGCACCCGACCAATATCCTTTCAGCGTAAATTTTTTCCATCCAAAGGTTGCCTGGAAGAGATCGCTTTTAGCGATAAGGCCGCCCATTGTACATTTTTAACTTTGTTGTAATTATTTTATAGGTAGTTATTTTTAATTTAAGGTGTGCAATAAAGAATTTTTCATTCATTCATTCATTAGCTTAAATGCCAACCAAGCAAGAAGTAAAATAATCTCCAATATGAATAGTCACCGATTTGAAGCTCTAATTTTTTTTTGCCAGTACGGGCTCATATTATTATTTGTTATAGGTAAATATAGATTTACAAGAACGGATGAGATGCGATCATAATATTATATGAAAATCACATGCGGCGTCGTATATATATATAATATATATATATATAATATATATATATATATAATATATATATATATATAGCAATATATAGAAGGGTGTATACCATCATAATAAAGCTGATAGTCACGAAATAAAGATGATCGTCATTATAGAGAATTCTTCACAAGAAATACTTCGCGTGTGGATACCATATACACACATCAACAAAGTCTAGGGATATCTTAGTACCACATTATTTTCGCTTTGATATTTTAAAATCTTGTTTGTTTTCATTTAAAGTTTAGATACCGATTGAAACCTCTTTTATTCTATTTTTAATTTTTTGAAATGGAAATTAAAAAAAAAAAGAATTATTAATAGTACGGTGGCAAAATTGTTAGAGGTGTGTTTCGACGAGAAAAAATTAAATTGTTTTATTGAAATTAATTATTGAAAAAGGGATTGTATTGTTTTTATTTTATAATTTGTTGGGCCGTATGAGTTTAAAGAGCAATTTTACATCGTCATTTGAGTCGAGGTGAAACCCGTGAGCCGTGGGCACGTTAGAAAATGGCGCGTTGTTGCTGAGGCCATACACGCCAGCCAAGACGTGATAACAGGATTGTGATCACGTTATCTTAGTAATAGGGATGTAGTTAAACTGCCCAAGGTTAGATTCGGTGTTACTACGCAGAGACAGGATTGATTTTTCCAAATGACCGCTAGAAGACCACTAAATTTTCAAGCGATTTAACTAGTAAAAAAGCTCTAGGGGGACCCCCAGCTGCTGATAAGCGTCCAAATCGTGCAAATGAGGTTGCATGAAGTTGGTCTTCATGTTCGAAGACCGTTGCATGTTACAGCGTTGCGACGTGGCAATCGCGGTCGGCTGCTTTTGTGAGCTCGGGAGCATTTAATATCGAGTGACGAACATTGGTCTTTGGTACTGTTCATCGATGAGTTCCGGTTTAATTTTCATCCGGATTCAAGAAGAACACGCGTTTGGCAAACTCTAGGAAGAGTTAGTCGCCTGCAGCACCCTCAAGAGGTCCCCCCATACCAAGGCGGAACAATCACGCTTTGGGCAGAAATTCGTCTTGGCGCACGAACCCAGCTCGTTTGGATCCAAGGCAACATGACTGCACAAAAATACCACGAGGAGGTGCTAGAATCTGTCGTTGTCCCTCACAGAATCCAAATGGGCTAAGAACTTTTACTCAAACACGATAATGCTAATGTCCATACCGTGCGGCCGCTCACCGACAACTCCGCAACAAGAAATTGGCAATTTAATTTTAAGTATCAACCAAAAATATCGATGTGTAATTAATGTAAGAGGTAGCAACACTAATAACTTAAAATTAGATTTTAAATTTAATAAAAAAAACAGTAAGAAATTATTATTTTTATCATACAAATTTTCTATGGAGTTAAAAAAATAATATTATTAATATTAAAACCAAAAGAATTACATAATGTTTTATTTTATTATTATAGACCTTAAAATTACCTACCACTTTGCCATTTACTGTTTTTAAAAATTCTTCACCGATTTTTAGATATTTGATGAAATGTACAATATCCCTAGACTTTGTTGATGTGTGTATGTTAAATAGACTATTAATCTTATCTGAACCCTATTTAGCAGGATTAAGGAGCATAACCTACCATGAAAAAATCGATGTACATTTTTTTTTTCTTTCTCTGCCCACAATAAATGAGTAATTATGCCTATTTTTTGAATTTTTCAGCATTTTAAATTACTAGAATTATAAAAAATGATTTTATTTAACTATAAGAACGCTTATTTTAACTAATTTCAATCAAATTTATGGGTTCCGTATCATCAGGAATTAAATCCCGCTAGATTACGATTTTCTTACACTGTGCGTCGGTTAGATTTTAAAAGTTCTTGAGCCGGGTCGCAAGGTTGCGCGTGCGTTCTGATCCTTGTCCATCAAAACTGTCAGTTGCTTAGCTTAGACGAGATTATATTCATCATCATCATCTCCCTGCTCTTATCCCACTAGGTGGGGTCGGCACAACACGTTTCTCTCTTCCATTTCCCTCTATCGTCCGTCATCTCAGTACTCACTCCTTTCACACACATATCTGCACACACACAGTCCATCCATCTTTTCTTAGGCCTACCTCTTCCAGTGTATCCATCCACATTCATATTCATCGATCGCCGTGTGACATGCCTCTCATCCCTCCTCATGACATGACCATACCACGCCAACCTTGCACTCTTCAACTTATCAATCACCGGCGCTACTTTCAGACTTCCCCTGATATACTCATTCCTTATCTTATCCATTCTCGTCACTCCACACATCCATCTCAACATCCGCATCTCATTCACATGCACTCTTCTTTCATCCGTCACTTTGGTTGCCCAACACTCTGATCCATACAATACGACAGGTCTGATGATCGTTTTGTAGATTTTCCCCTTAAGTTTAAGGGGCATCCTACGATCACATACAGTTCCGGAGACCTGCCGCCATTTCATCCATCCCGCATTCATTCTGTTTTTGATGTCCCGGTCAATCTCGCCGTCGTTCTGGATAAGTGAACCGAGGTACCGAAAGTCGGAGCAAACTGGTAGGGGTACACCGTCTAAGGCGATAGGAGAGAAACTGGAAGGACCACCGAAGTCGCAGAACAAATGCTCGGTTTTGGTCCTGCTTATCTTCAAGCCGACGTTCTCCAGTCTCTCCCGCCATTTTCCCAGTTTGCTTTGGACCTCAAGTTCATCTTCTCCTATCAGGACAATATCGTCCGCGAACAGCATGCACCAGGGTGCCTCCTCCTGTATGTCCGATGTCAGTGCATCCATCACCAGGAGGAACAAATAAGGGCTTAAAGCCGATCCCTGGTGCAAGCCTACCGCCACATTGAAATCATCCGTGATTCCAGCTTCAGACCGGACATGAGTACTCGCTCGACTGTACATAGCTCGAACGAGCTGAATGTACTTCTCAGGCACTCCCCTTACTTTCATTGCCCACCACAGAACCTTTCGGGGCACCCTATCATATGCCTTCTCGAGATCCACGAATACCAGATGTAAGTTTCGGTGCGCACGTCTGTATTTCTCACAGAGTTGTCGAAGCGCAAATATGGCATTCGTGGTTCTACGTCCAGGCATAAATCCAAATTGGTTCTGTGATATCTCACATTCCTCTCTCAAACGTCTCGCTATTACTTTCTCCCAAACTTTCATACTATGTGACATGAGCTTTATTCCTCTGTAGTTGTTACAGTCTTGTACATCACCCTTATTTTTGAAGATGGGCACCAGAGAACTGTTGCACCATTCATTCGTCATTATATTATTATTCTTATTTATTATTCATATAAATGAGAATGAACTTACCAGCACTTGCGATGTACCGAGAGTGATAAGCAATGTTAGAGCATGGGACTTCTTTGGCAAATATCCCTTTAGCGACCAATTCACTGACGAATCTCTTCATCGCTTCTGCCGGTCCAGATATGGTGCATGAATCAGCACTGTTGTGGCATGCAATTTCTATTTCAGGAGGACATATTTTCGTAACCTAGAATTATAATATACTTAATTGTAAAAAAAATTGTACTCGTAACTCAAAAACATCAATTTAATGTGGTGTTTTAGCTCTTACTTGGTTAAATCCCAGTCCCACAGCAGCCATAGAACCTTTAATGAATGGCGTTTCCAAAGAGACCAAACCGCGGCTATAAGCTGAGAGTATCATTTCTTCTGCAGTCATACAACCATCAGCATAGGCGCATCCTAGTTCACCCACACTATGACCTATTAAAAAGAGGTTTTCGTCGTATGTTAGGTTATTTTTAACAAAAAAGACAACGAAGATATTGTCTAATAAATGCCAGACACATTTTAAATGAGATATATTATTTAATATAATAAGTCCATTTCTCTTGTTGTGATAAATTTTTGAATGATTGTAGATCTTTTAAAATGGTTTTGGACGGGAGAAAAGTAAATGCCAAAGTGCTTACAAACGTAACCTTTGCCATAAAAAGGTTTATAATAGTCTTTCTTAAACTTTCGCGATCACAATGATAATTTATTAGTTTTAACTTTAATTTTTCTAGGTTCATAGTCTAATGGCTGGTAAACACGGGAACGACATGCCACTCAAGATACTCAGTGTCATCATCGACTGTCTTCTTGTTGTTGATGTAGTACAGCTACCTATTTAATGAGTGGTCAGAAAGATAACAAGCTACCAACCAACGCTATGCGAAATCTCGATTAAACCAAACGAGATATTCTTCTTTATGCGCTACTAGCTGCACCCCGCGGTTTAACCCGCGTAAGTCTCGTTTCCGTGAGAATATCGGGATAAAAACCCTATGTGTTAATCCAGGGTATCACCTATCTACATACCAAATTTCAACCAAATCAGTCCAGCCGTTTTTGCGTGAAAGTATAACAAACATACATCCATACATTTTCACAAACTTTCACATTTATAAAACTAGTAGGATAGTAATAAGTAGAATAGGATTGGTTTATATGTTTACCGATAATATGATCTGGCATCAGACCTAGCTCATGGAGAACATCAGTAAGTCCAATCTGTATAGCCGCTATACCCACGAACGAATGTAAAATATTATCGAACATCGTCTTGTCGGGAGATGTTATAATGTGAACAATGTCCAACCCTTTTGGCGCTAAAACTTGGTGGCACCTAAAATACAGTTCTATTTTTTTTATTTGCGGCATAGTTTAAATTATGTAGGACAACTTTAAAACGACACTATAGTATAATTATAAAAAAAGTTAAACAACATTCTTTGCAATCTGGAAAAATAAACCTATCTTTTGAAATAAATCTAAAGTTTTAGTGAAAACGCATACCGTTCTATAGCTGCAGCAAATATAGGAATTCGCATAAGTTCTTTTCCCATTCCTGACCACTGTGAGCCCATTCCACTGTACACAAACCACAGAGGGCGCTGTGCGTCGTCATAAGTGTCCACTTTCTCCATTATACTGACGGTTTGCTCGTCTACCGTATCTGAAACCATGAATGTGATTATTTCGTATGACTAATACATAAGAAAATAAAATGTATTTTAAAAAGAAACAGTTACAGCCTCAGACTTTGGTAGGTAAGTGAAATCCAACCTAAAACATAAAGGGTAATTATTAAAGTATGTTTTAAACTGAATTTAAACTGTCGACAAAAAATTTGACGGCGCAGGTGGTAAAGGCGCGCCTGAGACGCAGAAGCTGCGGATTCGATTCCTGCTGACAGATGTTTGCGTGATCTGCAAATATTTGACTCAAGTCAGAGTGCTTTCACAAAGTTAATCTATGTAGTATAATCTGGTTACCATAACACAAGCATTAAAGCTTAGCTTGGGACGAGATGACGCTGTGTGGATTGTCCAAGGACATTTACTTTGATCAGCGCGCGGTTTAAGATTGTAACAAATCTACATTGATTGTGTAAATGCCCATGCATATCAACCTTGTATGTAATTTACCTAGAATGATAAAACCTCGGCCTAAATGCCCAGTTATTCTTGTCCCGTGAATGTTCTGCAGCAACGCTAACTCTTCTGCATCTATTGGATGTGACATCAGTTCTTCAAAAGCTCTTTTGACAGATGAATCCTTCCTACCAGATATTGTTACTAGTCGTGGTATGGTTGTTTTGTAGAGGTTGAGGTTCTGTTAAAACATACATGAAAATGATACATTTAAAAATAAATATAATATTATGATATATATTATATATATGCGGCTGACGTGACCTGCCCAATCCCATTTAAGTCTAAGTATAAGTCTAATTTAAATCCCATTTAAGTGGGCTAAAGCCACAACAGAGTGGACGCCTCCTAACAGGAAACGACCTCGCGGCAGACCGCGCCGGAGATGGAGAGACGAGTTGGATACCCATCTAAAAAATTAGTCCACAGTGGTTGAAAATAGAGAAAACTGGAGAGAAGGAAGGAAGGCCTTTGCCCTGCAGTGGGACGTTACAGGCTCTTAATAATAATAATAATAATTATATAAATACATATAAGTCAGAGAAAACAATGTTGAAAGTTGGGCCGCAATACAAACGAAACTGAGGGTTTTGCAAAGCTCTTCTATACATAAGTTAAAAGATGGATACATAATAGTCTTTTATGTTGTACTTTGATTATATAACTAGAAAAAATAAACCGAGTTATAAGTTGTGACGAGCACGACTTTATTTTAGGTACCTAGATTGATTAATTTCTGGAGTAACGAATGCTATCAAATCAAAAGGAGCTTCCCAAGAGACATTGTTAAATAAGAATTTAACTGCTTTCCTCAGTTTTTACATGATCGACATTAGTCTGGTAGCTAAATATAATAAAATTGGAAGGAGAACCTTCGGCTTGTAGCGTCCATTCAGCAGAATATGGGCATTGATTCCCGTCATTGATAGGTTGTTGATGGCCACGTAACTTCTGTTAAACTCTCGGTGCTCATCCAGCAGTTGAATCCGTCCCTCTTTTATTGCTGGAACGTCGTTTCTGGGATTTTCAATGTTCAAATTTGCTGCAAGCTTACCGTGGTGGTATCCTAACAGCACCTTGAATGTAAAAAATCGAATAAAAATGATAACGAGTGGCGAAATCAAAAAATATAAATCCGATTTCGGCGTGGGACAAATTCAAGAGGCGTGGGCGGGGCGCGAGTATGGTGCGAGTGTAGGGTGGGTGGAGCGCACTGTCAGAACTTTTTCTGCATTACCTGCACTTGCACTGTCTAGGTGCATAAACGAAAAAAATCCTTTACACAAAAAAAAAAAATATTTAAGAACCTCTTTTTATGGTCGATTTAAAATAATAATTATACGTAATGTTAAAAATCCCTATTAACTAGCAAATTTAATTTTCGAAAAAACGATGAAAATAAATCATCAGAATACTGACAATTTGAGTCATTTTCAAGTTATTCATAGTTGTTGTTTGCTCTACATAAATAGCATTTGAATTCTTTTGGTCTGTTTTTTGGAGGTCGGAGGGTGTTTGTGTTACCTTTATTGTTGCAGATATTCCAGAAGCAGCCTCTGAGTGGCCAATGTTGGAAATTACACTGCCAAGCAGCAACGGCTCTTCTCTGTTGTTGCAGAACGTTTTGTCGAATGCTTCTAGCTCAGATTTATCTGCTTTAGGGTCAGCTGTAATAGTAAATTTTTTTACTAGGTGAGAAGGGCACACCGCTACGCTAAAATGGAATTGGGCAGGACATGTCTGTCGGATGCCAAATGAGCTGTGGGCGAAGGTAGCTACCGAGTGGCGCCCCGACCCAGAAGGGGACGCGGCAGACCGAAATGGACGTGGAAAGATGAAATCAATCAGTTTGTGCAGAACTGGGGGGTAGTTGCCGAGGATCGTGAAGTGTGGAAGGAGAGGAGAGGGCCTTTACCCAGCAGTGTCACGGCTTATAGTAAATAATAATTGTTACCTGAGCCAAATCCTTCGACGTATTCTATAACACTAGGTGAGACTCCGATCGAATCGTAAAAGTTTTTCAAATATGCAGCCATGACTTTGGGGTCCCGATAGTAACCGTACAAGGGTCCTTGATCTCCTTCTTCTAATTGTAAAAAGCTACAATCGACGTGCACAACTTCTGCGTAAATTCTGTAAATGTTTACACATTTTTTTATCTATTCTTAAAATATGGTTTATGAATAAATGTATGAAAAAGATGTAAGTTTACCTGACGGCATCTTTAGCTCGCTGCAGAAACAAAACATTCACGGCCTCAGACTTAACACAACCTGAAGCATCAGCTGAATATGACTTTGTTGTACCATCCGTGCTCATATTTATTTGTCTGAAATATACAAATGAAAAAAAAATCTAAAACGGAAGGATAGGAAAAATCCTAAGATATAGGACACCATGGGGCATTACATGTGCAACACGTACGACTAACCTTCTTGTCGTCATCAACATTTTATCTTCTGCTCTATCATAATACAGTAGATAAATTCGAGATTATCGACATATTTTATTTGTGGTCTCGTCGCTTTGGACATGCTAAGCATACAAAAGGTTCCTGATTTTCCCGGGTAAAAAAAAATTTAAGCAGATATTTTCAATCGATAGAGCTGAGTTTAGTTTGGATGACAATTATACACGATAATAATATGCTTTTTATCAGCATGGTGGACTGTCCAAGATGGTGAATTAGTTATTTTTGATAAGTTTCTACAATATCAAATGAAAGAACTTGTTGAGAGTAACTCGAAAAATACTTACGGTATCATGCAACAGCTCGATATAACACTGCTATAAAAATCTCTATTCATAAAAGCGTTTTGGCGCTATAATCGACATAATCGACGTTGTAAACTTACAGACCCCAGCACCCTAGTATAACTCCATTTTAGAGTAAAAATGGATCAGCTGTTTGTTTTGCCGGAATTTTTTGTTGGAGAAAATATAAACATTAGTATGGCTGTGTTTTTCAATATTAAATAAGTAGTGAGTTGATTTCTTATTTTCATTATAATGGTAACATTCTGGTCTGATATTGACAGTTTAGTTATACTATGTTAACATTTATTTTATGAATACACATTTCTAAAATCAGTGTTGGAAGCCCAAAATGGAGCTTAGATACGTTTTAGTTAGCTGAATAATAAAGCTTTTGGATCCCATTACTATGCATGACACCGTTAATGTGACGTCACTCTTAATTCAACATGGCGGAAGAACGGAGATAGCGGAATATTTTATATTTTTTATCCACTTCTACAGTATTGGGTATTAAAGGAAAGGATAATAATTATTTACCTAAAATTAAATTAAAAGAAAAAACCTTTTTAAAAAAATTTACTTTCTTTTTTTTATTATAATATTTTTTGAAAAGGTTTTCTTTTTAATTTATTATGTTTTCTAAAGAGAAATGATAGTGGAATGTTAAAACTATTTACTTTGCATAAAGGACTGCAGTCTGTGGATGCAGACATAGGTGAGTTCCACCAACTACAGCAGCCTCGCAGTCTCCCCGAGAGATGGCGCAGTAGGCCTGCTCTAAAGCTGCGCTAGAGCTGCAGTCCGAATCGTCAAGGGCTATCGAAGGGCCTTTCGAATTCAGCCAGTAGGAGATGCGATTGGCAAACATTGTTTTACTAGCCCTAATAAAAAAAAATGGCCAAATAAATTTAAAAAACGCCACGTCAAAATTATCAAATTGAATAAACAACTCACCCAGAGATGGCAAATCCTAAGCTATTTTTGATATTGCAAATCATTGCTTGCAATGATTCAGACGTAGACGATCCAATGAAAACTCCGATATTTCTCCCATATAAATTATCTGGGCAAACCCCTGTTGATACAAACCAAAAATACTTAACAAATAACAAAGTTAAATAAATGTTTAAAAAAAACTTTGGAAAAATAATAATGGCAACATGTATTTGCACAATGATTGCTGCAGTGCTCCTTAGTGAGTAGGCACCGTAACCGACACGAAACCCGAACTTATAGTTGACACGTGGTGGTTGGTGGTAATAATAAAAAGGTAACGTGATAAATACCCGGTCATATAATTTATAAAATAGTAAAATATTAATAACAAAGTAGGTACTTATAGTCTCGCATTATACCTACCAGCATCATAAATAGCATTGTAAGCTTGCTCAAGAACCTTGCGAGCCATCACATCCATACACGATGCCAAATGATGGTGGACTTTGAAGAAATGGGAATCGAAACGGTCCAGTTCCGGAATATTCCCGGAGTACTGAGACATTTTTGGATGTTGAAACTTCCAGCGAAGATCATCTTTTTTAATTGGATTTATCTGAAATTAAAGACGATTTATATGTCTATTTTTGAAAACGTCACTGCTTTTATTGACTCAGACAGAATGATTAGTTTATATTTTATTTATTTATTTAGGTTTACCAACAATTGTAACAAGAATACTTTTACAAGGTATACATAGTACATATGTACACTGACGTACTGACAAATGCTAATTGCACAACCACTTACAGGTAAACACAGCATGCTTATTTATACAAGGAAGAAGTATACATAACAAAACGGTAAAGCTTACAGTAACAAAACAGAGAGAAAAAAATATTTGTAATATTACCTTAAAACATTTAAAAAGTTATCAAGGTATTAGGTAAGTTCACAGCTAAATAGCGGCGAAACTTAGTAAGATCATGAGTTTTTGCTGTATAAGCTAATGCCAGCTAATTCATTTGCATAGTGTTTCCTAGGTAAAGTGTAGCCTGTGTATTACAGACTAGCTATGTACCTATGTTTCAAATTCCAAACATTATTTTTACTTGTAACATGAATAGAAACTTTTGCGTTTGTTATTATTAGTAAGATACAGCGCGAATATAAATACGTAAGTAACAAACCTTGTTGTACAGAATCTTTTCGAGGTCGCTGACGTAGTTGGAGCTGGGGAAGAGGCCTGACATGCCAGAGATGACGACGCGGTTTCCATCTCGAGGAGGCACAGCCTCTCCTTGGATATCCTCGCATTGTGGTGAAGGAGCCATGTTTGTATGCTTTGAAAATACAAAAATATCATTTTAAGTTATAGGTACCTAATTCACTAAAAAATTACCGTTTAGGTTATTAATTTTGGATACTATTATTATAAAGTAAAATGTCTGTATGGAAGAACCAAAACACACTGACTAGTAAAAACTAATAAATCAAGGCTCAAAATGTACAATAAATTGCCGTCAGAAATATTTAGGCTTCTTTTAAATAATTTAAAAGTATAACTATGTAAGTTTTGTCAAGGTCGCCAACAAGACCTGGATGCGATCAGCCCAACACCGGAAGGAGTGGCAGAAATTGGAGGAGGCCTACACCCAGCAGTGGGTTGACACAGACTGAGAATGATGATGATGTAAGTTTTACATTATGTTGTGATCTCAAAAGTTTTGAAAGACGACATAACGTCATGAGCTCAAAGTCTTTACCAAGTAGATAAATCATCTTAAATTGGCTCCAAAAGCCACAATATAAAAACAGTGTTATGGTCAACATCTACAATGCCAGTTATCGAACGCAGTATTGTATTACGCACCCGATCTAAATGCTTAAGGCTGCTTAATCAAATTCAAAGAAATAGATCGCGTGACGCAGAGCTGTCATTTTTGACGCACAATTCTATGGAGGCGGCGGAAAAAAGTGATACGTCCTCTCGCTGGGAGGACCCGGGATCGACTAATTGGAAGACGATTGCGCGGCCGGATATATAGTGATTATAAAATAATCCTGTAAATTACTGGGTGCTCAAAATTGATTGAAAATTTGTACGTTAAGAAATACCTATATTTTCACAACATAAATAAAAATAATATGTTTTTATTCAAATACTAGTAAAAAATATGTGTTAAAGTGAAACGATTTTGTACTTTTTAAATATAGTTTTAATTACCTTTAGAGGCAATTTTTGTATTGTTTTGCTCTGTAGTACATTATGAGACTATATTTTCAGGTCAACAATCGCTTAAAATAAAACATTTTCTCACATTACAATGGTGATATCCCTTTTGAAAGACAGCTCTGACGCTCATTTTCGTAAAACGCTATGACGCGATTGACTTCTCCTTCAAAAACTATAATCAAAAATTATGTTTTCTCTCTGTAGTGCACAATAATAAAAATTAATCTTTCTAAAACCGTAAAATTCTTTAAATAATCTGATCACATTATTGAGATATGGCTCTCGAAATACAGCTCAAATAAGCTAATGACGACTACACGCTCTTAAGACCTAAAATGATCCGTTCTATTGTCCTCTGGCAAATATTAAGTCGGGACTTCTAGAACTCTGTCAGTGACCATGTCTGCACACCGTAAGTTAGGACAGGATTCACATATTGCACATCGTGCCTGGAAATATCAATTAACGTAAGGGACATTTGGTCGAAAATGAGATAAATATGCCGTTCGGCTTAAAATTTTGCGCTCTATCGAATGGCATACTCAGAATTTTGATATCTTCAAAAAAATGTCCCTTACAGTACACATTTTTAACAATTTTTATGCGTAGACTTCTTAAAACATTAACGTAAAGGACTTTTCATCAAAGTTCTTTTCATATAAATAAAGTAAGCAACATTAAACGTATAAATTAAGAAATTGGTTGTCCCTTACACTAAAGCCACTTGAGGAATTGAATACAAAACTCTATTTACGCTATTTATCGTGTTTGAGTTATTTCAAATTGGTCCCTTACGTTAAAATGATACGAAATTATTCGTCAGTTACATGAAATGAAAATGAACTTTATTTCCCAGGTGAAATAAAGTTCATTTTTGTATGTCATATAAATATCATTTCAAACAATATCAATAGATGTTTTTCGCAAGATAATTATAATAAAACCTATGTAAAACCATTGCTAGAGTACGGATTTTAGACGCCTTCGAGGATATCTCATTGAAACATTTAAGATTGTGACATACCAGTATAATTTGCCAAATATTTATAATATGTTGAGAAAAAAAGACAACCAAAGACTTAAGTGGTCACCAACTTAAGCTGATCTGTGACCCCACCCACTAACTTGCTGCATATTACTTCTTCAGCAACAAGGTGGTCCACAATTGGAATGCACTACCAGACGACGTTGTGGCAGCTCTTTCTACCAATGCGTTTAAAAACAGGCTTGACTACTGACTACGATATAACAAATCACTGCTCAAAAAGATTGACAATACAAAAACTATAAAGACTATTCCAAGATTGTATGATAATTATCTATAGACATACCAGTAGTAGCTGCTCGTCTATCATCGTTAAATAATAATACTATGTATACTTTTTGCAATCAAATGCCAAATGACCGAAGATTTTAATTAGGTAACTACTAAAGACGTTGACTTAATAATGATAGGCTCGTATTTTGCACAAAATAATGATATTTTTAAATAATCTACCATTATGTTTCTATTCGTTTTAATAAATACCTTTTAATTATAATAAATTAGTGTGATATCTAATTAAAATTCCCATTGTTCTTTTTCTTTTTAGTTGTTTGCTCGCTCCACTTGCATATTTTTTTGTTTTATTTTTTATGTTGATATTTTTTCTTTACTGTGTTTTTATGTGTACCGAAATAAACTTCTTATCTTTATCTATCTATCTAAAAACGAGCTGATTTAAATATTACTTAGTCACAATGTTTTTTGTTTCGTGGAACATCTGTTGCAGTTTCTGTGATGTTGAAGCAAAAAACAATACATACTTATATAATACATCGACTTCTATATCGTGAGCAATTTCCTGCACTTTCGAGGTACATTTCTGTTCATATCTCCGAAGATACTTAACAAATCCTCAATAATTTTTATGAGATCATCTCGGGAGTAAACTCTTTCCAAGAGAAAAAAAACATTCATAATTCGGTTCACTTTTGCCGAAAAAAACCGTTTAAGTATAAGTTATGTTTATAATTCCGAAGATCCTCATCAGACTGATCATCACATTGTGAATTTCTTTGCCTGTGATGAAGAGTGGCTTGAACATTCCACTATTTCGTGAACTTTTGATGGGTCTAAGTACTAAGTTCTGTAAAAAAGACTGTTTATCCATTTAGTACCTCGTGTTATTTCTTGTATAATGGTTCTGAGAGAAGTAGTATGTTTTTCAATGGCGGTTTTGATTAAATGGAACCTCCATCAAAAGCATTGATAATTATCCTGCCTGACGCAACGTTAACTTCTCTGTCGACGGTTCTCAACTAGATTAATTATATTTTATTTAGTCTTCAGCTATTGAGTTTTCGTCTTTTTTTTAATTATGTATGGCTTAACTGCTATTCTATGTATGTCTTTATATTGTTCGTTGACATAATCAAATTCTGGACAAAAATTGAAAATTGATTGTAAAATTTGTTTTTGGAGTGAATAGTTTTAACATGTGAATTTATAAAGATTTTGTTTTTTAACTCGAAATGCTGCTCGTTTCTTGACGACACACTATGTGCCACTTAGAACAAGCTAGCTGGACAATATTATTTTTGGCTTCAAATCTACTCTAAAGCACTTTAAACATGTCATTTGACCATAATTTATCGAAATATTAAAAAAAAAATTAAAAAAAAATTAAAAAAAAATTTTTTTTTTTCGTCAAAAAAATTAAATTAAATGAAGAAAAGAATCATTTACTTTATGGTTGAAAGATAACACCCTTGAGTTGGGCCTATATTATAAAAATGTCGCGGTTCTAATGAGGATCTTCGGAGATATGAAGAGAAATATGCCTCAAATGTACAGGAAATTTCATATTATTCGATCTGCCAGTGATGGTGATGGTAATAATATTATTTATTTTATTTTATATGACTCTTTTTCATATTATCATGGCATATTTTACAAAACAATAAATAAAATCCGCTCCTAGCCTATTTTTCAGTTATAATTATAAATTATTGTATTTTTTTAATTAAATTTCTTATAAACTCATCTGTAGCATCATTCAAGTCAATTTTGATCACAAGAAATTCATTTATTTGTGAATTCGTTCATTTTTTATCCATTCTTCTACAAACTCAGTTCAAGAAATCAACAACACGTGTTCTGTAAAACTGAAAAAAAAAATAGATGTGCAATCGTGTGCAGTCTGAAACTAACATTTTCTAATAGTAGATAGATGACTGTATGTTTTTATGCTAATTCCAGCCTGGGGACAAGTGGGGGCAAGTAGTTTCTACTCTGATAAAGATAAAATATGTGTAAAAATGTTGGTATCTTTTGTGTTCAACCGGGTGTAATTTCTATGGAAAACACAATTAATCAAAAGTTATATTATGAAAATGTACTACATACCAACCACTTCACGATCCATTAAAAAAAATTTCACTATATAAAAAAACCTCGAATTTATAAGCTAACAACTGAAGTGCAAAATTGCTAATGATTTTACGTTTTCTTACCCTCATTTTGATATTGTGAGAGTTATAACTTTTACACCGCCGATATTTGTAAAAATCTATTTATGGTTTCATGTCCTCACGGGTTTTTGCTATGATATTAGGTAGTGAAAAGGAAGAAATGAGGTAACCCTTTTTGTCCAGCTAGAACAGGAAAATTACACTCTGTGCGACACTCAAAACATGACGCCGTAAGAGATTGCACGTTATCTAGCTCTTATTTTCTGAAATCCATCGAATTTTTCAAAAAAACCACGCCGTCACGTGTAGCGTTAAGACATGGTTATTTGGAGAATAAAGGACACCACACACAGCAGCTATAATATGAAGATATATCTTATAGCACGATATATCTCAATACATCTTTCTATAGAAATCGTCAGGAGACCACACACAGCAGCTATAATATATATTTTCATATCTTCGTATCTTAAGATACTGAGCTATACGAAAATATATATCTCAGTATATCTCAATATATTTCAGTATATTTCACTTCGTACAGGATGTTCAAAAATTTGATGATTATTTTATACTTTTATTTCATTCTAACCTAAAGCACATAGCAAGTCGTTCTTCGGAAGAACATGTGGGAATTATTGCTTACACTGCTGTCCCCATCCAGAGCCTCCGAAGAGCGGACGTGTCGTGAAATCATGGATAATTAATATAAGTAATTAATACTTGCACATAGAAAGTTAATCCTCTTAAGACTCAAGCTATAGTTCTGGGCAGTTCCCGTACAATATCTAAAATTAACTGGCTATCATTACCTAAAATAGAATTTGATAATGTTGTTGTTCCTTTTTCTAACAATGTTAGAAACTTAGTAGTGGTTATGGACAGCTGTATGTCCTGGAAGCCGCAGCTTGGTTCAGTGAGCCGAAGGTTGTTTGCTTCTTTTAGTTCACTTCGAAGGTTGCGTAACTTTCTCCGTAACTATCCACGTAGTGGGATAAGGGCAGGGATATGATGAGATGATGATGATAGTAATCTACTATTCCTAGGGCAGGAAAGTATTATTTATTTTCCCTAGGGACGGATAATGTTGCTTTGAACCCATGATCCGGCAACTTCGTGCGTACTTTCCGTGTATGAGTATGAATAAATAAGAACACCTTTTATAACACTTTAGCTGGAGAGCGCGTCAATCGTGGGTGCATTTCTGTTTTTACCCACAGTTTCTTCCCAAAAGCACAAAGTAATAATAATTTTTGCCGTTTATACCCACTGCTATTTTTCATTTTCGTTCATTTTCACTCAGAACAAAAATGACTTAAGTAACAAAATACGGCAAAAATGTTCAGTTGAAATAAAAAATGATGGCATTTTAAAATGTTTTAATCAAATAACAACATAAATAATTATACAGTAAAATATACACATAAATATTATATACATATATATATCACAAAAACTAACGAAAAATATTATAGATGTTTTATAAAAATGTGTATATAAATATTATAATTTCGTTTTAATTATAGTTAAAACATACTAGGAAAAGCTTGTATCTTAGCCATAATAATAATTGTTTAGGTAGGTATGTTGTTCAAAACTGGTAGCCGTAGGCAGGTAAGTAAGTAATTTTAAACAGTTAACTGTCAAAGTTTTGTAATTTTATCTACAAATTGTTTGTCTGACTGTATAAAATCAATTATTTTGATTGCGGGTAGAAAATAAACACATTTTGGGTATAAACGACAAAAAAAAATCATATTTTTTGAAGTTGGTTGAAAAACCGACATAATTTGGGGAGAAACAAAAAAAAAGGTGAGTGGGTAGAACATGTGGGTAAAAACAGAAATATACCCAATCAAATGGCGTATGTCAATGAAATTAACTGGACGTATCTAGGGGGGGGGTCCAGGGGGACCGAACTACTACTTTTAACTAAAAAAACATTTGCTCGCTTTGCTCTTGTCGTTTTTACCAGAATAAAAACCGGCCCTCAATAAAACAAAGTGACACAATGCTTTTATCTTCCAAAAATTATGTTTATAAGTCAAAAGAAAATTTGCTCGCTCTGCTCGCGTCTTTTTTTGCAGAATAAGAACCGAATGAATACGCTGCTTTTAACTAAAAATATTTTGCTCGCTCCGCTCGCGCCATTTCTACAAGTAATAGAAGAAAAAAGAGGCGAGAGGGGGGGGGGAACTTTGATGCTTCGGACCCCCCCCTTAGGAAAGCTATAGCTACGTCCGTGCAAAAGATATATTACAGCAGATATCTGTTCTGTGTGTGATAGCTTACGATAATATACAGCTATATATCCCGGGATGTAATATACCGTAATATATATTATAGCTGCTGTGTGTGAAGTCCTTAAGGTGACTGGTCTAATGGTTGAAGCTAAATCTGAATCTGTTACAATAAATAATAAACAATCACAATTACAACACGCATGAAGAGTATGATACGAAAACTCGTGATTTTGACATCTTTTAACTTCTTAGACATAATTAAAGGATATCAAATTGTCTAAAAATTACTAATAAATTTAAAACCGCGGTATTATCCATAAAAAATAAAATTAAGTTTTTTATTATCTATTTTTCTTGTTGAATTAGAATGGATAAAATAAGCAATGAGTAGGTAAAGTTTGAAAGTGGCACCTGTGTCTGAAAAGGTGAGGAGTGCCAGATTAGCATGGTATGGTCATGTAATGAGGAGGGATGAAAGTTATATTACTAAGAAAGTTATGAGTATGAGTGTGGATGGATATACAAGTAGAGGAAGGCCGAGGAAGAAGTGGATGGATTGTGTGAAAGAGGATATGAATGTGAGAGGAGTGAATACGGAGTTGACGAATGATAGAGATGAATGGAAGAAGAAATCACAATATTCGACAACAGTTAGCTATTTTTTTGATAATTTTACTAATTAAATAAGATGTACTTACCAAAAGCTAGTTCGCAACTAACTTAGTTTTACAAAAATAGGGTATATTTATTACAATTGCAAACAGGAAATTCAGTTGATTTATTCCCAAATTAACCTGATTGCAATTTAGAATCTCATTATGAGAATAAATAAATAATGGCGCATTGGTTAATTGCACTGGGTGAATAGAAATAGAATAAAATTAAAATAACTCAAAAAAAGTACTGAATAATGTCATTCAATGAATAAAGACTGCATAATCTGGACGAAATGTCGTTATTGTATATATATATATATATATATATATATTATAAACAATAGTGGTTAGATTTTACACTATTTAAAGTTATCTACTACCTAGGTAACTTCACAGATAAAATAAATTAAATTAAATTAAATTAAATTTATTTATTAATTCAGATAACTTAAAGATCCATAGATTACACAAGTCAATTGGTAGTAGAAATACAAGTCACAAAGAAATTACAAGTCCAAAAAATACAAGTCAAAAACAAAACATTCAATTTTGTACTCGGTAGGTTTGCAACAAAATTGAATGTTTTGCTATTAATTAACATAATAAATTTGTCCGGCACAAGGGTTGATCAGGCTTGACATCCAATGACTTTGCAGTTTACTGCAATGTCTGTCAGCCAGAACCTGTATCAGCCTGTTGGTGCTGCCCAGAATCCTGCTTCGCAACGATGTTACTTTACTGCGAAGTATAGCTTAAAAGTCCTTCACATGTGCATCAGCAAACATGCCAGATGCACTACAGTATCTGGGCAACCCCACCATTGCTCTAAACAAATTATTGTAGAGGACACGTAGGGCACTGATGGACGCCTTGGTGTAAGTAACCCACAGGCCGCTGGTATAGAAAGATTGACAGTAGGATTTAAATAATAATACTTTAACATCGACTGAACAATGAGCAAACCTGCGGATCAGCAGTATGCACTATGCACTCTGCTAGGGGCGCCACAAAATCAAACACAAAAAATTGCCCGAAGAAAAACAGGAGTGAAATTAATAGTATTAATAATAATAGATGGACCATCTGTACATAGTATTATTTTATCTGTGGTCTTACTTAGTAAAATAGAAACGTATTTCAGGATTTCTCACAAACAACTCCTAAAAATGGTAAAATTGTGCTTCAAAGTTTGTATTGCAACTTCAAGACACTATGTAATCGATCGAGTGAGCGAAGCGATTAGTGGCAAGTTGGGCGATTTTGCTTTGTATGTTTGTATGTTTATATGTTTGTATGTTCCGGCATAACTGTCGAACCGTCGTCAATCTAATCTTCATTAAACTTGGTACGTTAGTTCTCAATCTTCATTATATAGGTAGTGGTAAGTGGTTTACCGGCTAACCTAATGAGCTGAATCGGTTAAGGGGTTGAATGCAATTGCACAACTAAATGAAAGGGCTTTGTACATTCCAAAATAGTTCTACTTTTTATTCTAAGATGTAAAGTTTTTTAAAACTTCGATAAGGGAGATCATTGTAACGTAATTGTTTTTTCTAATACACTTTTGTTGTTTTAAATATAAATTAAATATTAAAAAAGTTAAATAATTAGTTACGAAAATAACCATTCGAACTCCTACCTATCGTTATTGCTACGTTCTGTCAAAATTGAAGCTTGTTCATTCTCTCTGTACTAGAATGGATAGCGCATCTGTGCGACAGCGGAATGAGTCACTCCTTACTACTCACTCTAATACCCTGATCACACGTACCGAGTAAAGTGGCGAGACAGTGAAATGTGTCTCGGCCGAGAGAGTGAAATCTGTCTCGGCCGTTCACACGTATTTTGAAATGCACAGTCAGTAGTTCAGTTGACTACAAAAGTGGGACACGATGGATCGTAAATTGCAAGCAAAACTTCGATTGAAAAAAGTGGCCGTATCGCACCGAGTGGCGAGTGGACGTCATGCGCGTGTCCAGACCAACCGAGTAAGCGAGCGAGACAGAGCGGAGTAGCGGGGGGCAGGGTACTCGGCGGTACTCGGCCGGGAAAAAAGATGAGGGTCCGAGTGACTCTCTCGCCCTGTGGCTCGGCCGAGGGATCTGTCAAAGTGTTCACACGTACCGAGCGCTCGGCCGAGAGCACTCTCTCGCCACTTTACTCGGTACGTGTGATCAGGGTATAACCGACGCCGTTGTCTTTCAGACGCCCTCAGACACGCTGGAAGCACGGTCACGTCACTTGAACTGACCGCGCTAAAATTATCCGTTGAAATTCACATGTTAGCTAGTTTTGCTATTAATATTGCACCCTAATTGCAAATAATCAAGTGTTGTTAACCCGTTAAAGTTGGAACAAAAAATTAAAGTGCCCCCGGCCAGAAAAAAATAATGTTGTTTCCTGTTAGAGTATTATTATTCTTAGTCAGGGCATACTGCGCACGCGCCACTCTGCCTATATCCCAAGAAAATAAGGAGGAGTATCGCGCGCGCAGTCGGCGGAGCACGCGCACACGCCTGCACTAGCAATCGCTCAGTTGATAATGTTACTAGCTTCGCCGCTAGCGCTTCAGACATAAACGCAGCAAAGTCCATGCATGCCATACAAACACTTCTAGGACTTTGTTCTTTATTTAAATAGCTGCATACTACTTCCAGCTTGCTGAAGTAGACACAAATTATATTATGTACCATTTCATAAGTGACATCTCATTTTTCACAATACTCGATTATTTGTAGAAAATGTAGCAAAAACATACGATTTGATATAACTGTTAAAGGTCCTTACTGTCCAGTTTCTAAAAATCACCCTGTATAGTAAATTAAGCTACGGATAAACGAACGGATAGATAAGTACATGCACAACCTTGAGGTTTCCTTGTTGACTCCAATAACCCCCACACTATAATTATCGCGAATTTTACAAAATATTAGCATATTAAGCATAATTTGCATTGACACTTTGATCCTATTGTTTCTATAATGACGACTGAAGAAGTACGGTCGCGCTTTATTAAATTGCAATACTTCTGCTTCAAGCTGTGGGTAAACCAAACATGCCATCAACATAGACCTTCAAGAATATGGTTATTTGAAGTTTTTTTTAGTGATCTATGCCTCCAAAATCACAACCAAGTAAACTCTTCTTGATAAATTTGTTGTTTGAAGTAGGTACCTTTTTGAAATTTAATTTAAAATTTCTCAATAACTACTTGAGTTGAAGTTAAAATTAAATGTTCATAGAATGGATAAACACTTTATCTAACGATTCAGTGACTCAAAATTGTCTTAGACCGCCTATTTTTCTCATAATTAAAAAAAGTTTGGATTTTAGGTGTACTACAGTTCTGTACCTAAATGAATGAAGTCAAACGTTTTATTCAAAATTGAACCTTATTTAGACGAACCTTCAAATTAAACGACAATGTCAATCATTCGTTCATGTTACTCTTTGATTCGTCCGCCGGACGCCGTCGAAGGAGGACCTTGCGCAAAATCGCTCCCGAATTGACATAAATTATTACGAAAATATTTAATTTCTTCATACAAAAAAGTTTGTGATAGAAGAATGTCATTTCAAACAATAAATTAATGGAGTTCGGTTTTCAACTAAATATTTTATTTCACATACTACTTTTGCCCGCGACTTCGTTCGACTTCCCTGATGGTGGATGGGAAGGTATGTTTTTTTTTCAGATTCGTAAACAAGTAAGAGCGAGGCCCCATTAGTGCGTTGCGCTGCGTTGCGTCGTAAAAAATATATGGAAACCGTCGCAGCGTCCGTCGTCGCTGCGACGGTTTCCATATATTTTTTACGACATGACCCATTAGAGCGAGGCCCCATTAGTGCGTTGCGCTGCGTTGCGTCGCGTCGTCGCAACGGAACAGCGCATTGTATGCCACACCTGCGTTGCGACGACGCACGATGTCGCAGCGCAAGAGCGTCGCAGCTACACTGGCTGCGTCGCGTCTCAGTCTCAGTTCAGCCTTCGCAATGGATAGATACAAACGTGTTCTTTTGTTGCTTTTATTACGCCACCGCCGAAATAAACGTAGAAACCACAGAAGATTCTGGATATCTCCCTTGATAGCATTAAGAAATAGTGATGGTCAGTTTTTTATGCAGGAATATAGGGAGTTGTTGTTAGATGATCATGCCACTGCCAACGTCAATATCGAAACAAGATTATGATCTATGGAAAAATCGATACCGTAGCACTCCGCGCTACGGTTCGCAGTTGCGGTGCACTGAGCCCTCACATGGCCCGCCTCCAGGCAACGATAACATCGCAGAGGCCTGGGCTGCAGCAACTCAACCTAATAAAAAACCTAACCCAATTCAACCTAACTCTAAAATACAACTTGGTGTCCGGAGAGGCCGCAGCTCGATGTTGATTTGTCACCCAGTTCAATTTAGCTAAGTTCCTTGTCTGGTAGGAGCACGGTCAAGGCAGATCACCAACCCTACGCTTGTATTTTATTTTCTATGATAATTATGTTATCCTACTCCATCGTTGTCACCCTCATATTGTAAGAACTGTAATAAAAAAACAATCTGTGTGAAGTTTATGTTTATTTTCCATATCCTTGTGTGTTCCCTTCCTTAGAGCGAGGCCCCATTAGTGCGTTGCGCTGCGTTGCGTCGTCGCAGCGTCGTCGCTGCGTCGGTTTCCATATATTTTTTACGACATGACCCATTAGACCGTAGCGTCGTCGCGCGCGACAATTCAACGGATCGACAGACGAGAGACGAAGCGAGAGGGAGGGTGATGCGCTGCGTTGTCGGAGCTCCGCTGCGACGACGGACAGTGATCCACTGCTAGAGGAGGCCACAGCCACAGCCAGTGTTGCTGCGACGCTCTTGCGCTGCGACATCGTGCGTCGTCGCAACGCAGGTGTGGCATACAATGCTGCGCTGATCCGTTGCGACGACGCGACGCAACGCAGCGCAACGCACTAATGGGGCCTCGCTCTAACTCTGATGAGTCTGGGAAAAATCTGACTTTGCCCATTTTTTGCCGCCATCTTGCCGACCCCTGTCGTATCTCGGAAACTAGAGGACTCGAAATTTTTGTTTTATGTGGATTCGTATAGAGGAGGTCCTGGGAAGTAAAATTCGCTAATTTTTTTTGCCCCTCTTTTGCCCCCCTTTTGCCCAATCAGCTAATCTCGGAAACTACGTAATATTTTTGATCGTTTTAAACGGATTTGTATAGAGGAGGTTCTGGGAAGTAAAATTCATTTTTTGGTTTGCCCCTGTTTTGCCCCTCTTTTGCCCTATTGATGGATCTCGAAAACTAAAAGAGATTTTGCATTTTTGAAAACGGATTTGTATAGAGAAGATTTTAGGAAGTAAAAAAAAGTTTTCAGATTTGCCCCCATTTGCCTCCCTCATTTTGCCGCCACGCGTATCTCAAAAACTGCAAGACTTGGAAAATTTTAGTTTTCAGGTTCAGATAGGGCATTACAAAGTTGATAAAACGTGGTATTTTTTTTTTCTTAATTTTGAAATTTTTTTTTCTCCATATATTTTGTATGAAATTTCAAAACTTTTTAGGGGTAAATTTGTTTTTACTATAACCTTTTATTATGACTACTCGATTATGACGACCTCTGTGGCGCAGTTGGGTGAACGCCCGGCTGAGACGCCGAGGTTGCAGCTTTCGATCCCCTCTACGGGACAAATATTATGTTTGCATGTTCTGCAGACATTTGTTCCGTGTCTGGGTGTTTTCTATCTATACTAGTAGTTTGCCTCGAACGAGATCTCGCTCGACGGTGGTTGTGTATTATATTCTTTTTATCTGTGTTTGAAAGAATTTACTTCAGAGGTCTACTAAAAAAAATTGAGGATCTAATGAGAACTAAGTACCTACCTAAAGTTTTTAAAGCCGATTATTATTCCTTTAATTAATAGTAAAGCGATTTTGAGTGTGCATTATTTACAATACAGGTTTTGATTAAAAACTCCATGAATATGAATTTAGGTTTGCATCTGTAATTGAGGTGTCACTAGATTTTAATTTAAGTTATTTTACTATGAGCATGTGCTAGTGTACTCCTTGTTGATGCAACTAATAAATAAATAAATAAATAAATTTAGAGTCAAACCTTAGGCTCTAAACCTATTTTATATTTAGTATGTCATGTTTGATCCTGTCGTGGCACTACTTTCGATGACAAATGTGTTACCCGCGGTTATTTCAAACATTGTCAAAAATCATTTTGCATTAATTTACTTATATTTCTATAAAAAATACTTGATGGTATTTTTAAGAGCATAAGTTTTTACGAGGGTTTTTCGACTTATAACATTTTGGTATTTTGTTCCTTGTGAAGTGGCAGTGACATTGGTTCAAGAAAACTATTTACACCCGGTTCCTATAACAAACTAACGGATGTCCGTACGACTTTCGCCATAGCAACGCTGTTATCTGTCAAAAAGTTTCATACATTTTATGTTGAAATAACAACGTTGCTATGGTGATGGACCTACGAACATCCGTTAGTTTGTTATAGGAACCGGGGGTTTGTAAGTTGAATCCTTTTTCCATTAAAAAGTCGTTAGGTTGTCAAAAAGAGTTAGGAGTTAGAAACACCAACCAAAATAATAAAGAAGAAGAAGAACCATTTTCTGTGCTGCGATTTCACCAAAACTTATAGAAATGGGAGCTCAGGTCAGTCATGATTTTTTTACATTTATCGAAGTTATTCATAAACTTTACATCTTAGACTATAAAGTAAAACCATTTTGGAATGTAAAAACAAAGCCCTTTCATAATGACACCCCACTCAATGTATTTTCACAACTTTTATTTTTTTTCATCCCCTTCGGAACCAAATATTTAAAAAAACAACTTCGAAAAGTCATAATTATTATAAATCACCAAAAAATCACCTGAATAATTTAAGAAATAATGTGAAAAAGAAGTCTCCATCGGATATCGCGAATCGTTACATTGTCAGATAGAGTGTCATTTGAGCTAACATCTCAGAAATTATATTGTGCCAGGCCTGCTCTTAAAAGAGTCTAAGCAGCATAATTATTTTTAAGTAAGTTAGTAATTTTTTTCTTCGCTTTTTACTTTTATTGATTTTTTTTAATTATTTTTTTAATTTTTCGAATAACTGTAAGTAAGTAAATTTATTTTTATAAATTTGATTTACCATTGTTTTGTTTTTATCAATTGAATGAAATGAATTTAATTTTAATTGCGATATGTAAGTACCTATTCTTTTTCATAATATCATGTTATTCTATTCTAATCAGCTCTAAACACTGTCCTCCACTGGCTTTCTGTCAACTTTCTCACACTTAACGTACAAAAAACAAAATTTATAACCTTTTCGCCTTCTACCAGATTCCAATCCCCTTCATGCTTTTCCATTCGTGCTCATTCCTGCTCACATCCCTCTGCAAACTCTTGCAGCTGTCTGTACCTAGAACGTACACAGACCATCAAATACCTCGGTGTACTTCTCGACGACTCTCTTTCATGGTCGTCTCATATTCACAGTACCGTGTCTAGAGTTCGCAAACTTATATATGTCTTTAAAAACTTGAGAGATGTAGCTGACAGTGACTGTCTCAAGACAGTGTACTTCGCGCTTGCACAATCCATACTGTCATACTGTATTACAGCGTGGGGCGGAGCCTTAAAAACTCACTTATTAAGAGTGGAAAGAGCTCAGAGAGCCATTCTTAAGGTCATGTTCTCCAAACCGAGACGTTTCTCGACCAGCTCTTTATACTCACTGTCTGAGGTCTTAACAGTCAGACAACTATTTATCCTAGCGACGATTTTACGCAAACACTCACAACTGAACTTTGATCCTAACCTCATAGTAGTAAAACGGCGCTCTGATCTAGTGTGTAAAATTGTATCTCGTCGAACATCTGTGGCGGGCCGCAACTTCGAATATCTTAGTCCTCCTCTGTACAACAAAGTTAACAAAATTCTGAACATTTACCCTCTTCCACATTACAAATGCAAAATAAAATGCATGCAATGGTTGCTTATCCTTTCCTATCAGGAAACTGAAGACCTGCTAGTAACACCGAAATAGGTCAATTTTAATAGGTTTTTTATTAGGTTGGTGCTATTCGGTACTATTGACAATCATCCATAAATCACATACACACTCTGGCATTCATCACACACATCCGCACACACATTCATTAAGATTCACATACACTCTCTCTCACTCAGACACACACACATACACACACACACACACCCAAACACACACACACCCACACACACACACACACACACACACACACACACCCATCCTTCCGTATTTCAGTGTTAATATATTTTATAATATCTTAGCCTTATATATTATTTTTGCTCTTTGTGTAACCTTTTAAATATATATATACCTTAGCTTAGTTGGAACTCATCCTCACTTGTTTGGAGGAGAGCGCTGACTCCACTACGCAGTTTTAAACTTTTGTGGCAGTCAACGTTCCTTGTTGTTTTTTGTACAATTTTCTATTTGTTCCAAAATAAATGATTTTTGATTTTTTTGATTTTTTGATTATTATTAGTAAAAATAAAGAAAGAAAGAAAGAAAGAAAGAATACATTTATTATACACAAATAAGTCTTATGTACTCGCTCATTGTTAAAAGTACTCAATAATAGCTTGCTGTCTGTCACCTATGTAATAATAATAACATTTAACTTGTTTATTTAATATTGTGTTGGTGGCTCTAATAAATAAATAAATGAATAAACCTTCGATCAAACCTTAGTTGAATATTCGGCCTCTTTGTTAAACAAATGAACACCTAGATACTGGCAGATTTTACAATAAATTGTTACTGAAACAAAACATTTTAATAAACTTTTACATATAATTATGTCCATTTCAACGGCATTTCATAAATGCGCTTATAAAATACCGTATGCCCGGGACACACGAGGCTAGTTTTTCAAGCTAGGATAGCAAGCTAGTTTTTTACCAAACTGTCCTGGCTTGCTGACCTAGCTTGGAGCAAGCTAGTTCCGTTTACATGAGGCTAGATTTTTTTAAGCTAGTATTTACTGGATTGCTGGGGTGACCACCCGTCCAAAATGAACTGCATACGAAAAAAAGGATTTTACGAAGAGATAAACGTGGATCATCTGCTTTCCAATTTAGCAATGAAGATTTGGGAGAGTATAAGAGTATTTTGCGAATGACGCCTGATTTGTTTGATATTCTGTTAAGTCTGGTAAAGCCAAAAATACAACGAATGGATACAATAATGAGACAGGCACTACCAGCAAAAATAAAACTTGAGATCACACTAGATTTTCTTTAAATTAATCTGCGTACTTAGTTTGGGCATTTTAAAATCTTCAAAAACTAGTCGCGGTAGAAAAACAAACCAAACGCATGGTCCCTGTTTACTAGCCAACTGCAAACTAGCTTCGCCGGTCACATGAAGCTAGTAAACAAGCCAGGATAGTAAAATCTGTGCTACTAGCCTGAAAAATCCTGGCTTGTAAACCAGCTTACTAGCTTACTAGCTTACAAATGAAGATAATTTTGTCTACACGAAGCCAGAAGTACTAGCTTGCTAGCTTACTAACACTAGCTTGCTATCCTAGCTTGAAAAACTAGCCTCGTGTGTCCCGGGCATAAAGCCCGGGTGACACGAGGCTAGTATTTTGAAGCTAGGATAGTAAGCTAGTAAGGGGTCACTAGCTTGGTTTCTAGCTTACCTACTAGCCTGGATTGTAACCAAGCTAGTGCTGTCTACACGAAGCTAGGAAATTTCAAGCTAGTCAAGTCAGTAGTGAGTTGTGCTTTTTTTTTTTTTTTTTTTTTTGGTACGGGTTGGAAAATCTGCTATCAGACTATCCAACTACGCTGAGGGAGCGTAGCTGGGGAGTGTGGGGTTGTCGAACTTGACGACCCACTAAAAACCAACCCGGTGGCCGGCCTCGATGCATGTCAAGGGGTTCCGGGATCTCCATACGGAACGCACCGGTACCCCTCTCGCATTTTGCCTAATTGCGGAATCCGAGTCCCACCCACAGTGGTGACATTGTGGTGTCGGTTCGCGTCCAATCCTACTCAGGTACTCACCGAAGCAACCATGCCCGGTGAGCACCTGGGTAAGTCGAAAGGTGACGTACCCATATTCCCTTCCCAGCCAGGCTTCGAAGTTTGGCGCTATTGCGCCGACGCGACGACGCGTTGGCGCGCACACCGCGGCTCATCGAGCCGCTCGCGCCACATCCCGAGCGCACGTCGGCGCTCCTGCGCCCGCACTTCAGCAGGAGCGGCTCCGCTCCCATCGTCCTGTCGGAGACGAACGTACACACGTGCGTCCATCACCGCCAAGATGTCAAGGGGCGGGAACCGCGCCAAGATGGTCGCCGCCTCGAACGATATGGTTCGGTATCCTCGCGCGATACGAATGGTCATAGGACGCTGTAGGCTGTTATACAACTGCCTATTGCGCCTAACACCCGCCAGCCTTTGCGACCAGACGGGCGCTCCATAGAGAGCCATCGATCGCACGACCCCACCATAAAGGCGGCGCACGCCTTCCCTGGGTCCCCCGAGATTTGGCAGCAGTCTGTGCAGAGCACCCACTACCTTCTGAATCCGGGGGACAGAGCGGCTGAAGTGCTCTCCGAAATCCCAGCGACTGTCCAGAGTGAGGCCAAGGTACTTGAGGTACCGCCCCACCTGGACGTCAACGTCACCCACGCGAACCGACATGCTGGGTGGTTCCCTACCCCTCGGGAGCTTGTGGAACCACAGCGCCTCGGTCTTGTGAGGCGCTATCCGCAGACCCAGCTCGTGGATCTTGTCCACAACACATGCCACCCCGAGCTCGGCGAGCTCTTTGGTCCTGTCGAAGGAGTCTCCCCCAGCAAGTACGAGCGTATCGTCCGCGTAGCAGACCACTCGCACACTTGTTGGGAGATCGACGCGCAAGACCGCATCGTACGCAAGGTTCCACAGGAGAGGGCCCAACACGGACCCCTGCGGAACCCCACACGTCACTTCCCTCCGTAGAGTTGTGCTTAACCTGATAACACGTATTAATTTAATTTTATTTTTAATCTCTTTTATCGACATTTCTATTCCATCTTTATTTAGTATGTCGCGTATTTTTTCTAGTGACGAGTCTCGCATTTGCTTGTCCTTGTAAGATGGAATACTTGCATTCCACAAACATTCCTCTTCTCTGTACTATTGAACGAATTTTAAATTAATTTCGTCCGCTAATTTCGGCATTTTAACAAATTGCACGCACTCTCACCACGCTCTCCGACTGCACACTAGCTTAGGTTCGCTAGCTTCGCGGTTGACACGAAGCTAGTAACGAAGCCAGGATAGTAAAACGGGTGGTGGGGGGCGCCTACTAGCTTGAAAAATAGAACCCCAAGCTATAAAACTATCCTGGCTTGAGGCACTAGCTTGCTAGCTTCCACACTAGCTTACTAGCTTGTAAACGAAGCTAGTTCCGTCTACACGAAGCTAGTGTCACTAGCTTACTAGCTTGGCAGCACTAGCTTGGCTCACTAGCTTGATTTACTAGCCTCGTGTCACCCGGGCTTTAAGGCCTATTTACAGACTTTTAGTCAGTAACTGACGTAACGACGCCAGCACTGGCGCCGAAAACTGACTCAAGGCCAATTTACATTAAGAATTAAATATTGAAGTCACAACTGAAGTACTGACTGACGCAACAAATTTATAGAATGGCAGTGCCTATTGGTTCTGAGTCTTGAAAAATTTTACTGTCCACTAGCCTAAATAAAAAAAGATGTATCATGAGTGTCATTTATTGGCGACCTTTTGACTTTTCTGTGGCGCAGTCGGCGAGGGCCCATCTGAGACGCGAAAGTTGAGGGTTCGATCCCCGCTACGAGACAAATATGTGTATGCTCTGTAGATATTTGTTCTGCGTCTGGGTGTTTTCTATCTATGTATGTATCTATTTACAAATTATGACGCTGCGCTGCGTGGAATTTACAACGATATTTATTTATTATTAATTAAATGAAACGGATCCGTTTGTAAATTTAAAAATGGTTTTACTTTTTAATCTTAGACGGTAAAGTTGTTCAATAACATCGATAAAAGAAAAAAAATCATAGCCGGTATTGACTCCTTAGTGGTTATGATTTTATTAAATCTATGTGAAGGGAGTGTGATTTTTTTTCGCTCCTACTCCATAGTGTGGGGTGTCGTTGGGTCCAGATAGTAGTGATCACCGTTATGATGAATTTAAATTAATTATGAGCCCTCAATGTCCCACTGCTGCGCAAAGGCATCCCCCCACTCTTTCCACTCATCCCTTTGCTGTGCCAAGATGGTCTAGTCGGCCCGGAATTTGGCACACCTTAAATTAAAAATAATAAATTTTTTGACTGTTGAAAAATCATTTCTAATCGAAATACTTACCTACTAGCCTAGACCTTTGCATATTGGGCATATTCGGAACCCTACATTAGGCGTGGAACGACACGCACTTGGCCATTTCTTTTTTATTTAAAAATGTGATAGTAAATTTAAGAAAATCCTTCAATTATTGAAACCCTTAAATTAGTGCTACCTAGATCCCAGTCAGTCGAGAATAGCCATCGACGGGCAAATACAATTATAAACCTTTCAAAGAATAATCTCATCGGCGTCTATAAAGCGAGCTAAATCACGTTACATCAATAATGTGGGTTACTATCGGAACACCACACTGTCTAGAGAAATAACTTCTCTGACAAAACTGCAGCTGACGATGCAAATGATTAAAATATTTTATTTATTTCATAACTAGTAGCACGTCTCGGCTTCGCACGGGTGTACTAATGGAGCTACCGGGATAAAATATAGCCTATAACCTCCCGGACAGTCCATTCTACACACCCGTAAAATAATTTTTGAAATCGGTCCAGTAGTTTCGGAGATTACCTCCGTCAAACAAACAAACGAACAAACAAACAAATTTTACCTCTTTATAATATTAGTATAGATATAGAAATAACTGCATTAACGATTAGGGCGTTCTTAAACATACAACGTTTTGCTATGTGGGTTTTCCGATAGGTACCCGTATTTTTACTAGCTAAACATCGTATTTGAACATCATCTTTTAGACTTTCTAAAAACCCATTACATACCAATTAAGTACGTAGATGGCTAGAAACCCAAAGGCGAGTATTAATTTCAATACGAACGTGTAGCACGTGTTCCATTACTGTTAATTACAATATTACATGTGCCTATTGAAGCTCGAAAGCCCCAAAATGCTCTAATCGCCGGCACAAAACGAACTATTTCTACAAATTCCCGGAACAATTTTCTCATTCAGTGCGTTAAATCGCAATTCGTTTTTCAACGTGTTCGAGTAATGTTTGTAGGAACAGAAACACCCGTGGCTTACGTCACTTTAAATGTTTTATATAGAAAATAATGCTTTCAAAGTGAGTAAATAAATAACAAATGGAAAAATTAAGACATAATCAGAGACGTAAATAATTACAAAGATAATTATATTTGTAGTTCATACTGGTATTTATAAACATTTCTCCCTCAGCGGTGATAAAACCCGCAACCTCCGAGTCCCAAAGGAGGCCCACTGCGCCACAGAGGTAATGCAGTTATTTTATGAAATAAATAATATATTTTAATTATTTGCCCCTGTTCCACATATCCCTACTGCTCTATTTCTACTGGTAGGGAAGAAAGGATTTTTTTTCCACAATTAGCTACTAGGGGGGATACAATGATATTTCACTTCCACATATTTCTTGCATAGTCAGCTGCAGTTTTGTCAAAGAAGTTATTTCTCTAGACAGTGTTATTTCTTCCTCTTGTGAACGTTCAGGCGGATTTAAGCAAAATAAGCGCGGTAAAGCGCTTTTTCGCTAAGAATTTGCGATGAATAGAAACTCAAATTTAGGAGCAGGAACATTGGGTAACACGTTTTTCCTTTACCGTTTTATCCAAAAAATGTTTTACTAGAACTTTCTTTTAACCATGCTTTATTTATATCTATGGGTGTTTTTCAAAGGTTTTGCAGATCAAAAGAAAAAATATTTTACAAGGTTTGGTAAAAATATTTTTATATGCTATAATCGGTGATAATGTCAATTAATTACCAAATTTTATTATGAAAAAATAGCGCATTACTATTTAGCACCCACAGTCGCGTAATTTTTTTTTAATAACACCTAAGCCATTTCTATCCGGGTAGGAACAAACTAAAGCTATATAACACGAAACACGCTATCTGAGAATAGTGTTACGTTAGTTTGAGCTTAATACTTAGTTATATTATGTCAACTATTTTTAATAGAATGTTATTATGTTGATGGTAAAGTACGGAACTTTGAAATTGAAAACCAGAACATAAATTAATAAGTACCTTTGTAGCACTTACTGTAATTACAATAGGGAACAGTACATTGTGCATGCAAGTGCATTAACCCGTCAGGTAACGTTGCTGTCTTGTAATAGTTTTCTGGCAGTTTGCATAACTTGCCAAGATATCGTATTTCATTGAGAGCCGAACGGTAGAATATCATAAGTGAAACTCAGTGCAAAAATATTCAAAGTGTAGAGAAAATGTTAGTATGGTTAGAATTCAAAGGTGGTTTTGCTTTAATGCAAAAATGTTTTGGAATTGACCTCGATACACCATATAGGTATTCATATATATTAGGTAGGTAGGGTTTATTAGGTTTTATATATAGGTATTTTCCATTTTTGGAAATAATATATGTTCGTTTTGTTTATAAGTACCTTCCACTGTTTTATCTATGTCATCTATAAATATGTGTATGTGTTTTTTCCAAAATAAATAAATTTGTATTGTATTGTATTGTATTGTATTTGTATATTATAATATACAAGATTTGAAAAAATTTGAAACTACTCAGTCGATAGTACAATTCTTTCACCGAAAATTATGTATAGAATGGACTGTCAAGATGGTTATAGGCTATATTTGCTACGTGCTAGTGTTGAATAAAGACAAGTTTGCTCTAATAATTTCCGCTAGATTATTAATGCAACTAGTAGTCAGCAAAGAAAAAAAAGAAAAAAGTGTTTATTTTTGTAGGACATCATAGATTACTTAAAAATGTACAGTCTTATAAGCGTGGTAAATAAAATTGAATTGAGGTGTGATTGAGGAATAGAGTCACTTAGACTCTATTCCTCAATCACACCTCAATTCAATTTTATAAGAATGTCTGCAGACTAACGAAAGCTTCGCATAGTAATAAATAGTGCACTTTCCCAACAATATGAGCAGCGTGTAACCACAATTGCAACGCTACGTGCCGAGACCACGCCACCTGCATTATAACTCGGGTTAGAACACTGACATCTCGATATTTATTGTTACTGTTTTAAACAAACTTTATAAAATGAGAAAGAACTCAATTAATAAAACAAAACAAATAATTTTTGGCCGCATTTTTAGTATCTATTATCTTCTTATATTAATATAATATGTTTCTCTCTCACACTCTTCTCTATCTCTCGTCATGTCTAAACTCACTTTCATATCCTCTTTCACACAATCCATCCACTTATTTTTTGGCCTTCCTCTACCTGTATGTCCAACCACATTCATACCCATTAATTTTTTAGATTATATGTCCTTCGTGCCTTTTTACGTGCCCATTCCATGCTTATCTGGCACTTAAAATATAAAGAGTATTTATGTATTTATGCCAAGTCTCCTTCACATCGCTTAACTAAATCTCAACGATATACTTGAACAAAAGCGTCATAAATAAACATTTTCCTGACGTCGCGAACCTCTGTTTCACAGTTTAAAGTTGCAAGAAAATCTGAAAAAGCCTCTCAATGTTTCCCGCGATTTTATATAATCAAGGCGTTTTTTGTAGTAAATCCTCATAATTCAACGATGATCGCACACGGCTGCGGCGAACGAGCGAGCGGAGTCAGGCGTGAGTGCCACAGAGTGATAAACAGAAGGTTCATTTGACTTGGCAAAATCTGTGATTTATACATACTTACATACATACATAAAATCACGCCTCTTTCCCATGGGGGTAGGCAGAGACCACGGATCTCCACTTGCTACGATCCTGACATACCTCTTTCGCCTCACTCACTCTCATTACATTCTTCATACATGCTCGCCGGTTTAGGGTACCTCTGACCTGGCCTTTCTGCAAAATGTCACCAATTTGGTCCACATATGTTCGCCTAGGTCTTCCCCTTCCCCCTTGTGATTTATCTTTAAGGTAATTTTATAATTAAAACACAGAATTAAAACTAGCGTCGCCTTTTTTTTTATAACGTTAAACAAAGGAATTTAAAAGTTGATAGGTAGAATACATTGATTCCATATTATTAATTATAACATATTTTGTAACATGTATTCATCGCAATAAATGAGACTTTGACTTTGACTTTGACTTTGATTGTTTCGTTTGAGACGCTGTTTTACTCTTTCTTCAAGGTTAAGGATACCAAATGGACTTGCTGAGAATAACTCGAAAATTAGAGTGAAGTCACTTTTATAGAACCTTGTTCTTAAAAAGATTTTACCAACTTAATTTTGTGAAAATTCGCAGAACTGTCCTACTTTTCTTTGGTAAAACAGGCACAGTCTCATACGCCTCCCTCGCCACAATTATGTAAATATTCCCTATAGTAGGTATCCATTTATACACGCTCCTACATTTTCACTGCCTGTTTTATGTAAGGAATATAAAATGGCACGGAACAAACTTGCAAACTCGATTGTATTGAACTTCGTAAACTTCTTTTACATAAAAATCTACAGATAAGTAACGGTTAAATGTAAACGGATATTATTGTTATCTCTTCGAAAACTTCTGTGGTGTAGGTGAGGTATTATCTTAAATAATAAATCCTTGGACATTTTGCATGGCTTTTTTTTTAATACTATTTATATACAGGTTTTTAAAATAAAAAAATAAAAACCTGGTTATAAATAGTTCTAAAATATTGTACATGGCGTTATCTAGTTAAGTAAGCAACTTAATGCTTTTGTTACGTATAACCACAATAACATTATAACATTTTTATTTGAAACTTAAGCAGGAGAGTAACTTTCATTTTGAATTTTTTTAAATCTATCTATCTATCTACCTACCCAGCCGGTAACACCCACTGCTGGGTAAAGGCCTCTTCTCTTTTTTAAATATGAACAGCATATTTCAGAATACCTAATATTTAATAAGAAACATGTTTACGTCGGTTTCTCATTGATGGAAGAAGCGGAAGAATAATGAAATCATAATCAAGCACTCCTCCACTCACAGAACAGGCACTAACCGGTATGAACAAAGACTAATTTGCGCGCCATTAAAGCCGAGACGGGCACTAATCCTTTGGAACGCGGGCAGTTAAGCCGCAGTTTTTGTCTTCGCATCCACGGAACAAAATGTTGTTTAAAATTCATCATCATCATCCGAAGCCTGATCTCTCCCGCTGCTGGGGCCTTCCTTTATTTTTGCCATTGCTCACGGTCCTGCGCTTGCCTGATCCACTGCCGGCCCACGACGTTGGCAATATCGTCGACACATCGTGCAGCTAGACGTCCGACGTCCGACGTAAAATTAAGTCTAATATTCAATGGGGGTATTAAGACACTTGCGCGAAAAACATATGCGTGGAAATATGTTTGCGCGTACGCGCAAAATCCTATTTGAGCTCAAAGTTTTGAAAAGCAAGTAGCCTAATTTTAAATCTCGGACGTACATTTGAGCGAATATTGTTGTAGATAGACTATAATTTTATTTAAAACAAAACATAAGTACATTTACTTACAAAATATATAAAACAATCAGTTAGGTAGTTTAAAACGTAACTCTTCTTCTAGTTCGTTAAATCTAAAGCAATTACGTACATCAAATAAAGGTGACAGTTTTCTAAAAGGTCTCAGGATTAAGAGTGCATTTAATCAGGCGGATGTTTATCGCAGCGACACTGCAAGAATTGAGAATGCACTTTATTTGCTTTAAAATGGCGCAAACCAAGCGCTCTATTCCCCGAAGCAGAGCTGTTCTCTGTATTAAAGTTATAGGTGCGAGTTTGATTCTCTGAAATGATGTAATAGTGGAATTGTATTTTAAAAATAATATCAGTGTTGGACGTTTGTACAAAATAGCAAGAGATAACAAGAGTTTAGATACAGGTACTGTTTTGTAACATTTTAATTCAAGCCGCGTAGATCATCGGCTGCACCTAAAGTCTAGAGCACCATGGTAGCTGGGCCGAGAATCAGTAGTTCCTTTTTGACAATAAAGATTTTTTTTACAATTAGCCGCATTCATACCTATTATAATTGTAAGGCTGCAGTTTCAGTGGCATGTGATTTTAAGCTTTATGAATATCACTATAATGCATAGTATTAAAGCTCTCTGAAAAGTGCTCTTGGTGCCGCTTACGGTCGCTTGTGATCACCGTGTTTGAAGTTTCTCAAGCAATACCATGCTTTATGGTGATGAAGGTAAAGTTTAAAATGATATAACAATATAACTGCACGCCTCTTCCTTTCCATCTCGGTGTGAGTTGAGCCCTAAACCCCAGTGCCCCAGTCCGCGTCAACCGTCAGCGTCATGCAGCGGTTAGCTGACGCTGCTCCTAACTAGAGATGGGATAGTGGATAACCAAAGTTCTAGTTTTTTTATGATTAAAACAACTTAATCAAATAATTTAACATTTCACTAATAAATTTTGTTACTCAATACATTTTGTTTTCCATAGTTGTCTACAAATTTGTGTTCAAGTTTGAAGTAACCGACTAAGTTCGGTGAAAATCCAACAACTGTCTATTTCTTTGTAAGCTCATTATCACGGATTTTTTATGATAAAACCAGCATCGATGGGCTTGCAACGTATAAGAAATTAACTTTTGCAAAATGCAGGTATGTACTCATGTTCAGGGAAGTAATCGTAAATTTTATTTTCGTTTCATTTCACCATAAAGTATCCGGCCAGATATCAAATAACCGGATACACTAGATACCGGATAGTAAATGGATGCATCTCTACTCCCGATTGTCTGCCAAATAATACTTGTACCCGCTTTGGTGACTGATGCAATTATAAACGCTCTTCTAGACCACAAGCTCTAGTTCTGAGCGTGGAAGTCGAGTAATAGATTTCCTCGTATTTTCCTCATAGAATTTCGGAAGCATGGCATCTTAAATTTATATACAGTTGAAGCTAGGCTTTTACTCTGTGCTGAAACAATAACAAAATATCAACTCAAACCAATTACATTATAAAATATTAGTTTATAAAAAATGTATCTGTCTAAACGTCATTTACACTATCTATTTATTTTTTAGCATCAACCTATGACTAGATATTTGTTCAAACAAACTCTTTTGCCGATTTCATCCACAAGAACTCTGAACAAGCCAACTCAAAGCCCAAAGCGAGGTGATTGAATAAAGTTAAAATATCTTTTAAAGCGACGACAATGTTCAGTGTTCACTATCTATCTATTACATGAGCGAAGTGACTCGCCATTCTTCGGACAAGTAAAACCTCTTTATGTTACTCCCCCCCTTTCCCCCCACTTCACCCCGCTGTGTCTTCTAGTACCACAGAGTATAAACTACTAATGTAAAGCTTTTCACTATTTTCAAAAATGGAAAGTAATTCTGGCCAATTTTGCAAAGCGTTTGAATGCTGAGACGTTCGAGATAGTTGATCGTCCGAAGTTGTGATAACTTAGATGGGTGCTTATAAGTGGCAATAATGAGCGCTTTCTGCGCTTCAGAGGGCACGTCATTAAGTTCTGGCATATAAGTCGTCAAGCCATGGCAGAGACCATAAGGCAAGCGGAATAAAAACGCGGAGTTAACCACTCGAACATTTAAACATCCATACATCCTGTAATGTTTCTGTTTTACCAACAAACCCTTTCAAAATCATTGAGATGTAATAAGCTATTACTTAGTCAATGTGTCTTTACCAAAAATGTCCACTAGCAAAAAAGAACTTAAAATCAATAAAATAAAGTTTCCTTTTCCTTAAAATGTGTTTTGAAGTGATATATTTATAAATATTAACGGGACTTAATCGCGTATTCAAATCATATTATTTACCTCGACATTTCGGTGGCGTTACAGTCACCGTGGTCACGAGTAGACTCTCTGTAACGCCACCGAAACGTCGAGGTAAATAATATGATTTGAATACGCGATTAAGTCCCGTTAATATTTATAAATATGTTTCCAAGTCGCGATAGTTTAAATAGTATTTTGTTTTGAAGTGAGTCAGACACCGTCCCTCTAATGCACTTCTTCGACCTCAGAACATACATTTTCATTGATATCTTAGAAGGTTTCGTGGTTTATAGATGAGACGTGCCTTCGATTCCTGAGTAAGGAATTTTCACAATGTGATTTTTATTTTGGTGACACTAATAATGGGTGAATTGGAAAAACTGTGATTTAACATTTACACTTTTACTGAAAAATACGATTTTGAAATTATATTCGTAGGTAACCTATCAGTTTTGTAAATTTTATTCAAATTATTTTAGTTATGCAAATAATTAAAAATACCTAAAAAGATGATAAAAAATATTTTGTCTACAATATCTTGGGAATACAAATGCGATGTTACGTATTTTTATAACACTTTGTGTAGTGAGATGTGAGTGAAAAGTAACACAAATCAATAGAAAAAATGTTCGAAAAACAAATTTTGTACATGATTTGGGAATTAAATACAACCAGACTACTTATTAAATTAAATATTCATCTCACAAATTGCCTAGATTACCAAACATGTTTAATTAGAATTATTTTCGCTGAAACGTCTCAAATTGATATAAAATATCAGTTTTGATGCTGACTGTACCACAACGTCAGTTTCATACTCAGAGCAATCATCTTCTGGTTTCATAAGTCAAGTGACAATAGAGCGTGTGATATTAGCAAAGTTTCCGCTAGGCCTGGCCGAACTTTCATATAGATATATTGCGGTGAGGTAATAACGCTTCAGTCTGCTCACCTATACTTCATTTCTTGAATCGAGCTAACAGGAACAAAAATAAACACACGTGATTGGTCGTCAAAATTCATTGGATTGGCTAGATTTGACAATTGATTTGACAATCTAGCCAATCACGAGAAAGAAAATAATTTTCGATGACCAATCACGTGCGCTTATTTTTGTTCTTATTAGCTCGAATCAAAAAATATAGTAGGTATAGTTTATAAATAAATAGTGTTATCATCAACCTGCTGATGGATATTTAGCTCTAGTATTATTCTGGTCTTACAAACTAATCTAGGGCGAATCTACACTAATATTATAAAGAGGAAAACTTTGTTTGTTTGTTTGTTTGTTTGTTTGGTTGTAATGAATAGGCTCAAAAACTACTGGACCGATTTTAAAAATTCTTTCACCATTCGAAAGCTACATTATCCACGAGTGACATAGGCTACTTTTTATCCCGATATTCCCGCGGGAACGGGACTTACGTGGGTGAAACCGCGTGGCGCAGCTAGTTAAAAATAAAATTAATTTAATAATAATAATAATAAACGTCTTAGCAAGCTTTGCCACGAGCAAAGCAAAGAGCAAAGAAGGTTTGGTAAATTCATACATTCTTCGTGTCTCTGAAATTAAATCATCGTTTGAAAGTCGTTCAAAGCGAGACCGCCGCCGTTGATAGCTGAAACTATCGACCTCTGTAGGGTTGTCCGTCAAATATATTAAACAACAACAATAAAATACTATTTAAACTATCGCGACTTGGAAACATATTTATAAATATTAACGGGACTTAATCGCGTATTAAAATCATATTATTTACCTCGACGTTTCGGTGGCGTTACAGTCACCGTGGTCACGAGTAGACTGAAGGCCGGCACCCGCTCGCATCTTCAACTGACGAGGTTTTTGTCTACCCTCAATCAGTCAACACAAAACTACTACTAGGGTTGCGACACACCACACTCACAATGTCCGGCGAAATGTTAGACGACTTTTTTCGATGCGAACACATTTTTATGACTGGATCCCACGTTGATGACAATTTGTAACCACTGTCCCGGTTAAAATTCTTGTGCTTCTTAATTTCAACCGCTTCACGCACAATTCGGCTATAATCCTGTCCAATGATCGCCACTATTATAGCCGAATTGTGCGTGAAGCGGTTGAAATTAAGAAGCACAAGAATTTTAACCGGGACAGTGGTTACAAATTGTCATCAACGTGGGATCCAGTCATAAAAATGTGTTCGCATCGAAAAAAGTCGTCTAACATTTCGCCGGACATTGTGAGTGTGGTGTGTCGCAACCCTAGTAGTAGTTTTGTGTTGACTGATTGAGGGTAGACAAAAACCTCGTCAGTTGAAGATGCGAGCGGGTGCCGGCCTTCAGTCTACTCGTGACCACGGTGACTGTAACGCCACCGAAACGTCGAGGTAAATAATATGATTTTAATACGCGATTAAGTCCCGTTAATATTAACAACAATAAAGTTAATATTATGTATGTATATAAAAAGGGAAATCACGCATTTGGACCAAATTGGTGACATTTTCGAGACAGAAAGAACTACTCTAAAAAATAAGCGTGTATGAAGAATGTAATGAGAGTGAGTGAGGCGAAAGATGGGTCAGGATCGTAGCAAGATCCGTGGTCTCTACCCCCCGACTTTTATAACGAGCTAAACTGAATACTTAAGACAAACTTATATCTTGTCTTATTCAAATATTTATCTGTTTGTTTCCAGTTTTTATTTAAAAACATATTACGCAACAGATTTGAATATCGGTCGTAACCCGGAAAACATTTGGCATCTGGCAACCCTGGGCTGGCAACCCTGAGCTGGCAACCCTGGGCTAGGCCCGCAGAAGATTCTAAAGTAATAATATTTTAGTTCAGCATAAAGTGCAGTTTTCACACTATCGCCTGGCTGTCTTCCAGATATATTTATCTGGAACTTTCGGGACTTTCAGGTTTCAGAGTATATTTTCCTTTAACAGAAAGAATTGAATAGCGGAGCAGTTGTATTGTGTTTTGAGGATTTTTTATGTTATTGTTAGAATTTTTTTAAGTTTATTATGTTGAGATAATGTTAAAAGAAACTAATGAATTCATTTAACAGTGCTTTAGTTACAGTAATATTATGTTGTGGTTAAGTTTGTTCATTGTTTGTTAGTGTTTTATAATTAAAAACGATTAGGTATGTAGAAAATAATTTTTGTAACAGTTAAATTGGGAATTTAATTAGTTTTTCGTATCAAAAAAGTACAGTATATTGTCATGAACAGAGTTGTTTGCAGTAACAAAAAAGTGTTCTACTTTTTTCAGTTTTTCAGTTCAGACTCATATTCAAAGTGCTATTCATTACAAAGTTTCAAAGCGGGTAAACTATAAATACAAGCCTAAAAGTCTTAACAAACTAGAAGCAAATAAAAAGCTCTAGACTGTTTGTGCAAACAGCAGTTAGTGTATTCTATAGAAGATCTCATAAAGTCTAAACATTACACTTGATAGCGTAGACGGCAGCTCTTATCAGCACGTTGTTTCACAATTCTGGCGCAAAACAAAGCCAGAATATTATGAAGCAGCCGTCATTATCAAACTAACAAGAGATTTCCTCATCTCCGCGTTATTTCCATTACAATTAAGTCATTAGAACAGATGATCTGAATGTTATTGCTTTGTACATAAGATTCCGTATTTTAATTAAAAACATCTACAATCGAAACTCAACCTTGAGTTACAAGGTTTAAGGTGTGAAACAGATTTGTTGTTTGTCAGATGCTGTTAGTGAAATTTCATTACGTTTCATTTATCAGAGCACTAGGATTTCATCGGTCGATGAAGGTCTTGTTTATTACAATCAAAAGCCAAACCTGGGGGGTTAAAATGGCCGCTTCGAGCATATCTGCTAGCAATTCATAAAGTGCATTAATTTCATGGATTGTTTAGCATTTTCACCAAAATTTGGTAGAATGGCTCAAATTGATCAGTTATACCAATTTTGGTGAAAATGCTAAACAATTCATGAAATAAATGCACTTTATGAATTGCTAGCAGAAATGCTCGAACGGCCATTTTAAGGCCCCAGAATAACATTTTCGTTATTATTTCAGCGAATTCAATTTCACAAAATGATGATTCAACAGAAATACAGATCTGTTTTATTTAGCAATTTTAGTTACACGTTAATTGGTTCAGCAAAATTTAATTAAATCAAGAAAATCAATAATAAATTGTGTACACGATAAAAACGTTAATTAGAAATGAATGTAGATTTATAATATTGTGTTGCCATAAATATGTTTTCTAATGACGACCCCTGTGGCGCAGTTGGGCAAACGCCCGGCTGAGATGCCGAGGTTGCGGGTTCGATCCCCGCTACGGGACAAAATGTTTGTATGTTCTGCAGATATTTGTTCCATGTCTGGGTGTTTTCTATCTATAATGTGTATGAATTTACAAAAAAAAATGTATCTATGTATTATATCAGTCATCTGGTTACCATAACACAAGCATTAAATTACTTACCTTGAGACTAGATGACACTGTGTGGAATGTCCAAGGATATTTATTTATTTATAAGGATATTTATTTATCCAAGGATATTTATATACTGCAAAACAGACAATAAAGAAAAAACTTCATACAACACTCAAAGCAAATAACTAATTTCGAATCGTAAGCCAATATCAATTAGGTCGCGAATACAGAAGCACATAATTTACATGATTCTAAATTTTATTGTACCCGCAAATAATTTCGGTTTTACATCGATCATAAAACATATTTATTCATGACGCGGAGAATAATAAAACTCACGTTTTTCGAATAAAAGCCGATGAAGATATAAAAATCAACCTTGTGCTTACAATAACATAAAGTTGGTAATGTTAATGCAACATTATAATGCGGTTTATGCTCCTATCACAGATAAAATAATACTATGTACAGATACACCATCTAGAACATCAATTTCACTCCGGTTTTTCTTCGGGCTATTTTTTTGTGTTTGATTTTGCGGCGCCCCTAGCAGTGTTTAGGTCTTGCCTGCAATCAAAAATAAGTGAGTGCTAATATTTTTGATTGCAGGCAAGACCTAAACACTGCTAGGGGCGCCGCAAAATCAAACACAAAAAAATAGCCCGAAGAAAAACCGGGGTGAAATTGATGTTCTAGATGGTGTATCTGTCTGTATATTTATTTTATCTGTGCTCCTATGAAAGTATTCTATATTTTCCTTTCCAAGTGCTGGAGTAAAATATTGGTACGTTTTATTTTTTCAATTTATCGACTTTGAAATAACTTTGCGAAATGAACATTTGTCTAAGTCTTGGATATACTTCATTTATTGAAACGAGCAAATAGGAACAGAAATAAACACACGTGATTGGTCGTCGAAAATAATTATCTTTCTAGCTAGATTGTCAAATCAATTGTCAATTGTCAAATCTAGCTAATCCAATTATTTTCGACGACCAATCACGTGTGTTTGTTTCTCTTCCTATTTGCTCGTTTCAATAAATGAAATATAGACGTCTAGGTAAACAGGGTTTATTTTAAAACGTTGAAATATCTATGCCAAAATGACAAACAAATATGATTAAATTAAGCCTGCATACCTAAAACTCTGGCACTCATGACGTCATCAACCGAATGATTTCCATCGAACATGTAAATCAAATGAGCTGTTAACATTTAATAGTAACAAACGCCCACAACATGAACACTACCGCAGTGATTTATCATTCAAATATTAAACACGAGCCCGTTATGAATGAGTGAATGATCTTTACGGACCGGATCTGACGTAACATTTTCCCGTAAACGTGAAGTGTGGCACGCAATACTCCCCTCAAGTTGTTCGTTCTTGTAAATTAAGTCTCGTTATTGAATGAACAAACAAATATTTAAATATAATTTTCAAAAAATATTTCTTATTTCGTGTAGGTATTTTTTGTTTGTTTCTGATATAAAACTTTGTTTGAATAAATAAATATATAATAAAGTACCTTTCTTAAAATCTAATTACCTACTAATGTCATTTTTTCAAGGTCTGTTAATGAAAAAAGCATTTGTCTCAGTCTTGGATCATCACCGGGCTAGAAAAAAAAATGAAATATGATCACGACTGTATCCCAGGGTGCGGTAGACATTTCAGATCTTTTATATAGTTTTTTAGATTTGAAGATGTCTAATGGGGTAGTCAGAGGTATGTCCTAATACTATATTTGGTACATGCCCATATTTTGCAGAAGTTAGCTTTCTATACGCGACAAGTAATGTTAATTTAATTATCATGACAATATATTTGTATAATTAATAACTTGAGCCGTGGTTTAACTACTTTTAAAAGTCAGAGTTTGTAGAACTTCTGCTACGGCGTAGCATGCTACGTAGAAGGTTACGGCGTAGCAAAAGTTATTCATAATTCTAGCAAACTAAGCGTACATTTATTTGAAGAATTTTAGTATTAATTTTGTTTATATCGAAGTAATAATTATTCTTATCATCACAATCATTTATCACTCTGCTGGATGTCATTTTCAGATTCTGTGCGTCGCAAGCAAAGTTTTTGTGTGTCAAGATAACTCACCGAAAATGTATGTTGTACAGAATGTATGTACTACAAACAAAACAAGTACCTTCTCCGTATTTCATCTTTCCTGTCAGCTACAGTTTGATACATCATCATCTCCCTGCCCTTATCCCCCCCCCCTTGCATGTATCAAGTCTCTTGTTAAAAGAAAAATATTTGAAAAACCAGTCACGTAGTAAATTGTATTTTACTTCCTTATTAATGACGATGCTGATACTTAAAAGTTGTAAAAAGTGATCAAAAAATCTTATCTAAAATGACGACTGTCAAAGAACGGTATTAAACTATCTAGAACGGTAAGTTATCCGCTTCCGCTTGCGGGGGACAGCTGCACACTTCATCAAAACTTGTTTCTTTATTCGAGTTGCTAACTTAATCAGTGTTGCTAAGATTGATATAAGTTTTCGGGAAATACAATAACAGTTCCCGCCCGCATATAAATAAGTTTGAAACAGATATTTTTCTTGGAGAATACAAACGTTTACACAAAATACTATATTTCATTATATCTGTCAGGGGCTAGACTTGTTTGATTGAGATACGAAACGAGTAGAATTTTCACGATTTTAATAGTACCCACTATTTGGTCATCATGGTATCTTTTGTGATAATAGGTACAAAATCATATCTGTAGGTATATTTATAGTGTTACCGATTTACAATTATGTATTTATAAATAGTTATATATGTAGGTATATTCACAGATAAAATAATACTATGATTATTTTATCTGTGGTATAATATAATATATTTTAGTATTTTATGTATTGGTTTATTTTATTTTACTTATTTAACTCTTATGTGTGTTGCCTTCTTTTTTTTTATAATCTTCGTTATTTATGCCCCATACTTACTTTTAATTTTTCCATATATAGGTTGTCTGGCAGAGATCGCTTCTTAGCGATAAGACCGCCGATTGTATGTCATAGGTTAAGTATTTTTAGTTTGTAGCACTTTCTGTTAATTTGTAAACATGGTGTGCAATAAAGTATTTTCTATCTATCTATCTGCGATTTTGCTGAATGTTGTTAGGTGTATCATAGACCTCCGTCACCAGAGACTTGCTCATCCAAAACGAACAATTTAAATAGGTCATGTTTAGAAACAGTGTAAAACATTTAACTACTTCAAACTGAATACAGTTTAAAATCAGAACACGAGAATTACGAAACTAAATCCGAACAAAATACTGATTGTTTAGCAAACTAATTTAGAGAATCTTAATCAAATTTAGCTAGAAAGGTTAAACCGTGCAAGTCGAAAATTGAGTCAAGTAAAAGTCAAAAAGAATTTCATAAGATCACGTAGATCATTTTAGAATATAGCAAGATTATTATACTCCTGATTCCCTTACGATAAATTTTGTAAACTTTTTATAATAAAATAAATAACTTTGAAAATTTTACTTTCAATATGTATTAACAACTTCTGCTATTCGCTTGCATGTTTTTAATAATATTTTGTTACTTTATTATAATATTATTAAAAACCTAAATCGTGTATTGCGTCATCATAATTAGGTTTATAATAAAATTGAATCTGAATATTAAATCGAAGTGGACTATCTGTAGCTATCTCGCAGCAGCGGTCGTTAAAGACAAACATGGAAGTTAATTACGCAGCGACGCGCCCAGTTTTTGCTAATATCCGGCGGAAGTGCAGGCTGTATGGGAAGGCTTTGAAGCGTTTTTACTGCTTCACTATTTTAATTTGCAGCGAACACTTGGCTATAACAGGGTTTAGTTTGTTTACTGTGAATAAAGTTAAAGTACGTAATTTATTAAAGGACGTTAAACTCGTTGCTTTCGAAATTTAAACAAAGTACTTTGTTATCAATTTTACAAACATGAACATTTAGGTACTACTTTTTCGTGAGCATTCACTGTGACACATGTGACATTTTAAATACATAATCAGAAAAATCACGTAAATTATCTTAATCAGAAAAAATGCATTGTATTAAATTGTTATCTTTAGATTTAGTTGGTCTAATATTATTAAAAAAATAATAGGAATTTGTCAAAGTTTCGTCTCGTAATAAAATTAAATACAGGGATAAATGTTATTTTTATGCCAAATTGTTTAATACTCTAATATCGAGTAAGCTATTAAAATCGCGTATCGATACCGCTTAACAAAACTCGATATGGAAATTGAATATGCATCGCTCGTTCTGTTTCTAGTTTAATATTCATCGCTCGCCGTGTACACAGCTCAATAAAACGTGTTTACGAGCGCGCGGCGATGTAAAGAGTAGCAAGCAATGAATTACTAACGCTCGATCTGATCGCGTGGTAGGGTTTTATCTGGTGCATACATTGCACTTCTCTTTGTTTTGTTGCAGTTGATACAATTTTTTTTGTAAAAAATGTAGTAAGTATACAGATCTTGCTGAATTTTAATGTTTGAAAATAACGAATGAAATTAATAAGTGTTTCATTATTATAATATATAGTACCACGTCCCGGCTTCGCACGGGTGTACTAATGGAGCTACCGGGATAAAATATAGCCTATAACCTCCCGGACAGTCCATTCTACCCACCCGTGAAAGAATTTTTGAAATCGGTCCAGTAGTTTCGGAGATTACCTCCGTCAAACAAACAAACAAACAAATTTTACCTACTACTAGTATAGAAGTATAGATTTTATTCTGATCCAATATCGTACATAATCTTTATCCTATCCTTTCGTATATAAAGACTAGAATGTAATGCATTCATGTTATAATATTTGTAAAAGGTGCATTCAAGTTGCGTCTTGAGGCAGCGAGATCGCTCCATTACGCTTTAAAGCGCTCGCCACTCGCTGCAAATTGATGGAAGCGCTGCCGAGTGCAAAGCTTGGCGTACATGAACTAGAATATATTATGTAGCTATAGCTATATTTAAAATTATGTTGGATGTTTCTGGAATTTCAATTCTATCTCAAATCCTCTAAGATACAATCTCAAATCCAAACATAACCCTGCCAGAAAGCATGTCTCGATTATGTAGTATCTTTGTCTATAGACTGTGCTAACCCATTGTTCTTGATCTAGAACAATCTAGGTCCAATACGCCGCCATCTAAACTGAGTGACGTGTAATTTAAATTTTAATCGCCGCTCGGGCGCACGCCGATGTTGCAATTTCTAATTATTATACTGATATTAATTAATTTCTTCTAATTGTAAAATTAAAATGCATCAGCTTTTTGTATATTTTTAAACAAATTTAATAATAATTAATACGTTAATAATTTTTACTGCCAAACTCAATAATCTGTCTATCTTTGTTCATCCTTTGCAAAATACAATTTAAATCAGTTAAGCCAGCTAAGGATCGTTACAAACGATCTGTAGGTAGCTCAACTAGTCCTTACCACTGCCAAATGGAATCATGCGCCAGACAGCATTCCCGCGCCAAATCTTTAAAAAATCCAATGATTAGCGTCGATGGGCTTGTCGTATTGATAGTAAACTTCTGCAAAATGTGGGCATTTACTAAATATATAATTGGACATACCTTTGACCAGCCCATTAAATATATTAAAGGTTCTAAAGATCTGAAAGAAATGTCCAACCGATACTTCGGATGCAGTCGTGATCATATTTCATTTAATTTTTTACAGATTTTCAAAAAAACTCCGTAAAACAAGAAGGAAACAATTAAAAGCCTCCAGGATCCCGTGTAATGTTTTAGCGATTAGAGGAGACAGTTCTCGAGATATAAATTGCGAGCGCCATCTATCATTCCGAGGTGAAAGCTGCCCGGGAAGTTTAACTTTTTAATTTCTTTCAATACGTTGCGAAAATACTTACAAATTGGGCGTTTGGCACTTTTTTCCCTTCGGTCCATTTTCGACGGGTATTTTGAAGGTAAAGTTAAAATAACAAAAACAACATGAATTCATAAAACTATGAAAATAATGGTCTTATTTATTGTATTTCTTACTGTTATATTTATATAATTTATCTTTAATCGGTTGAGCGCGGAAATATCGGTATAAAAAGTAGCCTATGTTTTTTTTCTTAAATTGCAAAACGAATTTCTGTATCCCATACGGTATGGTGCAAGTACATATTTTTCGTCCCAATGCTGGGCAAAGGTCTCCCCCAAAATCTTCCGACCATCCCGATCTTTGGTTGGGTTCTTAGTGAGTAGGATACAAAAATAGGATAGGAAAAACAATACAATTATTTCTAGTTTTAACTCAACAAATCCCAACTCCAAAGTCTCATCGTATTACAAACGTCACTTTAGATTTTACGAGTTTCAATTTTATGTTTTGCAGCGCGCTGTGTTTCGGTCGGATTTTTCACAAATAAATCCCTTAAGATTCGTTACAAAGAGTTTCATTTGCATCTGGACTGGGAAAGAGATCTCTCCGAGTGAGGCCACGAGACTGGCGGTACTCATCAATAAACAAAATGCAATCGCACTGGATTCTTATTTCATTTACATTTGGACAACTCTTTAGGTATTAGTAGGCAATTCACTAGTGGTGTTGGCCTCCATTTATTACTATTACAAAAGCAAATGTATCTAAGTATGATATCAGTCATATCAGGGGGCTTACCATGACGTATTATTAAACAATTCAGTTTAGGTTCTAGCTGTGCAAACTTTAAGCCAGTTCCTGAGCTTACGTCAAAAGCAGTTCATTATAAGACCTAAACTGAATCGCTTTAACAGTCATTGTAATCCTAATGGTTACTATAACCCAAGCATTAAGTTGCTTAGCTCGGGACTAGATGAGGCAGTGTGAAATGTCCAAGGACATTTTATTTATTGTAATCAACAGGGAAGCATAGCCCACTGATTTAATTTCAAAGGTAGCCAGCGGCTTAGAGTAACACGAGAAATCTTCTAATAGTCGACAAAATATACTGTCCTGCTCTAGCATACCACTCAGATGGTCGGACCAAATCCGCTCCACACTCAACACCAAGCTCCATGATGCGCTCCACGATGCCAAAGACAGGGACAAATGGCGCAGCATTGTCAAAAGCAAAACAACTCCAGAGTCAGGGGATCACGACCCTCAGTAATGAGGATATCGATGCGAGGAGGAGGAGGCTCTAGCATAGCACGTTAGAGCAGTTCGACATTATATATTTCATTTATCGGGTCGAAGCGTACATGCCTCAAGTGATAAACATTGAACGTGCCTATTGAAACAGCCTTGTCAAACCAAAACATACATTCATGTAATTGTACGAGTAGATCAAATAGCATTCGTCAATCAGCAGAGCTATCAAAGCAAAGATATGTCACGAATAGTATTCAGCAGCATCTGACAACGGCATTCGAGATCAAAGCATACCGGAACGACACAAGATCTCATTGGGAAATTCACTCTGGAACAGGTTTTATTTCACCTATAAATGTGTATTTTCAGACTTAGGTCTGATTTACACGATGCAAGATTCTTGCTCGTTGCATACAATTTAACTGAAGCAATTTTGGACTTCCATTTGTTTAAACAATGTTTTGACATCTAAACTAGATGATTTATACAGCGTCAGGAGTCTAATCTTTGCTTACACTTAACAGGACACTGTAGTGCCTGGGACATTGTTGAGATGGAATAGCCTTGCCCAGTACCTAAACCATCACTTGAGTAGTCATAAGCTTAGTCGGCCATTTCCATAGGAAAAACAATGGTCAATACGTGTGTATAAAGGTCCATCGATGCACGACTCGATCCCACGACTTTTGGATCGAAAGTCTAAGAACCAATCCACTTGGTCAACACGGTTTTTTTTTTAATGAAAAGTGACAACAATAATCTCATCAACCTTCATAGCCACTCCTGTTCCATCAGATTTATTAAGGCAATTAAACTTGGAGAGAGTTGACAGTTTTTTCCTTTGTTTCGGCCACTTTAATGAGTGCCGCGGGATGCAGGGCTTACCTACACCTCGGGACTGGGTGTCTCTTAGTACTCACTGATAATAAACAAGGAACAAAAAGAAACTATTTATTACTGGACTTTTAAAGATCAATCATCTACTTATGGATTGTTTTTATGATTGTATATTTTTAGAACACCTACATAGGAAACATTCAGACTAATTAGACCATTATATTTGCAGAACATACAAACATTATCTCGTGGTGAGGATCGAACCCGCAACCTCGCCACTTAAATATTGCAATCAGTATTTATAAACTCAAACTCAAAAATCATTGTCCAATAGACCACTTTGACACGTCACGTCCTAGACGGCAAACTGACTAAAGTCGGCATTAAGTATTATAACTCCTTAAAAACTAGAAGATTCTACAACCAGTTCCACAGCCCCATGAATTAATACAATTAGATCACCTTGATTAAACATCATCATCACGATACTACATATATGATTTATACAGCGTCAAAAGGCAATAGTTGCCTACACTTAACAGGACACAGTAGTGCCTGGAATATTGTTGGAATAGGCTTGCCCAGAACCTAAACCATATCAGCTTAGCCACATCCATGTACCTTGACAAAGTAACGTAAATATTCCAACCACAATTCAAGATAAGAGCATGGAAGGGAACGCTTCCTGAGTTAAACGTGCGCTACTTAGCCATTTCTTTCTGCACTTGTAAATTCCGAAAGTCGGCACAATACGTTGACAGTTCATAAATAATGTATTCCTGAGCGCCCTCCCGGAGTGAAGCTAATATACCCGCTTTATTTTGAAGCTTTGTCGTTTATCTGCGGTATTAGACGATTTTAAGTCAAGGTTTTTGAAAAAAAAAAAAAAAAAAAAAAAAAAATTAATTAAATTATGTCTAATGATCGCGAAAGTTTAAATTGTACTAAGGTTTTTGAACTCGGAAGTTTTAAGATGTCTTTATAGTACACTAGCTGCGCCCCGTGGTTTTGCCCGCGTAAGTCCCGTTCCCGCGAGAATATCGGGATAAAAGTAGCCTATGTCAATTTCGATTCCTTCACCCTATCATCACTCAAAATGTTTTGCCGTAAAAGACGGACAAACAGACAGACAGACACACACTATCTTTTTTTTGTCGATTTTTATAAATAAGTCATTCATTATTTCAACCGTTCATTCATTGATTCATTTATTCAAAATCATTATTATCATAATAAATGCAGTGTCAAATTCCATTTTTTTTTATTTGCCTAAATTTATCATCATCGACACAATCTACGAGTAGTATAATTATTTACAGCTCTTCATTACTATAGTTTACTAAACATTTGACTCCAAGATCAAAACACCACAACCGTTTCGTTGAAAGGAATTATGGGTCTTAGGTTGCGAAAAGTAGCCCTCTTTTATTTCTTTCTTTTTTATTCCCTTGCAAGAGACCTCTACTTTTCATCGAGTTTGGTTTTCGAAATTTTTTTACCGTTATATTCAAACTATTCAATTTCATATTAAGTACTTTTAACAACGTTTTTAAGAGTAATCTATGGAATGATGTCTTCCATAGTTATAATTATATAATGGTTCTTGAATTAGCCAACCAGATAGAGTTTAGTTGATATCAACACATTAAGATTTCTTGAAACACTAGTACATAGTATGTTTATGAGATAAAAGAACAAAAACATAATAAGAGAAGACTATTGACCAACCAGGCCGCAGTATACCGGGCACTGCGTCGCCAAACCGTGACAACAATACATCAAATAAACATGTATCCCTTGGGATTTGGCCGTCGCGAACCGTCGCGGTTGAAAAAGGTCTCGGCTGCTTTATCATCGGTCTAACTAGATATCTAGGGCTCTGACAGTCTAACGTACATAGATCAAAACAAGGGTTTATGATGTACGTATCATTCGTCACTGAAATTTGCGTAAAAAATGCGTGTGACATTCGTTGTTTTGCTATTTTTTCAGTGCGAGTTCAGAATATTTATTGCGACTTTGATTTTATTAATAACTAGCAGCCCGTCCCGGCTTTGAGTGGGTGTATTACTTATTTTACTGGGATAAAATATAAAATATAGCCCATAACCATTCCGAAAGTCCATTCTAAACATCGGTTGAAGAATTTTGGAAATCGGATGTGTACTTTCGGAGATTGCCTCCGTCAAACAAACAAACCAACTTTATTTTTATAATATTAGTATAGAGATAGATGGTGTCTTAAAAACTTAGGGTCTTATTCATAAAAATTTGACAATTTAATACAGGTTTAAAGAACGTTTTTTTCTTGTCACCCATATGTCAACGAAAAGAGATAGCAACAGATTTAATATGCGTTTTAGCTAATACAGGTTTACTGGTCGAATATGCATAAGGGGGTTAGATTGTACATCCAGCAATGCGGTGCGTAAAGCCTATTTCAGACTGAGCGTTACATTAAACACGCACGATTAAAAGCGCCGTTTGTTACTCCAAAACTTTCCAGGCTCTTAAACAAATTACTGAATAAACACAGACAAGAGGGAGAAATATTCACGCACAAAGGGTTCCGCACTATAATTTGGGTCTTTGGCCTCATTCCCATTGGGCTCATAGTAGCGGCTGACTGTTTGGTTCATCATCATCATCATTTTCAGCTTGTGACATCTCACTGCTGGTGCAAACCTCGTCATCTCTGCCACTCCTTCCGGTGTTGGGTCGATCGCTTCCAGGTCTTGTTGGCGGCCTAAACAAAAAATCGTCCACCGGTGTCTATAATATCCCAAGGATATTTATTTCTATCTAGACAGTGTTTTATCAGTATTGTGTAAGTTCACCTAACTTTATTTTTTAATGGAGTATGACAGCATGCAATGTTCGCTGTTTGCGATGTTTAATGAATCATTCAGTAAGCGGAAATACGTCGCTTAAAGTCAGACAGCAGATAGTCAGCCTATCTCAGTAAGCATTATGGGGATAAGGTCTTTATTTCTGTATTCAACATTTTTTACAAACTCCATCCCGCTCGAACGAAATGTTGAAAGGTTCTAGTTACGGTTTACAAAAGTTCTGTTAAAAACAATTCACATAAAAGCGTAGAGTTATTGAAAATGTCAGTTGAAATGGAACAATGTTCTTTTTGATAGGTCGGTCTGGTTTCGAATACTAGGTATAATGTTTTTATAGTCAATTCATTCATTCATATCTGCCATCTCTACTACTACAACCATACATTATCTCTTCTAACTACATACAACCTTTAAAAAAGTAACTCATGTTTATTTATTTATTATTATTACGGTTACTTATCACAAGCACTATTAGTAATGAATATAAATTTTTATATTATTAGATATAAAACATTTTCTATTCTGAAAAATAAATAAACAAATCCTGCATTTCTTTGTTCGTTTATGAGCAAGTGGCCAAATATTATAAATAGTGTTTATCTTTAAAAATGTAATCTTAAAAATTTTAAATTGTTGGCTTCATGTCAAAAGCCATAGACGTACTTAAAGCGGCAACCTTATAAAACCAACTAGAAAAAACTTAACAAAGGGCCGCGACCCCGTTCCCGATTCCCGTCACATTTGGCAGCTCCGAGGCTTAAAACAAAGAAAAAAGTGGGACGCCTACTTTACATGCTTCTTACGAATCAGGACTGCAACTCAATTTCAAACATCGGAATAGTTTTTAACTGTACTCGAGTTTGCGAACACCAACATTCTAAGGAGCTTTGTTTGAAAACTTTGAATAGAATATAAAACTTAGGAGTATGTTTTTTAATAAAAGATAAAGAATAGGTAAAGATAAAGAAAGAAAATTTTATTAGTCATTTGGCCTTTAGCCTGTAATATCACATAGGCTACTTTTATCCGGGTTAATGATCGTGAGGGTGCAAGTGGTAGCGTTGGAACAGGCAATAGAATTACCTAGCTCATAAGACTGTATTTTTAAGTGTACCTTGGGGTCCTACAGAAATAAACACAATTACCTTTCTTTCATTTTCCTTTTTTGTATGTAGCACATTAATAATATTTGGTAAGTACTGATTTTATTTTTTCCAATGTGAAATTAGAACTTAAAAATCTATTCTTTTCGAATAAAAATCTTGTGGAAATACAATAAAAGTTTTAAAAGAACAATAAAGCAGTGTTACCGAAATCGGGCGTGTTGTCCCTTCCGCCTTCGGTAATAAAGATTTCCTCTCATTAAAAATTTAACGCCTCCGCCCAGCGCTCTCCAATTCATTTGGCACTTCCTAGGCTTCGGAGAGAAATTATTTACAAAATGTAGCTTAAAATACTTCTTTGATTTGCACTTTTCAATTTGAGACAAACTTTAACCAACTTACGACTGTCCGTAGAACTTTAGCCATAAGAACGATGTTGCTATGGTGACAGGCCTACGGACCGTCCGCTGATTTTAGAATTCGGTAATTATTTGAGTAACAAATGAACCAGTTACTGCTAAATAAAGGCAGCGGCACACAGCGACATTAATTCTAATTACGCAGGCGGCGCGATCTAGTTTCGAACTCGAATAACTCCAGGGAACTAGGTATATATTAATTAAAATCTATCGGCAAATCCCGGAGCGAGCGCAGAGCGCTGCCAGAGAGTACAACTAGTGAGGACAAACTAAATCCATATTGACTTGTTCAGGTGCTGGGAATTAGGCAGTAGGTCAACGCAGTAAGCTGGTTCAAGCTGGTGGAAAATCAGTTTCTGCATGTTTGCGTGTACCAAATATGAATTTGGACATACCTCTGACTACCCCATTCATAGATCCACTTTCACTCCTAAGCCAAAACAGATTTTGATGAAATTTGATAGAGATGATCAAACTAGACCTTCAAAAAGGACATAAGCATTACATACATCCTACATTTTGCTTCTCACACGAGAGAAGCTACGGGAGCAGTTAATACTGAATTAAAACCATAATAAACTAAATTAGTTTTTTTTATTTGACTTTTCCAAATAGCCTTCTCATTTTTATTCTCCATGGCCCCGAGACGTCAGCTAAACGCTAATCCTCACCAACTTGCTCGCGTGAGGGATTACCACCAACTTTTATTAATTTTTCGCAGACACATACTGAGCTGCGCGTGAATCGAGTTTGGGACTGGATAAGGCTTCGTGAACTATTATTGTGATAGTTATTATAGTTGGGGCATTTTTCTTGCTTTTTGGATTTGCAACTTGTAGCTTCAAAACTTGCCTAGTTGATGAATGAGTTTTTATTCATTAAAAATGAAGATTACAACTATGTTTTCAAGAAACTGTTTAAAGTGTAGACTGTTATTGTTTTTAGGTGTTTAGATTATTTGAAATGTCTAAGGGGGCAGTCAGAGGTACGTCTAGAACAAATATTTGGTAAATGTATACGACCGACGACGACCGTACTTTTAAAGTATACACATTTTATACTTTATTTTTTATTTTTAGTAAATTGTTAAAGCAATTCAAAGCAAAATCATCCTAAAAAATATATTTTATAAAACTAAGAAAAGGTTCCAATCTTATTTTCTCTAGAAAATTCGTCTTGCCCTTGACATGATTTTGTAAAATAATAAAATCTCGCCCATTGTGCCCGCTGAACCCTGCCAAGACGTTCCCAGCCCTTTCATTTTCAATAAATCATGTATTGACCGGTTTCCGGGTCGGCGCTATTTTGCTTGTAACGTTCAACCACTACACATAGGAAAAACTATTATCAATGACTATGAAACTTTTTTTTTTTTTTTTTAATCAACCTATTTCGTCCCACTGCTGGGCAAAGGTCTCCCCCAAACTTCTCCAACCATCCCGATCCCTGGCAATAAAACTTTTAGCAGGTTATTTTTCTATAGTTATACTCGTATTATTGTATCAAGAAAACCTATATAAATTATTATATAAAACAAAGTCAGGTTAGTAACACCATTTATAACCTAAGTACGGACGCCGAAGGTCATAAGCAAAGTAGAAATATAACATGACTAGGGTGTTAAATACTCGAGTCCACATTACTATTATATATTATTCAAATACATTATAATTAAATTCAAAAAACCTCTCAACCCCTCATATTGTCCATTATCACCGTATTACCATAAAGAGAATAGCCGAGGTCCGTCCCGGGAAGGAAACGCGAGGGGCTCGAAACAAACACATTTTGCCCCGGATGGCACCTCCCAGCTGGGCTACCATCGGTTTGTGTGTTTTCTATCCTCGCTTACGATGGGCTACCATCGATTTTTGTGTGATATAGTAATCTATGACGACCTTATAACGTCCATTATTTACAAATAAAAATGTAAATAATGTAGCTAAGCATTTAGTTGCTCAGCTTGGGACTAGATGAAGCTGTGTGGAATGTCCAATGATATTTATTTATTTATTATTCAAGAGTTCAGTACTTAATGTATGTAACTTTTGGATCATGCAAGGGCAGTGCACTGGATCCTCTTATATTTGTAATACTTAACTCGATATCGAGGGTAGTATTCAATGCTACGGTAAACTGGTGTTAGGGCCTCAGCTGGCGTTCGTTGTTCGTCGTTCAGAGTAATTATGTGTAGGGTTTTTATGATAGAGCGGTATCTACTTCCTTTTTATTGTAAAACGGACTAAAAAGATATAAAGATTTATGACCATCATCATTATCTCCCTGCTCTGATTACATTAAGTGTAGGTGGCACAACTATTTCAGCTTTTAAACTATGTTTATTCCAAAGTAGCTCGTCATTGTTTGTTTGTATGTTTGTTTGTTTGACGGAGGTAATCGCCGAAACTACTCAGCCGATTTCATAAATTCTTTCACCGATGCTTAGTACACAAAGCCGTAGGTAAAGACCTGGAATAACACATAGGCTACTTATTTCGATATTCCCGCGGAAACGGGACTTACGCGGATGAAACCGCTGAGCGCAGCTAGTTCATTCATAACCCGACTTATGATGACCCGCAGTGAACTCCGTACTTCTGTTTAATTAAATAACTAACCAGGTAACCAACCAATCTGAAAGTTCCCACTCATAACCCGCCAACTTCGGACGGTGCTGGATGAAATTAAAAGTTTAACCTGGGTTTGGACGTGCTGGATAGTCTGGAAGAAGTTTTTGAATAGTTTGTGGAGTTATCTGAATTATATTGTAGTATAGAATAATAGTCCTTAAAGTAGTATTATTAGCCAAACCCAATAACACACTTGTGGTTAAACTCGGTTTGCTACTGGCGAGTCAACGAACAGTTTGAACTTCCTGTAACTGCCATCGCAATAACATTTTAGCACTGAACTGTCAATTGTTATAATCATACCTCTTTCCCTTATAACATAGACCACAGATCTAAAAATCGACTTCAGTTCATATTACTAATATAATAATAATAATAATAATATAGCCTTTTATTCAGATCACTTAATACTAAACATTTTTAAACTTGTAAATACTAACATTAAAAAACTTAAACTTAACACTTGGGTCGGTTTAGACTAAGATTTGTTGTTTGGTAATCTTTCCTAGATCTGTTTGCCAGTCGGCAAAGGCCTCCTCCAACCTTTTCCATTCCTTTCTTTCTTGAGCCACTCTGTTCCATGTGACTCCTGCCACTTGTCTGACGTCATCGTCCCACCTTTTCTGTGGTCGGCCTCTTCTCCTTTTGCCTTCCCTTGGATACCACCATGTCACCCTTTTGCTCCATTTGTCGTGTCCTCTTACCAGGTGACCAGCCCATCGCCATTTGAGTCTTTTAATTTTGCTTATTACATCGGTAGTTTTTGTTTTGTTTCTGATGACGATTTTCTTTACTCTGTCGGACTTTTTAATGTTTAGCATGCTCCTTTCCATTGCATACTGGCAAGTTGCTAGTTTGTTTGAGGTGACCTGATTTAAGGACCATGACTGACACCCGTACGTAAGGACAGGTAGTACGCAGGTGTTAAAGAGTTTTCTTTTTAGGTTTATATGGAGCTCCTTATCTTTCATAGCCTCTTTTAAACTCCAGTATGGAGTCATTGAAGGATTCCATAACAAATAGTATTATGGAAAAGATGGATGATAAACTAATTCCTATAATAGAAGAAAATAAGAACCTGAAAATGAAAGTAGAAAAACTGGAAAAAGAAATAGATTATCTTAAAAGGGCTCAGAAAAACAATAATATTGTAGTATTCGGCTTAGAAGAAAACGAGAAATCCTCGTATGAACTAATACAAAAGCTCAAAGAAACCTTCAACCAAGACTTGAAAATTAAAATAGAAGAATACGATATCAACAAAATTTATCGCTTAGGAAATAGAAAGAAAGAGAGCAACAAACCGAGACCGGTACTGTGTTCGTTTACAAACAACTGGAAAAAGACCGAAATCATCAAAAATAAAAAGAACCTAAAAACTATACATATTGCAGAGGATTACTCGAAGGATGTGCTAGAAAAAAGAAAAGAGCTGCAAGCCAAGTTAACTGAAGAGAGACAAAAGGGCAATATAGCCTATCTTAAATATGATAAACTAATTGTTAAAGAGAATAACTACAACCAAGAGAAAAGGAAAAGGGAAATGTCCACTTCACCCTCTTCAGATAACAATCAACCAAAAAAGCAACAGACCGTAAACACAATGAAGACAAACAGGACAAACGCTTTCGATTTAATGCGATATAGATCCAGCTCCCTTTCGAACATGCCTACTAACAACAAAAACCAATAGCAACTAAAGAACGGCAAACGGAAACCAAAACCAACCACAGAAACTGTCAACGAAGAAACAAAAAAACAACAAACTCCCCCAAGCCGACTGGTCCTCGAGGGGGATAGCGACCACAACCCTCCAACATCTAAAGACAACAATCACCGAAAATCAGTAGTTTACATAGCATCCCTTAATGTACTCATATTACTATATACGTTCATAATCCAACACGCTTACAGAATAAATAAAACAAACTAGAAACCTATTATCCAGGTTTACTTTATTAAATACGTGTAATAAATATATGAGCTAGTTTTGATAAAAAGCTCGCGCGGGAATGCCTCACTTCATTATTTATTAAACTCGCTCAGTAGCCCTACCGTCAGTTTTCAAGTTGTATAGTTAACTATCCTCGCTAACGAGTCAAGTATTTCAAATGTATGAAATTATTGGTTCATGCAAGTTACCGGGGGCGGCGCTGCGCTGGATTCTCAAACTTTTTGTGATACTTGACTCGGTATCGAGGATAGTAGGTATCAATAATACAGTCAATTTCAATTTCAATTTCAAAAATTCTTTATTTATCAATAACTTATGTACTAGTACAATTTCCAGTGTAGATTTAATCCTAGAACGTACAATAGAAATTAAAAACATTTATTAAGCTTAGGTTATCAAAATATTTAAAATAAATCTGGTTTGTAGCTTTATAGGTACCTATTACGTACGTACGAACGATAATACAGTAAACTCGTGGTAGGGCCTCAGTTTATTTACAGAAATATTTTTCGGATATTTTAGTCAGATAATGAATATAACATTACCTATGAGATTTAGAATTTATTATTTACGTCTCGTTTAGTTTTTCTCAGATAACGTTGTATTGTACGTAAAGGATTTTTAAAAGGGTGAAAGGTTAAATTATTTATATTTAGTCGATTGACTTCTAAAGGTTTGTGTTTATATTGAATTTTCACCCAGTACCCAAACTATATACATACTATTACTGTTATATATATTTGGTCTTATTACTCAATGTAAAGTTTAAGGTTTACCAGTGTTATTGACCAATGAAATATTCGAAAATCCAAGAAAATTACTAGCGTATAATATTCTCCGTAGAAAGTACAAGTAACAATCGTCTAGCATGATTTCTGTTGTACAGTCAGCAACAAAAAAATAACTTAAACTTCTTTGCTCAATAAGATCATAATTATAGACCACTTTAAAACCTCAAGTCCTTAGAAAGGTTTTTACTGTCTGTTCAAGAATCCAAATACCAAAAGAGCAGATTATTCAACAATGGCTTCGAGAAGCGTCATTCGCGATCTTTTGATATTTTTCCTTAGCGAGGATATAGTTAACTATACAACTCGAACACTAAAAAACCTCCTACTGAGAGACCAAGTGGTCTCGTTGTGAACAGACGGAAATATATAGAGTCAAGCAACGTTCGCGTGGTCGCTTGTCTATTGTTAGATGTAATTCCAAGTGTTCTGATGCTGAGTGTACGCGTGAGTGTGAGTCACCTCACGACGACACACGTGCCCATTTACCGCCGCTCGTGAGTCGCATTCATGCTCACTTCACAGCTCACAACGACGGAGTAAGGAATACCAATTGCTGTGCGAAATGAAACAGATTCGCAATGTACCTTGGGGGACATACACCTATTCTTCATCTTTAAATTTATTGGTGTAGGGTGCATCCCTACGTAATTCATAAGTTAGTCGATAAATGTTAGTTCGTTCGTATAGTTATATAATCTGTGAACGGAAGTGAACCCGCACTAACGTACGCGTTCACTCCCGCCCCCCCGGCCGTGCACTCACGCGCCAGTTAACATGTAACTCTGTAGCTGAGAGCACGTCCTCCCTACACTGGCGCGCCAACTAGAGGCCACAAAAACCCACGTGTTGAAGAAAAAAAGTGTTTTCCGCGTCGCGAGTTTTGTGTGAACCCAAACCCACGTAAGCCATAACAGAGTTCTGTGCTCAAAGTTTCTCAAAATGACGAAGACACGTAGTCGAAAGTCAAGGACGCACGAAGACGACGCCGATGCTTCGTTCGGCAGCGCCGCAGACACGGGTGCCGTAGCCACTGCTCCAGCCGGCGTAATGCTGTCGCAAGAGCAGTTCGCTGCGATGATTTCCATGTTTGCGCGGACGCAAGCCGAAGCGAACCAGCGAGTCTTGGAACGAGTGGACCGCCTGATCGCGTCGAGAACGCCAACGCCAACGAGCGAGGCACCGACCGCGACGCCGGCGCCGTGCCCTGATCCAACTTCACCGCCTACAGTCGTCACCCCCGCAGGCCCGGCCGTCATATTATGTACGCCGCCTGTTAACTTTACCGGCTGCACTACGCGCCAATTACTGGAAAAGGCCAGGGCGATTGAAGAGAGCCGGGAAAATCACCATGCTGACAAAATCGTTCCCGCCATTATTTCAAATTTAAACCTGACGCCGAACTCCAGCGCTCCCAGTTCTCATACAACGGCGGCGACGCGAAACCAATCCGACGCCAAGCCGACTTCGTCACACTTCGGAAATGTTCGTGACAGGCGACAACGCGAAGACACCCGAAGGTCGTGTTTCGCTCGTGTTTCATCCCCGGCACCTTCGCTTCGTAATTTCGCCGCTATGAACAACACAGAGGGCGTTACGGCACGGCCGCATTCGATTGAACGAGCAAATCACTGCCCGGGTCGTTCGGTCAAGTTCTGCGCTGTAGACACGTCAACGTCACTTGCGCCATTGTTCGGTGACCATGTGGAAATTACTGTCGAGGATTATTCTCCAGTCACTGCCACGACGATGCGTGATGGGAACGCGAGTCTAGTTTCGCCGCATGTCTCCGGAGGCCCCGCGCCGCCCACCGCCGCCGAGCCGCTACCGCCCGCCGCGCCGCGCCCCTGTCAGCGCCGGCGCCGGTCGGCGATGCGTACGCGCGCTCACGGACGAAATGTTCCTGTGCTACGCAGTGCCGCACCGCCTTGTCTCCCACAACGGCGTGCAGTTCGTGGTCGACGTGATGTGGCACGCCATATCGGCGCTCGGTGTCACGCAGAACCTCATCCCGCTCTACCACCCGGAGGCGAACCCGGTCGAGCGCAAGAACCGCGACCTAAAGACGCAGCTCGCCATCCTCGTAGAGGGACACCACGCCGACTGGCCCGAGGCGGTGCCCGCCATCTGTCTCGCCATGTACACGGCCGTGTGCAAGTCCACGGCAAAGATGCCGGCCTACCTGACGATGGCGCGCGAGCGGCGCTCCCCTTTGGACGCGCGCGCCGACCTGCGCGCCGTGGCTCCTCGGACCACTACGTGCCGCGAATCACGCCCTATCTCCGCAGGCTCGCCGGGACCTTAGCCCAAAGTAAGGATACCATCGAGCGACAGCAGGACCTTAGAAAGGCGGCTAAGGACGACACGCGACGACCGGCTGAGAACTTCAACGTAGGGACCTGGTAGCTCACGTGATGACCCTAGTATAGATTGATTCTGCATGGGGTCCAAGAGCAGATCAATCGGGGGAGTATGTAGGGTGCATCCCTACATAATTCATAAGTTAGTCGATAAATGTTAGTTCGTTCGTATAGTTATATAATCTGTGAACGGAAGTGAACCCGCACTAACGTACGCGTTCACTCCCGCCCCCCCGGCCGTGCACTCACGCGCCAGTTAACATGTAACTCTGTAGCTGAGAGCACGTCCTCCCTACATTGGTTTATAATTATCACTGTTTATATAGGCTTAATTTTATTAATGTTGTGTTTTTCCAAATAAACTAAAACACAATATACCTCAAGGTCCAAAATGCGTTAGACATGATAGGTAACCTAGTCTCAAGGTCTTAGAATCTTAGTTGAAATAAGATAGGAGGATGTCTTTTGAAGATCAATCTACAAAATAAAAACTGAGGACTGTTGCCACATTGCCAATATGGCTATTTTCTATATAATAGAAAAATTAAACGAGTAATTTGTAGAACTACAAAATTTAGTACAAGCTAATTATAGCGCGTTTTGATTTCCATTTAGCATTTTGATTGGAAAGCTTATTGGAACGGCTGAGTTCATTTAATTGGGGACCAATTTCGTAATTAAGTAAGTACCTAATTCTAGGTTTATTTTGTAGGTTTAATTTCCAACTACAACAATTTTACTAAATAGACCCTGTTCACACGGCATTGTTTGCACGTTTTTTCACGTATTGATTGTACTGCAAAAAAACGTGTACTGCTTATACGTTTAAACGTATACGTCAAAAAATCGAATGAACTTTGACGTATTCGGTTTTTTCCTTCACTTTTCTGCGGCTATTCGTTTTTTACACGAATGATAATTTACCGTGTGAAGACCTGGGTGATTGTACGTTAAAAAACGTGCAAACAATGCCGTGTGAACAGGGTCTTAAAGTGACGTAATGCAGTAACTGTAGTATACATGGTGACGTAGTTGCAAAGTTATAGAGTGACAATGACGTCGTGACATTTGGACGTAGTGACAAAGTGACAAAATGAATTCAAATTCAAATTTTTTTTTTTTTAGGAACCTGTTGTGTCTCACTGCTGGGCAAAGGTCTCCCCCAAAATCTTCCACGTCAAAGTCTTCAAATTCTTCTAACTTCAAATTTAAATATAATATTTAATTTAATTTATTTCGAAATTTGCTTATTTCATGCTAACGAAACATTACACAATGATTTTCGAAAACTCTGTCGCTGGTAACAGAGATACTGTCAAGAATGACACAAATTGGACGAGAAATACGACACCGAACAAGCGCTAACCGAAATCGACAGATAAAATGGATAATGAAGTGATTTCCAATGAAAGTCCAAGGTCAATGAACTCAACTCTTACAAACTTATTTTTGTAAAACAAGCCCTACTTTGGATAGAGTCTGTTCAACGTTATTATTTACTCCAAAAATTAATAACAACATAAGAGAGTTTAGTTCAAAAAAAAAATATGTTTACTGTCTTATAAAGAGGTTGGTTGGTTTGATTGTTTGTTTGTTCGACGGAGGTAATCTCCGAAACTACTCAGCCGATTTCAAAAATTCTTTCACCGATGTGCAGAATGGACTTTCAGGATAGTAATTCGCTAGTATATTTTATCCCGCTGATTTTATTAGTAAACCCGTGCGAAGCCGGGACGTGCTACTAGTCTAAAATAAAGATCACTAACATTTTGACAAATGCATTTTATTCAATTTCAAAATTCTGTACCCGAAGATAAATACTTATTAATTTATCAGATAAAAGCATTATAACAAAATGAGGTATGACACCCGCTTGTTAACATGCAACAAGTAATTTCCCCTGCGGCCCGTGAAATATTACTCTCCACACGATTTCAAGTCCATACACAGGTTGAGCTTGTATTTCAAAGGGAAGTTTCTACTAGTCTGTAGTTTGAGCCAGTCTTTCGAAGGTAAAACGTACTTTGTAGTGAAACTCGAGATACAAAACTATAGGAAACAATATGTAGTTTGTTGTAAAAAAAGTATTGAAAACTGAGCTGTTATTAGTTTTAGCATTAACTCTTTGCAGTTTTTCGTGGTGAAATCTATGCCCTAAATCCTGTTTGGTTCGATGATTCAAAGCCAATTAAATTTTAAAATTACGACTTTATGACTAGAGAAGTCGCTAAAACTAATTCTGTAGTTTATTTTTATTTTATAGTTCTAGTTGTATTTCGACTCCCGGTCGATTCCCGTCGGAGCCCAAAACTCTTAATAAGATTTTTAATTTAAAAATGAATGTTTTGTATATTTTACTGAAGCAGCTACACTGTGTCCCACTGTATGCCTATTGCATTACTTAGCTATCGATCGCTTCTTATTGTTACTTCGAGCTCAATACGTTTATTGAGCTTATGAGCTTATTCCTCGCGTAACGTTTTACGCGAGGAATAAGCTCATAAGCTCAATTCTCTCTCATTTTCAAATAAAAACGCAAAAAATTAAGCGAATCTTATTACAAACAATGTGAGGAGTAAAATGTTAGCACTTTGAAACTTCATTCATTCATTCGTTCGTATGAGAAAGTGGCTAACTTTAGTGACTGAGTTTTTAGCAGTTTTTAGGCTTGCTAATTTTTGTTTGAAAGAAAAAAGAAAGAAAGAAAAATATTTATTTACTACACCCATTAAACATACATTGACTTAAATATAAGGTAGGTAATTTTACATTTTATCGACGTTGAGTGACGCAAATTGGTCACCACTCAGCATTTGCTGCAGTAGCTCAAGGAGCTACTGAGCGCTGGTTTTCAGTGAAGTGAGTGTTTGATGTTCTAAAAGCCGGAAGCATCAGTAAAACGTGCCCTTCGAAGTACAGTAGCGCTCAGTGGCTGATGCCACTTGCGGTCACCCATCCAAGTTGTGACCTCTTAGTACGTTGCTTAACTGCAGCCATCTATCAATAATGTATATTTCGCCTCCAGCGCTTCGTGATTTAAAACATAATCTGCAAAGCAGAGTGTATGTATACATACAATATTAGATGAGTTACTCAGGCCTTTGCATCTATAGTAGATGATTTATCAACAATAATCGTCAGGATCATCAGGAGGCAATCTTTGCCTACACTTAACGGGACACTGTAGTGCCTGGGACATTGTTGAGATGGAATAGGCTTGCCCAGCACCTAAACCACCCTCTCAGCATAGTCGGCCATATCCCCAGGAAAGACATGGTCAATTCGTGTGGGACTGACTAGCCGCGGGTTTCCTCACGATGTTTTCCTTCACCGTTTAAAGCTCGTGTTAAAGCGCATATAAACTCTATTGATACACGGCTGGATTCGATCCCACGACCTCCGGAACGAAAGTCGAAGTACCAATCCACTTAGCCAACACGGCTGGTGATGTGAGTTACACAATATAGGTAAAGTGTGCTTCTTCTATAAATATAACTAATTACAGTTCTTTGTGATCTAATGAGTGAAACGCGCGAGGTCGTGACGCGGCACGTGATCGCATATCGCACGATCGTGACCAGAAAGCGATGTAAGCTTCGTACACACCGCTCTGCTATTTTATCATACACGTATATTTATTTACTGAAACTAAACTATATTTACATGCCTTTAATAGCACAAGAATAACTAAAATGAAAGTTCATCATCAGTTCTGTTCATCGTTATTTATTGATTTTCATTTGGGTAGGTATCATTTTTAAGGGTTCTAATATTTATGACAAAACTATTTGCTTGCTGTACAAAACTATTTATTGTTTTGGTAGGTTTTTGAAAAATAGAATTTAGAAAAAGGAATAAGAGCCGACTTTCGGCTGTTTTGTCATTGTGTTCTGAGAGTTGCAATAGATGGTAGCTTTGATAATTTTATGGAGATTTTTCATGTAAAAGTAATTGTGAATGAATAAGAATAAACCAGATGGTAACTGAATAGTATCACGTGTGTTTCATTCAATGATAGCAGTTCCTACACGCTGCGGAGGGATCTTATATAAATAAAAGAAGTCAAGTCGCTGCAGTGAGGCCAGTGAGGTCCACATTCAATTACTTAAACTTCACTTTAGTATGTGCAACCGGGCTGATAATATGATGAAAAACATACTCACGCCGAGAGTGAATATTAGGTGATACTAATAAAAATATCAAACCAATATCCCAAGAGTCTCTCAAAATATCAAGACCCTTTGATTCCTAAGAGATAATCAAAAGATGAAACATCGGCACACATCCACATTCCGGCAGTTATTAGCTTTCGAAGCATGTCAGAGGAACTCATCGTTGCTTATTAGAATTCTAACTGGTTACTCAAGATGTTTTCTTTTACCTTTTACACGTGGAATCCATACTAATATAATAAAAGCGAAAGTGTGTGTGTTTGTTTGTCCGTCTTTCACCGCAAAACGGGGGAAAGAATTGACGTGATTTTTTGTGTGGTGATAGTTGAAGAGATGGCGAGTGACATAGGCTACTTTTTATCCCGATATTTCCGCGGGAACGGGACTTACGCAGGTATGCAGGTAGGTAATTTATAAAAAAGGAATAACGTCGTATAAGAAGGCGGAAAACTCTATCCGACATTTTAATCGGATTCGAAACAAAACCAAGCTTGAGTCGGATTATTGATGTTTATTCAAAGAAGATATTTCTATAAATAAACACAGTTTTACTATGAATTGACTGAGCTTTACAGAAATAGACCAAGTTTGTAGAGCCTTCGTAGAGCGCTACGAGCTGCGTAGCAAGCTTCGTAGAAGCCGTTATATTGCACTATTTTTATTTACTATTAAAAATCTTGTATTATTTTTCTTTGCTCTGTATTTATGTCCTTGAGATTTTTATAGTGCGCAAGACGGTGATCAAATTGTATGTCTCTCTATGGCACATTTTCGTTTGTTATATTTAAAGAAAATGTTTTCTGAAACAACTAGTTTACTATGAAATCTTTCTTAAAAAAGTAACTTTTATTTATTTTGTCTTAGTCTTGTTAATGTTAATCAATGCAAGTTGACGACTAAGAACGTATCAAATCGCCAACAGCTAAATCATACTACAAAGCACAACTTCCACAAATAATACACTGTTATAGCATCACTGAAAACCAGCGCTCAGTAGCTCCTTGAGCTACTGCAGCAAATGCTGAGAAGTGACCAATTTGCGTCACTCAACGTCGATAAAATGTAAACTTACCTACCTTATATTTAAGTCAATGTATGTATAATGAGTGTAGTAAATAAATATTTTTCTTTCTTTCTTTTTCTTTTGTTCAAAGATAGAGACAACTGTTTCCACAGTACTCCAGTAGCATAAAATAACAAACGATTAAGTTCAGAATAGCATGGATTGTCCCGCGCCGGCCGAAGTTGCAGAGTTAATGCAATCGAGACTGTAATAGGGCGTCTCGATCCGAGAGTTTGTGCAAACTTTCGATGCACTTCCTCCGCTAATGAAGTCGCCTTGCCAAATAGACAATGTTTTGTTTTGTGTTGTTTTTACGTGTTCGAAATATAATAGTTAAAATTTAACTATTATATTTCGAGGCATGGCGATGTCTATGGTGGGATCGAATGACTTATTTTTTTATATTTAAATTAAATTGCTGTTTTAATGGTGTGTAGAATGTCCGAGGATATTTATTTATTTATTACTTATATTGAGTATTGTAAGTGATTTTTATTTATGTTTATTTATTTGTATATTAATATAGGCTTATTCCAGTTTTCCCAACTAAAATGTCCCTTAGAGAAAATAAGAATTCAAAAATAGTGTTCAGAGTTTCTCTCTGCCAAAACCCCCTATTAATCTGTAGCAAAACATTTAAAACCATTTTCAGTTTATGGAACTCAATAATTTGATTGCCCGTTGCGGTATCAATATTGTCTGTAAATCAATACATCGTAAACATCACGCCTCACTAGGCTCACGATTAATACAATATTATGTTGTGTTGATAGTTATATTATATTGTGTTATATTGATATTTATCTATTTGATATCAAAGCTGCCTTTCACAAAGCATAGGCTAGTTTCGTTTCAATTTTGCTTCGATTTTGAGTAGTTTTTCCGTGTATGTTGAATTCTACAGAAAGTTTTTTTAGGTTCTCAATGTTGATTGAAAGTTTGAAACAGTTAACCATTTCGAAATAGTTTGATTTCATAATAACGAATCAGATATTTTGACTTTAGACTTTGCCTTTGACTCACAAAGCTCTCTTGTACATTATTTCGAATGACGGTACCCCGATGCTCAGTAACTTGATATCGTCTGTACGTTTCGTCGAACCCAACATAATATAAGTGTAGCACTAAGTTGACTGTTCCACCTCAATGCGGTCTCGCCAATCACTAGTTTATGCATGAACAGGTTTGTTTCCAACTCGTCTCATCGATATCTATGAGTATACTGCAATCACTATTGCTTCGGCTTGAGCAGGTTTTAGGTCATTGACCCTTTCAAATCTAAAACTATGCTATGTGCGAATAGTTAGGAAAATAATAATTACTCGCGGGTTCGGTCCCCGTTACGGGACAAATGTTTGTTTGTTCTGCAGATATTTGCTCCCTGTATCTATATGTATGTACTTACATAAAAATGTATCTGTTTATTTGTCTCCCTGTCCCGAGGATTCCTTGCAACGCAGCCTTACTCAACTTACGGGCAGTACATCTTTATGTAAACGCATGTTAATTTCATGATAGAGTTTTGTGATGTCGATGGTTCATGACACAGACGTCAGGTGCAGACTAAACTGGCTCTAACTAAAGCAATCTGTATAATGAGAGTCCGTATTGGCCGTTAGCGTCAACGCGAGATTAAATTACTAGTGCATCGGTTCATTTAATTAAGTTTGGACCAGTGGTTCCTAATCTGGGGGTAATCACCCCTCTATAGGTAAATTAGCCTCTTTGAATGGTCGTTGAGGCAAGTAATGTGAAATAATATAGAAAAGCTCCGCTATTTAGCTGCGAACTTACCTAATTGATAACTTTTTAAATGTTTTTAAGTTAGAAGAAAGAAAAAAATTTTTTTTTTGTTACTGTAAGCTTTACCGTTTTGTTTTGTATAAGTACTTCTTCTTTGCTTAAATAAGCATGCTGTGTTTACCTGTAAGTGGTTGTGCAATTAGCATTTGTCAGTACGTCAGTGTACGTTTACACTATGTATTGTATACTCGTACTTTGTAAAAGTATTATTGTTACAATTTGTTGGTAAACCTTAATAAATAAATAAATAAGTGAAAAGGTTGGGAGCCACTGCCAGACCGTTGGTTAAAGTCTAGACCGTGTTATCTCAGTTCTACCTTGTCACTATAATTGGGCAGGTTTGCTTCGCGCGCAAATTGAAAGATTGCTTATTCAAAGATTCAAGAGGGACTTTGCTGAATTTAATTTAAAATGAGCAGTTATTATTTTACGATAATAGAATAAAGCTGATAACGTGTAAAGAAGTATACTTACTTTGAAAATTATTTGGTATCAGCAGTTTCCAATTTGATAACGAAAATAATTTTAAGACTATTTTGTTTGATGGTTTTACCTGACCACTATTTCCTATCTCTAGATATGAATAATGAAATTTTTATTTTCGAGTAACTGGTAGTTCAAAAGATGAGCTAGGATAAACTAACAAACAAGACAAGACATTGTAACAAACATTAACTTGCTATGCCCAGTGGTGATATCTACCTGCCATTTAATTTAGACTTGACAGATATAAACTTTATTAAATCTATCAAGTTCATCAATAAAATACAAGATCAAAATCAAAATGATTTAGCGTTCGACGAATTTCAGCTCACTAAATTGTAATTCAATAAGAGTGATTTCAGATTGCAATCGCAACAGTGAATTCGCTTCGAAATTTCTCAATAGTTCCATCGATTGCCATTCAAATCTCGAGCTAACTGCATTACTTCTTATATCGAGCGCGGAAATGAAGCTCGTTCTGCAATTTGAATATCTGATTGGTGAGGTGTACATTTAATAAGGTTATTGGATATCAGAACTTCGCTCCTTCGAATATAACTTCATTGAATATGATTTCCTTGAATTGTTAGAATAATATTCTGTGATAGGATTACAATCAATGTTGAAATGAAATCGTATAAAACATTTAACTGTGTTGAATGTCCAAAGATATTTTATAATTAAGATATTTATTATTATTTATTTATTTACTATATAAATTAACATAATAGTCTACTCGTGACCACGAGAACTGCAAAACGTCAATAAATATAATTAAAGGGTAAATACAAAAATACGTGAACTGTAACGCACTCAAAACGTCAAGAAATAAAATTAAAGGGTAAATACGTGATAAATTCCCATAAGCATTAAGCATAACCGTAATTCCCGTAAGCATACTTTATTCACCAAGCCTTACGTAACATTGCACAGAGGGCGCCCAAAACTCCCATGAAAGCATATTGTAGTAACGATACAATGTTACAATATCCTTTATTCGAAGCGCGACGAAAACTCGAACAAATTTTATATCCTCTGAAAACTCGTAAGCCGGCGCGGTCCTTTTGCAACCCCACAACCAGCCTACCAAGACCTCCGTCTCTTATATACCTGTACAAACTTCTATGGAGAGTTTTGATGTAACCGGTCTAAGTAGACTGGCTGGATTGCCATTATTTCAATAGCACAATGTAAGCAATTTGATGTTTGTTCTGTTGAATTTCTTTTAATATCATAACAGGTGATACAATGGGTTGTTGCTTCGAGTAATCTGATAATGTGAGGTTTTGAGAAACTGGATCGTAGCAAATGGAGCTACCTACCTTTCTGGGAAAGAGGCTTGGATTTATGTAATGGTATGTGGTATGTTTTACTTTTTTTTTACTTCGCTTAGTTTTTAACCGACTTTCTAAATATGTTTTTATGCATGTTCACTGATTGTTCCATCATTGGTGGGCTGGGGTAATTATTTTTTTATTTAATCAATAAAAAAAATTAAGGATTTGATGAGGATCTTCGAACAAAAATGAACTTTGGGAGTACAGAAAATTGCTCTTCCAGTCGACTTCATATTTTTAGTTTCATTTCTCCTAAATTTTATTAAACACGTAACTATGATTAAAGATTATTATCGTTTGTTTTATATACATTTAATTATATAATCAGTATCCACTTGGGTTCAATAGATACAAAAACCAGCCTCAGATAACCAAGTTTTATCTATTTTGTTGTGAATTGGTGAATAACGCACATGCGACCCGCCTCCACATTTCCGCACAGAATACGTTTCCAGACCTTTGGACTGAAATAGTAATAAATTGATAAAGTTTGCATTATTTTCCTCGAGATTAGGGAAATACTCACAGAGTGCCAATACCAAGGTGCTGCCATGATACACATACAAACACCGTGAATTCCTAAAAATAAAAATTAAATAAATAAATATCCTTGGACATTCCACACAACGTCATCTAGTCCCATGCTAAGCAACTTAATGCTTGTGTTATGGTAACCACCATGACTGATATAATTACATAGATAAATTTTTTTTGTGAATAAATAAATAAATAAATAAATATCCTTGGACATTCCACACAACGTCATCTAGTCCCAAACTAAGCAACTTAATGCTTGTGTTTTGGTAACCAGATGACTGATATAATTACATAGATACATTTTTTTTTGTAAATACATACAAATTATAGATAGAAAACATCCAGACACGGAAAAAATATCTGCAGAACACACAAAAATTTGTCCCGTAGCGGGGATCGAACCCGCGACCTCGGCGTCTCAGCCGAGCGTTCGCCCAACTGCGCCACAGAGGTCGTCAATTGAACCTATACACATACACAATATGGGTTTCGGGTATGATTTCCGTCTCGGTACAATGCAATTTTGCATCAGATCCATTGTTGGACATTAATTTTACATTATAGTTTTAAACTCTATTTATAACTGACTTATTGAATTGCTATTTCTTTTGTTTTATTTAATGCAAATTTTGTATAGATTATGAAATACTTTGAATACCTACACAACTCATAATATACTATTATTATTTGTTTGACGGGGGTATTCTCAGAAACTACTTAGCCTATTTCAAAAATTCTTCCCAAATGTGTAGAATGAACTGATAGGCAGTTTGATTAGAACACACCGGTGCAAAACCGGGACGTGCTGCTAGTTTTCATATAAATACTTCAAAGCTCCGCGCACTTGGCTTCAGAGTACAGTCACGGCGTTAAGTTAACCAAAGCAAATACTAGGCGACAGACGTTAGCGCTGTGGCGTTAAGATACCCTAAGCAAAAAAAACTACTACGCGACAGTCTTTAGAGACTTTTCCGCGACTTCTCTCTCTGTGTGCGATGCCTCAACTTGTAAAGTAGGAACAGTAAACTATTCCACTCAGTTTGATATCAGAAAGCAAGTTGCCCATACATTATTTAATCAAGAAGTAGCGAACTCGAAACTTCCTAAAACTGTTCGCGTTAGATCTCCTTAGACTCTCGTTTTACACTTTATTAACGTGTAGTTTGCCTCCACTGATTACAAACAAACTTGCCAATGCAGAGGCATAATATACATACTAGTTTAAGTATGAACCATGGCTTGAAAAAAGCTTTTTAAAAAATATCCTAGGACTTACACAGCATCATCTAATCCTAAGCTAAGCAACTTGATGCTTGTGTTATAGTAACCAGATAGCTGATTTATTATTAGATAGACACATTTTTTACCTATTTACATTTTACCTAAAGATTATACCAACAGAAAACACTCAGACACGAGACAAAATATTTTCAAACAATTTTAATATAATTATAGTCACCATGGAGTTAAGTACATTACATAACATAAGCAAGTCAATTTACATTTGTCCCGCATCGGGTATCGAACTCGCAACCTCTGCGTCTCAAGCGAGCTTTCACCCACTGCGCCACAGACGTCATCAAAACACAAAACAGGGGTCGTCTTACAACATTATCATTTCATCCCTAAATATACAAAGCCCCCGGCTACCCCTCTAAGCTAGCAGGTTTCATGTAAGACAAGCGTGACGTCACAACTTGCGAACAACTTCAAGTTTTCAATTTAAGTTGAAGTTGGCTCGATCGGGCGCGTTCGTCTGAAAACAATTATTCCGCGGCGTCGATGCAAACTTGCAATCTCTCCGCTTTACTTGACAGGATTGGTATCGCTTTCTGGTGTAATGTTGAGGGTTTATAGCAAGTTGTGTTTTCTACGATTTCAATTATATTTAGCAATTGAAATTAGAAGTGTATAAAATAAGATTCACTAGCTGGAGTAAAACAAAGTGACCGAATTAGGAAATGATTAATAATTTTCTAATTCGGCCATTTTGTTAGGATGACTTATTTTTCCTAATTAGACCCTTTTGTTGAAATGACTAATCATTTCCTGATTCGGGCATTTTCTTTTTTATTTGTGTGCGTTGAAAGTCAAATAATTTTACTCTTAATTAATTCTACCTAAATACTTTAAATCAACTACTTGTAGAGTAGTATTTTACTTACTTTTTTATTTTACTTTATCGTTTTATCTCATCCTACAGCCAGCCTTCTTATAAACACAATTAAGTACAATGAAAATCAAATTCTCTTTCTCAAATTTATCTTATGTTAAACTGTCACTAATTTAATTACAAGGTCGCTGTCTAAACTGAAGAGCAGCCTAATCCTATTGAGATTATAGGATCAGACTGAATCCCTTGTAAATACAATTTCATTCTTGGTAAGAATAACTGTAACAAGTCTCAACTTGGCGCAGGGTTCGGATCGCACCATGCGTGTAAACAATCTGCACGTAAAGACAACACAATACTGTTTCTTTGAACTACAAAGTTTTCTCAAGAATTCTAATATATTTACGACGACCTCTGCGGCGGAGTGGGCGAAGGCCCGCCTGAAACGCGGAGGTTGCGGGTTCGATCCCTGCTATGAGGTTAAATTTGTTCTGTAGATATTTGTTCCGTGTCTAGTCTATCTATAATTATGTATGTATTTAAATTTCATGACTTATGTTTAAGAAATTCACAAGCACCGATCCGTGCTCTATCATTCAATTTCATGACTTGTTTTTAAGCAATTCACTAGCAATGATCCATGCTCTACAATATCTGTAAGTAATAACCAAAGTCCCTTTGGAATTGAATATCCTAGTAAGTTGGTCAACGTCGCCGTAAGTGGGTTCATTACTGAGGAGTCACGGTCAGGGCGCGTCGAGGAAGCTTACGTCAAACCATAACGTGGTGATACAATACAGTAGCGCAACAAGATTTATTATGGACAGTAATTAAAAGTAATGTCTGACACGAGGCTCATATTTCTAGCTATGTTAGCAAGGTAATCAGTGAGCTGTGCTAGTAACTACAAAATAAAATACTTTTATCGTATTCTACATTTTATTTGAAAAATTAAAGTAAAAAAAAATTTGTACTTAGTTAACAAAAATAGTTATTATATTACATAGTACAATTTTAACTTTCGCGTTTTCTTAATTAAATTAAAGTTATTGTGGTTATTTTGACAACAGCATTTTGTGAATAGCCCAGGTACGGACTAATATCCCAAAACCAATGATTTATAATTTGTTTACTCATTTTAAGTGGACGCTTATTAGTAGTGGTTATTGAACCAATTTAAATCATGAGAAAATTCAATTTGCTTTTCAAATATTACACGGTGGTTTTGTTCCACTTAGTACGTTTAACCACATGCATAAATTGCATAAACAGTGATATTTTAGTTAAAATTCTGGCGCATTCGTTTCGGAATCGCATTCGTTTATATAAACTGAAGCGATACCCAGTTTTCATGTTTTAAAAGTTTAAATGTAGTTTGTTTCAATTTCAGAGAACAACTTAAACAACGCGTTGGCCGAGTGTTTTCTTGTCTTTCGCTACCTAGTTTATATTATTATAAAATAAAATAAACAAAAAGGACTTTATTTCCTTACCACAGTACAATAAAAGTTTTAAAAGTCTGCATAAAACTCGTTTATTAAAATAATAAGTAGTTAAAAATGATGAAAGAAATAATTATGTTGAAACCAAAAGTTGTAACAATTTTATTGCCAACTTATAGATGTAACAATAAACAATAAGGTCAACCTCATCAATAATCACCTCAGTGCAATGCTAATATTTTATATTTTTTATTAAGTTGCACAACCATGTGACACTTATACTATGTTATCAAAGACTAGCATCTTGATAGTAGTTAGATTGTAAATTTCTAGCAAAGCTTTTAGCACAAGTTTCCGATACTCAATGTATAAATCGTGATACCGTGACTTGAGTCAAGTGTTTTAAACCACGCCTTTATGATGTATCTAAGATGTTACTTTTGTGTAAATTGTTGAGAAACGACAAAAACTAGTGCTAGTCGTCTGAGGAGCTGTGATAACTCCATGGCTTCTAACTTAAATTCTAACACACTTCTATGATCTAAGGGTCAGGATATTGTGACAACCTATTTGATTTTTCTCTTCACCACAAGAGGAAAATTAAAAAAAAAAACATGAAATAGTTTTAAATTTTGTAAGGAGAGAACAATTTTCAGCACTTTAGCACCACCTTGCTATTATTATCGCTATTAGTTTTCCAAAAAAAAAGCAAAGTTTCTCCTCTATTGACGGAATTTAATGAGAATATACCTAATCTTTCAAACAGAACAATCTTTTTCAAAATTTCTCTTTTATTGGAATATAAGTACCTATGTACCTACTCGCTTCAGCGTCTCACCCTCTCCCACACAAACCTCATATCTGAGAGCTCGCGTCATCTAAGTTAGTCGGACACAATCTAACTTGACACTTGGGTAATTCCATCGCCCTTCAAGCTCTGATTAATTGATAAAGTGCACGGCAAAGTCACCAATCGAGTTATGCACTTCGGCTTCGGCTTAGAAAATGCTTTTAGCTTTGGTTCAAGCTCTTTGGTGTAAGCCATTTGGTAAAATATTTTATTATATTACTATTTCAGTACCAACGAACCAACGACTGAATGCATGTCTTTTGATCCAATGAATTTACGATTTCACCGTGTGTCATAACCATGTCCCGAAGATCTGCCACACCATACAATAACAATAAAACCCCAAGTCTCAATAAACTCGTAAATTCAACACAAAAGTACGTACTTTGTAATGTTATTCCTTATCATAGCGTATCAATATTTGACGACTTGTGTGTCGTCTATTGAAATCGTTCGCCAACATTGTAGTGAGGTAACATTGTATACGTTGTAGTGACATTGTACGTTGTTACAATGTTGTGGCAATAAAAACGGGAGATTGACTTTAAAAGTAATTATCACAGGTCGTTAGGGTGGTACAGTTTTACAATCCTATGGGTTTTGTTGATTGCTTCTGTATTACTATGTAAAGGTTAACTTATAAAGGTACATATTCATCATTCGTTTGCTGTAATATTTTGTGTAGGTAAAACGAAGAGTGGCAAAAGTGTCCAAGGATGTTTAAAATAAGTATAATACATCATTGAACACCTTACTATGTTATAAGGTAACCAGATGACATCAAGTTGGTTATACCACTGGCGGTCATCTAGATGGATGACAGACACGTGACAAAATTAAAAAAAAATTAAGTAAATCAACTGCAATTTCGTAAAAAAATATAGGAATTTCCTGCACTCTCGAGGTCTCGAGCCTCAAATGTTTCTAATGGATCTACTTCATTTAACAACAAAAATGGATTTTCAAAATCGGTCCACTATAGACGTAGTAATCGTTAAACGATTACGAATCGTTAAATACATTCAGTGGAACATAGAACCCCCCCCATCTTTGTTGACGTAGGTTAAAAACAAAGGATGACCTTGACAAGTACCCCCAGCATTGCACTGAGTTGAGAGCACAGGCACGTGTCTAGAACCAAAGTATCTTTTAAATCGATAAAGTTCCGTAAATTAGTGCAAAGTCGAAGTTTTAATTAGACTGTGCAAGTTCATAATGGCGGAAGCTTGAGTTGGTTTGAAAGGTAAGTACTGTCTTCGTAAGTGTTGAATAGACTTATGTATGTATCTTTACTTTTAGTTAGTTGCAGTATTAAAGTAACATACCAACATTCTGTTAGAAAAGTACTATAAGTTTTCGAAGGATGCTAGTAGTGTGGTATGCTAGTAATGCTAGTAGAATGGTTTGCTTACTTTTTGTTCAGCTGTATGTTTTTTTGTCAATTTCTTACAGATTTTAAAAATTATTTTTACTTGAAAGAATTAAACTCTCAAGGATCTTCGGAGTTTGACCAAGAATGCACCTCATGAGTGCAGAAAGTTGATATCTTATTAAGAAATTGAAGCAAATAAAAAAAATATTTTGCCACTTATTTTCCTTTAGATAGCAGATAATAACCGGACTGAAAGAATTATTCAAAATAAAATGTTCACAATTTAATTTCTAAACTTTCAAGATCCTTTGAAGATATCTTTGGTAAAAGCACTCAAATTAATATCCCGGTAAAATGAAAGATATCACAAAAATATTACCAAGTTTTTACAAAAGATTTTGCATAGAACAAAATACAAATACAAATACAAATACAACAAAAACATTTTATGAAGCTGAATAGTGTCAGGAGAGTGCTATTTCAAACGTAAAAACTACAATTGCGAGGTCTGGTACAGTCCGACTAATAAATAAATAGGTTCGGCTGGCACGACGCCAGCCGTCCGCGACTGTACGCTGTCAACGTGTTGTTGCTTTGATTTAGGGTGACTTCTTCCTACCAGATGATTAATGGCTTATCTAGTAATGGAATAGAATACGGCAGAAGTAGGTTGGGAAGTGGGGGTTTTACGCTTTTTAGAGATGATGAATAAGAAGAGATTATAATGCCACCTTAAACGATAACTAGAATCATTACGCTTATTCTAAAATAAAGTTTCAATGATGAAATTTAAAAACAATCCTTAATGACTAAACAACAAAATTGATTGTAAGTTGAAATGGCCATGAAATAGCTTAAGATAATAAGCTTAAACCGAAGAGTACCTAAACATCTAAAATTCAATGTAGATTTAATTACAGTCCTGTAAAATAAAAACCCTTGCTTACTTCCAACATTTTTGTCAATCCTCATTCCAAATAAATTAATTTAATAAACATTTCCCAAAGATAAAAATGATTTCGAATTGTAAAACAGAGCACACCAAGCTATATTTTCTGCAAAACGCCACGATAAAATTCCATTGCAACGAAGACAAAAGGTATTTAAGGTGAACAATATCGGTCACCGGGCTGGCAAAAAGACGACGCGGAAACGCAGCGGGGACGCGACGTGATTTCATTTTGAAGGCTTTTGTTTTCAGATTCTTTAGTATCATTTTCTGCTTGAATGTAGGGTGAAGTGACGTTTGAGATAGACTATGAACGGGGTTCTTATTCGTAAACTATCACTTCGCGATAAAGGAAATTGTAAGGAGGGGAAGAATCTAATAGAATAGTACAATTTTGTGACATTCAATTCAAGTATACGATTATTTACAATCGATTTAGAATAGAAGCGATTGATAAAAATAAATGATCAATCGATGACGATAACTCATTTTTCAGCGATTAAAGACATTTCTAAGGAAGCGATGATAGAAACATATTAGAGCGGTTTCCACTTAACTACACAGCCGAGATTATTGCATGAGCTTATAGCGTAATAGCTTAACAAGATATTATCATGAAAAAAGTCAATAAAGAACATTGCAGAAAAACTTTCTGCTTTACCGATACTCAATCACGCTCACCTTTATTTAATTTATTTGCAAGAAAACTGCAAAATGTAAAAGTAACGGACGTATTTCTATTGAGTTTGTTTTTCAATCAAAGAAATCACAAGTCCTCAATCGATAGAATAACACAAATCTTTAGCCAAATTGAATGAAACCTCATTAGCAGTGTTGAGGCAAATGCGGGAATACGTCCATTGTTCAAGTAAATGATTCGGAAAGCCATTATGGCAAGCACCTTCGAGGGCGCCTTGAGAGGCGACAGCTCAATTAATTACGAGGCAAAAACTCGTCTCGCCAGCGGCCAGTGGATTGATGGACTTGGTGACAGACTTTCCAGAGATTTTAAGAAGGTTTTTGGCAATTTGCTTGTACTCCATCACGAGAAGCTGCTCCCGTACCGTGTTGACCGAGTGGAATTCATTTTCTATTTGAAGGTTGTTAAAACAAGGACATCAGTTTTAACTACATAGTATTATTTTATCTGTGGTTTTAAAGTGTTTGTAAAATTACGAATTTAAAAATCTGTTGACAATTTGGACACAGCCTCGGTTTCGGTCTCTTACTCGTCTTTACGAAAAATAGGCTTCACAGAAGACAAATAGCACACATCTATACAGTGACTTGCGTTACTTGCGTTGAGTGGACACGAATGACGTGTCCACTCGCTTTTATTATTCATTTTTACTTATTCAGTGCTACAACATTAAATTATCTATTCATTGTTTACAAACTCATATTAAAATGAGCGCGGATCTATTCAGTGCCAGTGGAGCGGTCGAGGCCTGGCTTTAGCTCGGCTTACAGTTAGAACTGTTTGTGTTTGACTGTCACGAGGGAACTGGGTCGTCTTTAGTTTACAACTGCGACAGTTTTGTTCATAGTTTTAGCATATCATCGCCACAATTACTGCATTTGATTTGTAGTTTGGTAATGCAATTGTTTCTGAAAGCAGTAACAATTTAATTGGAGCTTTAAGCCCAGCATTTTCTCTTTAACTAAATATTTTTAGATGAGTTTCCTTGAAACAAATTTTATCAAATAAACCTTGTTTTTAAATAACGAATACAACAAATAAAAACCGATCAAATTTCGCTAGCCTTAGATAGCAAGAGATTTGGAATTTATGCGAAAATATTATATTTTGCCTAGTATCAACGTTAAATACGATATATACGATATACATAACTCACATCACGAATCTAATTGCTCAAATATTTTTTTACCTTAAACTCTTACAAAATCAATTTAAATCAATAATTAATGAAATCAAATAGCTGACCATTATAAATAGGGTTCCGTAAATTTTCGTTTGAATATTCTCATATTAAAGTACCTACACAAAGCAGAAGCCTTAGACGAAAGCAGAACAGCTTTATCCTTGGATTATGTCAACTGCATTAGAATGGTCCGGAATTACACGGTACAAGTCCTTTAACACCTGTAAGTATGTGCGGCAATACAACCCTTCAGAATCTCAGCTTCGGAATAACTCGCAAACTCGTAAACATCCACCGGATATTATCTAATTTTCAGTTCATTATCATAAATTAGGCATCAAATTGTGAAACGCGTCTTATTACGTGGTTTATTGCGAAAACTCGCGGCAGTAAAGGAGAAATTACCTTGAGGAGCAAAATTAAAATCTTCCGAGGAGTTACGACTTTGGGAAATTTGATAAGTGCGTCATTTTTCACGGTAGTGGCGGTTGTTAAACGTAATTGGGCATTGTTATCATAAGTATTTACAAAAGGTTGTAAAGATTCATGGGGTCCCAAATGATTAATGATTTGAGATTAATTTGTCTCCTTTAATTGTTATTATGGAACTTTGACTGTTCAACTCCTTATTATTCCAATGCATTCTGAGAAGTGTGAATGCCCTGCTGACCTCTGGGCCTCTACTCCTAAAACCGAAACTATGTGTGTACCTGTCTCGCGTGCTCGTCTCACACCGTGTGAGTGTGAGAAAGAAAGAAAGAAAAAATAAACAAAAAAAATAAACATACTCGGTCACTTAGGTGTATTCAAATTAAAACTTTTACAAAATGGCTTTAGTAGAAAACTCCTTAATAGGAGTCAATAATTTGACAGGATGTATCGTTTTCGTTTTTGAGAGTAAGGACCTAAGATCAGACGAGGATGGCTATAGTAAAGAACTATACTTCATTTATTGAAACGAGCAAATAGGAAGAGAAATAAACACACGTGATTGGTCGTCGAAAATAATTTTCTTTCTCGTGATTGGCTAGATTGTCAAATCAATTGTCAATTGTCAAATCTAGCCAATCCAATTATTTTCGACGACCAATCACGTGTGTTTATTTCTCTTCCGATTTGCTCGTTTCAATAAATGAAGTATAGGCACTATTATAGGCTGGATATCTTATCGTTTTCGTTTTTGAGAGTAAGGCCCTAAGATCAGGCGAGGTGAGAGACGGGAGGCAAGATGGATTATGCATCGAACCTTCGCCCGGTAACTTGGCTGGCTTGTGCAACTTATAAGCATGCATTTGTAATAAACTACTACCGAGTAACGGGTTAAGTGCTTACAAATACGGTATAGGTATTTTGACTTGTTTTTAGTCTTAGTATTAGCTGAGAGGACTGTTAAGGTGCTAGCCTATCCATCTCAACAATGTCCCACGTGTCTCTAAGCGATAGATTGCTTCCTGACACTGTATAAATCATTAGTAAAGATGTAATGGCCTGAGGTTTTTTTTTGTTGGTGAATACTGAATTTGTAACATAGGTAACTGTTACTTTCTGAAGATTTTCACGAAACTTCGTTTTCGTTGATCACCAGTACGGCCTCTATTTCGAAATATCGTGATAGTCATAATTCCACGAATCATGGTTAATATTTTATTTCTATGTGTTTACAACAATGAAGCTTTTGTTCGCATAACGTGCGTCGGCTAATAGAATAAGGGCGTGTTTAGGTGGTATTTATTGCAGGTGCCGGGGATGACGTCATTACCGGCACCCACCGGAACTACATTTGCGCCTTTCATTTGTGAGACATAGTTCTGGCAGTGCAGTGGGTCATCTTCTGTAGTTTTCACTTCACTGAAACGTTTCTTTTAAAGAAAAAGTTTGAAAAGTTTCTTTTAAAAAGTTTTAATAGTAAAACTTGTTTGAACTTCGTCTTTCACATTGCGTAGGTGTAGCCGCTCTGTACCTATAGATACTTACATGCATTATTGAAACGAAGTTCCATAACGACGTTGCGAAAGGGGGCTAGACGGAAAAAAATAAGACAAAAAGTTGTAACGACTAAGTTGTAACGAAAAAGTTGAAACAACTTTTTGCTATAGTTGTAAGCCGTCTGTCTGTCTCTCTCACTCTCATAGAAAGAGGAACTTCGTTCCGGGTGTCCCTTGACACCTCTAAAGTTTTTTTGGTTCATTTGCTCAACAATGAATATCAATTACCTTATATTTTCTGTGCACTTTTCTTACTGTACCTTGCGCTGCGTCAGTAACATTATTCCTTGTGGCGCGCCGGATGGGCGGTGTGCTTGAGTTCTGCTCAATCTTCGTCTGAGTTTCATTCGGATGGATTGCAGGGAACTTCTTAATGCTTCCAACTATCGAGGATGTTATTGGCAAATGAGCTGATGGTTTAAAGTTTAAATTATCAGCTCATTTGCTACCAAAATATTTTATAAGTAGGTACATTTAGGCGACATAGAAACTGAACCAGAGTAGACTACTAGCTTATACAGACTAACGGTAAGTAAGCCGATCTTAATAATTTTTCTATCTTTGGTTTTGCTTACTGCAAGTATTTATTTGTTTATTTATAAATTCTTTATTGCACACAAATTACAAAAATAAATGTACAAATTGGCGAGCATCATGACGAAGTTATTTTCTACCTGCTAACCAAAACACAAATAGAAGAAAGTATTTGTTAGTAAGTATATTGTTTAGAAGAATGTAAATTATGTACCAGCAGTACCTAATTAATATCAAAGATGTAGGCTATTGAGACTGGCCTTAGTGAAATTCATTAGACTGATTAGATATAAAAAACCATGTGCTCAAGACGACATTGATAATTATGTCTACAATAATATTCAAACCAAACATGTAAATGAATAATATTTAATAATGATACCAGCTATCAAGTTAATCTACGAACACAAGTTTTAGAAATTTCAGTTTGTTTGAAATCTCGTCTTTACTAGCCTAAATGAAGTTAGTTTAGTTTGCCAACTTATTAACAGATGTGATAGCGCAAACTGTGAAGTAAATTGAGGAATTCCTGAGGTACATAATATAGTTGTATGGATTTATCTACCCACCCATCTTACGGGTTTAATTCAAATGCTAAGGTATAAATAAAATCTGTATATCCGCGAAATTAGGTAAGTACCCAAATTTTAGCCCGTGATGCTATTGAATGAAGAGCACCTAAAACGGGTAGGCTATACGGAAATACTTTGGTGCTCGTCAATTGGTGATCTTCAAAATGGGTGCGATACGAGGAATACCTCGCTTACGGCCTGAAGTTATTACTTAAGCATACATCTTAGGTCAACAAACATGCATATTAAAGTCAACAATTAATAAAACTCTACAAACAAAACCAAAATAAAAACGCAAAAATAAAATTTACTTTCATTTAGTCTTTGCTGCTTTGATTATACGGAAGGAAAAATAAACTACAGAAAACTTACCTCTAGGAAAGTCAAAAGGAACAGAAATAAAAAGATATAATTTGAAGAGGTTACTCTCTGAAGACTGAACAAACAGTAAAGCATCTCCGTCAAACGAGGACAAGACTCCCTGAACGTAGAGTAATGTCACACAGAGCCTACATAACTACTTGCTGCTTTGTTTGAGGGTGGGTGTTATCATACAGGATCTTAGTTTAGATATTAGATAGTTCGCTTAAACTGTTTCCTTTACACACCCTTAACGCATGGCACAGGCGTACAGGAACAAAACTTTGACTTTGACTTTGACTTTGACTACATTGTGCATAAACTGCGTGTTTATGGAGTACTGGATGATGGCCTATAATATTGTGCGCTATTGCGCTTGTTTGTTTTAATTTTAATGTACTATAAAAGTTACATTTTAAGGTAATCTTGTTAGTCTTTTATTTTAACAGAAAATCTAAATGATCATACCTACATCTAGCATATTATGTAAGTTCATACCTCTAACAATGTGTATGTACCCAATACAGCTCTATGTCTAGCCCATTCACTTTACATTTTAAAACGTGCCCGGCGGAGGCGGGGAGCAGGGAGCTTAGTGTGGCCAGCCGGGGCGATTCTCCCCGATTTCCCGTTTACTCGGGAGTTTTGTGCCGGAGCGTGGTTTCTTATTTTAAAATGTACATTTTATTACGCAAATAGACAGAGCAGTTGGTTTGGTTTGATTAATAACTCTTCTCTATTTGATTTCTATTTTGCATGGACAACAAACACCAAAACATACAAAACAAAATAATACGTGTGCACACGTGTGTAGTAACCAAAAAACTAATATAACCATGAGTATCTCGACAAATAGTTTCGAGGCATGACGTGTCAATATTAAATAACTGGAATTCCCGGGATTTTATTCCGATGTAAACTTTTCCCATTCTGCGTTTTGTTGCAGTCTGCACTGACCGGGACTGTAATCGGTTTTAATGACATCATTTACTTCCTTTCATATTTAGCTGGTTATAGGAATCCCATCTAATATCAATATAATGAAAATTTCGAATAGTTACGAAAAGTTTAATACCCGTCAGGCCTTTTATACAAATAATAGGTACACAAACATTGTTGTAAAATTTGAACCAATTACAAACATGCACAGAATTATTTAATTTTTTTTTTATGAATATAGAGCATTCTTGTAAATTATCTAATTAAATTATATTAAGATTTTCTGTAGTTAAACCTATTTTTGACTGATATCACAGAATAAAGATGCTTATAGCATGCAGAGTAGCTTTAACAAATTCATTTAACAAACACGTAATATGCCTATGATTTCGGCAACCAGATTTAAAATTTCTGTCGTCCATAAAAGCACCGTCCTAGGGTGGCTCTCAAATAGAATATTAACAGAGAGTGTGCAGCAGCTTTGTGAAACGCCTGCACTATTGTGCTTGATGAGTTGAAAGGATGGCGCAGACGGGCTAAAGGATTTCCCCACAAGAATGTATGCAGTTTCAGCTCTATTTGTAAAGTCTCTCATCTAGCCGTGTAGCGTGTAATATATCTGATACTGTATCAAGTAGAGTACGTAGGCTAAAATGTTGTCGGTCAACATCGGTCTTTAGGCGGCCTAAAAACTAAGCCACTAGAATTAATAATTCATTATGAAAACTGAATTGACTTTTTGTATTCATGCCAAATTACAGGATTATAATACTTTGCTAAGGACATGGATATTTTTTTAAATTGTAACAAGTAGCGCCATCTAGCGAGTGGTCGCTGCAGTCAGTTGAAACCTAGTTTGAAACAAGGACTTTAGAACAGGGAAGCAACGGGTTGGTTGATGAATAGAACAAAGTAACAAATTGTTTAGCTGTAATGCGAGAGATGGCGCTTTATTTGCGAGTTAAGAAAAAAGTGTTTTTGATAAGTAAAAATCACTTTAGGGTGTAATTATGCTGTTTTTGACTTCACTCGGTCTAATATAAATCATCAACGCCGTTCCTTTCACTATTAACAACCGACTAATAGGTATAAATCACCCTTTTATGAATACCCATAACCTGAATAAAACTTAAGTATTTGAATATATATTTGGTTTAAGTGTATTTGGAAAATAAAAGAGTCACTCATGTTTTACGTAATAATTTTATTATCGTCTTAAATAAATAAGTTTGATTGTTGTGTTTCAACAAGATTTAAAAGGTGGTATTCGAAATGCTTATCATAAAAGGTACAAAAATGATAATTACCGTTACTTCTTCTGATATTACAAACTTGCTTACAAACGTCTATATTGTTGGATGGCGATGTTTATACAGGGTGCAATGAAAACTCTGTCCGATAAATTTAAATATTTTTAGGTTCCATGTTTGTTCCATTTTCAAAAATAATGCAGATTAAGTAGGTAAGTACATTTTGCATTTTTTATGCTTTTTTGATTTTTTAAAGCCATCTATTTTTAAGATCATTGGAAAATTTGCATGGCACGTCGGACAAGGTTCTTTTCACATTTTACAGATATTTAAGTTACTTTACACTTCATTCTATTGATATTAAAATGTTACAACATTAGGTACCTACTTTTAATATGAAGCATTTCATCTAAATAAATAATTCTTAATATTCACTGAAGCTCAGAATTTGATACATTTCTTTAATCCATAATAAATGCAATTATTTGTAAATATTATTAAACATCAACAAACTAATCGCTCTACCGATTTAACGTTTTATACAAACACAGATCTAAGGCAGTATTCTTTTACAATAACTTACGTGTAGGAAATGGATTAAAAAAAAAAAAGTAAAAAAAATCTTGAACATTTTAATCAAAGCAGCAATGGCTAATTTTTTTTTTACTTTACATTTTTTTATTACGATGATCTTTTTTAAATTCTGTAAATTCTTTTTTGAATCCATTTCCTACTAAGTACAGCGAAGCCGAAGTGTAGTACTCGCTAAAAGGCAACTTGTTTACACAATTCTTACCTATTTTCCTCCCAAAAAACTAGTTAAATAGATTTATTTAATTCAAAATATCAACATCTAGCACATTTATGAGAAACTAAGTCGAATTAAAAGAACGCGAAATAAAACTTTATAATGTATCAGCGCATTTTAAAGCTGATACTTCTAAAAATAATATTTATACATATTTAATTTCCTGCTATTACGAAAAAAGCTTAAATTGAAAGAAATTTTCGTAGACTAGATCTACACAAAATCGCAAATAATAAAAAAAATCCTTCACTTTCAACACTTTCTCAACCCATACTAACAGATAACTATAACTATACATTCTTTTTACATGTAGTAGACTTCCTAAATTGATATTGTATCACATTATTTTATAATTACTAAAATTATTAGTTACAATCTTAGCAACATTTAGAAACACAAATAATTTAATGACTTAACAATGACTAAAATTTTGATATTTTCATAATTTTTTTGTATTATCTGAATATTTTTTACGTTTACATTAACATTAGTAAAATAGCAAATATAATTGTTGCTATATTTATTAAGAGCTGTAGGTACTTACAATTATTGAGTAGGTAGGTACAGTAAGCGCAATCTTAATTGACCGGAGTGAACATGAACATTGTTATTGCGAGTAGCATGGCATAGAGGGAGTGAGACAGAGAGCGACTGTGAAAGGTATATTAATACCCATCTCTCTTAGTCACACAAAGAAAGAGAAAATAATATACACCCAACATTCTTGTGAGTAAAAGATACAGCATTTTTTTTTCATCATCGCGTGCCGCTTCTATGTATGGCCAGAAGAGTTCGGCCTGATTACGTTATATTGCGCTTACTGTAGATATTATTGTAGAACATTATTTTCTTTACGCTGATGATAGTCTGTGGCTCAATACATTAGGCTCATTGTCAGACGCTTCATATTATATCTTCTATCATCCTATCATCGATATCCCTTTGACTTGATACCATCCATAGTTCCATAGAATCCATAGTTAACAATGCCTACTCCACCACGTCCCGGCTTTTAAAGTCGTTAAGCCACGATGGAGGCCTTAAGGCGGCCTAAAAACTCTTTCACCAGGGTGGTCACTTGCTCATACGAACGAACTGAATCTATAGAGCTACACTCAGTTTTTCACCGTAGTTACACATCCAGCTGTGCTAAGAAGCTGGCGACGTGCGGGGGCGGGGGGTGTCGTGGGGGGGCGCGCGGGGGGGAGGGCGCCACCGCGTCTATATCCGCGTGCTCGCGGCGCGCGCGCGCCTGCCCCCCCCCCGCCCCCCCCGCGCGGGCCAGGAGGAGCGGGACGGGGAGCAGCTCGGGCATCACGCTGTGGTGCGTCACCAGGGCGGACAGGGAGGTGAACTCTTTCGTGAAACCCTGGAAATAGAGCATCAGTAGTTAGAAACGTCGATGGGCTTGTGAATGTGGAGAATTTACGCATGTACCAGTCCAAAATGTATTTAGACATACCACTGACTACCTGTTAGACATCTTCAAAGGATATCGCACCTTAGGAACATAGAAGATTGAACCTATTCTTATTGCCCTCTTTTAAAGAGCATAGGTAACTATAATAGTTAATTTGATCTCTTAAGACGTGTATTAATGTAGACTTGCTTTTTGACCATTCGTTTATTCTAAAAATAAACATTTCTTGACTTTGCACGACACGGCATGGATTTATTGAATAATGAGATAGATTTCAGAAAACAAAAACTAGATTACGTGCAATCTCTCACCGCGTCATGTTTCGAAGTCGTCGAAATTCGACATCCAGATAGCACAAGCTAATGAAACTAACTTTGATCTTATATCCCTTGGGCGTCCTCAGTATGAGGTAGTGCGCGATCCCGCTCGGCTGGAAGTCCCGCGGCACGCGCACGGAGAGCGCGTAGCACCCCGCCTGCGTCGTGCTGCCGCGCACCAGGAACGCGCCCACTTGCTGACTGCTCAGCACTTCTAGCGCTATCTGGAAGGAATAACATGATTCAGCAAAATTCAAAATATAGTTCAATAAATATTAGTATTAAATAGATCCAACCGGCTGCGCCAATATTCTGTAACTGATGCAGCCGGTGGGATAGAGTTTTATTTATTTATTTATCTGCAAATTTATTTAATTTCAGCTATTCACTTTAGTTGTACCCATAAAATAAAAAAGATTTGCTCACACGCAGCCAATCCTATGCAGCAATACGATGATAAAGAAGAAAACCACTATAATGTTTATGATGTTTAATTCAAAACGAGGTGTATATACATAATATTACGTATGTTTTTACAAAAAAAAGTATCTTCGTATTATATCAGTATTCTGTTAACCTTATCACAAGCACAGAAACAGTTGCTTAGCTTGGGACTAGATGACGCTGTGTGAAATATCCAAGGCTATTTATTTATTTATTGTGTTTTAACAACTATTTTAATGAGTAACAAATGTTTTTTGCAAGTTAAACAAGTTTAGTGAGTACCTCTCTCGGTATCCCGTGTTGGAACCAGGGCGCCTGCCTGAGCTCGGGCTCTGTGCGCGGCACGTTGTTGTTCCCGGAGCCGCAGGAGGGGGGCGGGGCGCCGCACGAGGACGCGCCCGACGACGAGGAGGTCGTGCGACTGCAGTTCGCGGAGGGACTGCTGGAATACACAAATTTATTTATCACTAGCTGTGCTCCGCGGTTTCACCCGCGCAAGTCCCGTTCCTGCGGGAATATCTGAATAAAAAGTAGCCTATGTCACTCTCCATCCCTCCTACTATCAACACTTAAAAATCACATATTCGTCGCTCCGTTTTGCCGTGAAAGACGGACAAACAGACACACTTTCCCTTTTATAATTATTAGTATGGATATGGATAATCATCAGCCCCAGTACTGTACTTACTTGTTTTTCATATTATTGATATTGTTCAAGCCACATTTCCTGAAGTCTACTTCATGGTCGTTATGATGCAGGGTCTCGTGTCTCCGCGGCGTGTGAGGAGCTGACTCCCGGTTCGATTCCCGCGTCCGTGACTCCGCCTCCGATGCCTCGTTGATGTAGCCGCCGTTCATGCACAGTGGCAGGTTTGTGGGGCTGAAATATTTTGGAAAAAGAGTTAGGCAGATAGTTAAAGCTGGTATTTGAGAGACATCTTACTAGTATTATAATTGTGAAAATTTATAACTATGGAAATGTATCCATGGTTGAATCGTCATTGCTTTATTTATTTATTTATTTATCTGGGAGAATTTGTTCTTGTTACTCTTTCACGCTCAAACCACTGGACGGATTCTAATCGAATTTGATACCAGGATAGCTTATAACCTGGTGTAATACATATGCTACTTTTAATCCCGGTATTCCCACGAGAACGTTAACAATTCATCGCGGGTAGCACCGCGGGCGTAGCTAGTATATAATCAGCATCTTAACTCACGTGGTAGGAGTGTCAGTGACCAGCGGCGTGGAGTCATCGTCCTCTGGTTGCAGCAGCGCGCCGCTGAGCCCCATGGCAAGCCGCTTCATGAGCGGCTGCCGCTCGCCGAGCCGCCGGTAGCAGTTGAGCTCGGTCGGCGAGTTGGACTCCTCCGAGCTGCTCGGACTCGGCTCGTTCACCAGCCGGGACACGCCCATGCTGTTGCATTTCGCTGGAGACCTGGAATTTAATAGGATATGTCAATCTTCACTGTTTCATGCAGGGTTTGATAAAACAATATTCTCTGGAGAAACCAACTTGGGTCCAAGCCCGGGTCTTCGATGATGCAAACCGAGGCACTTGCCCCAAACCGCAGATCTAGGGGAAAGAGGAGAGAGGGGAGAAAATGACTTAAAAATACTTGATCCCCACCCCATTATAAGCTTTAAGTTATTAGGACCACACTTAGCTATTATAATATGTAATGTCTATCGTAAGAATTCAGCTAATTAGACGCTTGCGTAGGTATGGTCTATTTTTTTTGCAATCAAAACAGACAAATTAAATACATCAAAGCCCTGATTTGTTATTCTAAACAGCTATTGTAACTAATTTCAAAACTATATAAAGAGACCAAGTTTAACATACCTGTCTCCGCAATGAGGGTAGTGGTGAGTGAGTCCGGGCAAGGAGTCGGGCGCGCGCACGCCCATGCCGCACTCACTGCCGCTCAGCTCCTTGCACTGGAAACAAAAGAAAACAATCATTATCATCATTGGGGAGATATTTAACGTATTTACACTGGCCGAGCAGTGAGCTGGCCTAGTCAATAAGTCAGTGCTGATTGACTAGGCGTTTCTGAGTTTCTTCTATCAGGTTTGTATTTAAATAAGATCACATAATGTTTAATCAGAAACTATAAAAACAAAATGATGATCAAACGTATTGTATAATAATTGATCGAAAACTTCTCAGAATTTGAATCCGAGCTTGAATAGTGGTCTATTAAAGGAACCGTGACTTCCAACTACCAACTAGTTCGTAACAAAGCATTTTCATAAATCAATCCGCATTCCGAGGGAGCGGAATGCGACCTGCGTATTATCTTAACAATAATACCAAATCAATTTCTTGTGACAAAACGCTACATTACCTCCATTAGAACATAGACTGTAATATAAACCGTATGTGCTATAAGATAAGAAAGAAAGTAGAGTGAGAAAGAAAGTGGTGATATACATCGCGTGTCGACAAACACTGAAAGTGACGGAACTAATCTTGTTTCGGTTTTGTTTTGGTTAGATGTTAACTTCTGCCGCCTTATTCTCCAAATAACCATGTCTTAACGCGGCACGTCCCGGCGTTCTTATTTTGAAAAATTCTATGGTTTTCAGAAAACAAAAGCTAGATAACGTGCAATCTCTTACCGCGTCATGTTTTAAATATGTTCAAGAATCGATCTCCTGGTTGTGTTGTAAATCTTTGTAGAACAATGTGCTCTTTGGCTTTTATATATAACTTTCTTAATGAAGTAATACTTTGAGCTAAACTGATATAGATAAATGTTCGTTATGTTACATTGTTTTTTTAATTTTGTTATTTTCATACACGCATTTCAGCTAAGCTTTAATATTGCCGTTATTCATGATGGACGCTTACAAAGCGGTCCAATTTTTTTACCAGAGCTAGGCTCGTCTTCAGAGTCCATACTAAAGCAATACCTGTAATTCAAGTGGTGTTTCTTCACTCAATTAATATAAACTGCCAAAAAATCGAACCAGAGCGAAGACTCAAGTCATGAGTCTTAACTTGTACCTACTACCTATACAATTTCTTGACAAAGTTAATTTAACTTTAACAAGTTATAGACGTGCTTACACCATACTTTTCTCTTTACTTAAATTAAGCTTATCACAAATCTGACGACAAACAATGTCAGTACACAACGTCAACACAAATACCGATCTTAAAAGAAGGCACTTTTATCTCCATAAACAGAGTTCCCTTATTCTTTACAGCTCACGAACGGGAAAGTAGTTTAATCACTGCGTCGACACATGACTTGGGCGCGCGTGATCGTGGTCCCGCGGCGCTGCAGCTCCCAGAATAATCTCCTTCTATACGAGCCACGCGCATTTCACATTGAATTTTGCAAGTAGTATTTTGCCTTTGTTATTTTTTGTTAAAGTTTTACCAAAGACGATTACCTACATCATCCTTGGTATTACCAGACAAAGTGGTATTACTAAGAGTTCTTTGACTGATGCTTGAGTATTTAGATTGATCAGTAAAAGAAAACAAGGAATGTCACAATAAAGTTGTGATCTTGTCTGATCCTCCTTTCTAGTCCTGTCGGCACAGACAATAGAATCACCTATTTAGCATGTAAGACCAAATCGATGTGATTTTTAAAGACCTACCGAAATATAATTTATTATTTATTTATTTATTTAACGATGATAGACGAGCAGCTATTGCTGAAAAAAAAAAAAAAATATGTAAATGAAATTTTTCTTTCTTCTATCACTATCAGGCCTTACTCGGTATTTGGTTACGAAAACACAAAAGGCTATGATAATTCGCCATATCACACAGTATGTGTACAGTTGGTGTAAGCCCCACGGACTTGGAATATGAAATATTCAGCGGCGCAGCCTCCGAAGGTTTTACGACGTTTTCAGGTCAACGGGTGGTACAGTCGACGAAATTGATCTCAAACCTTTTTAGCCGACTGCGTTGGAGGAGTGTTAAGTTTTTTGAAACTGCAGACGCAGCTTAATCGGTTGAATGAGTTTTAATTTTAACATTTGAGATTAAAATTAAAAGAAATTAACATCATGTAATGATCATTTATTCATTTAGCTGATATCAATCATGAAAAGCTTTTATTATAAACATATAAATAAATAAAAAATTTATGCTATCCACTCACCAAACTGTGGCAGATGAATATTTGAATGAAAATTCAAATCTAAATAGCATAGTTATTATTTTCATTTTATGCCTATTATGTATATTTTGTTGCTGAGTGTACCTCTGGAACTGTCTTTATGGACAAACAAAGGTGATGCCAAGTTTGGGCTTTAAGCATCGTGTCCGCCCGAGACGTCACCTTTATCATACAAGTTTTAACTCACTGACTCACTTTCTCAAAACCATAAAACACTATCGTTCAAACACAAAACAGGAGTAGATACTAGTTTTATAAGTCTATGTATCTACTCCTGTTTTGTGTTCCTGTCTATTTGTCTGTGTTTTTACTCTGTGCTGAAATGTTTTAATAAAGTTTTTATATATTTTATTTTTATTTGGAAAACAAACAGTTTTAACACCATAATATAAAAACTTAAAAAATAACTATTTCATTACTCATACACGGAAAGTACGCACGAAGTTGCCTGATTATAGGGTTCAAAGTAGCATTTTCTGTCCCTAGGGAAAACAAGAACTTTCCTGCCCTAGGGCAGGAAAGTAAATAACTGTCAAATGTCAACTTCATTTTTGACATTTCTTTTGTGGCATGTCGATGCATGCTAAGTGTTCAAGTTCTTCAAACTCAATCAGATGCTAGATATTATGTCTCTCTTGCACGAATTTGTGCTTCTCTAGCACTAATTATATTATATTTATTTATTTTATTTTATTTATTTAAATTTTTTCATCATCAAAAAAAACTACTGGTAGAATGCCTACTACTTTTATAGCCATTCTACCAGTCAGTATTTTTTTTTTAAATCTGGAACGCAGCTATGCCATGCCATCGTTAGCTGCTTTTAGTCAATATTAAACTAGTCGATAAAAAAAAAAGCGAGACAGCTAATTTTCGTGTGTTTTACATCAATTTTTTTGGTAATTTCCTCATATTCGTAATGAAAAGCAGAGTGCTTACCTCGGGGAAAAGGCTTTTCGATGCACTCGAACTATTATCGCACTCGCTGACGCTCGCGCGATAAACCATCTCGTGCATAGAAAAAATGCCTTTATCCCCTTGTATAGCAATCTACTATTCACCATTAACATGTTTTCACATATTATAAATACTTAACAAAAAAGCTTGTTTGTTTGTTGGAACTAAAGAGATAAAAAAGAGAAAAATAACAATGAAAGTATTAAAAAATAACAGGTAAAAAGAAAAAACCAAAAAAATATCTATCTATCATCCAATAGATAAGTGCGTTAACCCAAGCATTTAGAATTCTACGCAATTCTACCCTTATCTTCCCGCTCTATAATCGGTAGATTGCAGATGTAGGCGCTTGAATTATTTACCGACAGATTAACATATTAAATTGGTCTTGTCTTCAATTGTTGGGAACGGACAGGGATTTATCGCTTTGAAGACAAATTTTACCTCTAAGGGTTTAGGTATTCCGATAGGATATAGTCTGTAAGGGATTCACGGGCATAAAACATTGCTAAACCGATATTTTAGATTCATGTTTTTGTAGTAACTAGGTCAAATTCAGTTTTCACTATTTTTCGTTCACCTACAATTTCATCAAAAATATAAATTGCCTCCTGACACTGTTTAAAATTTAATCATCTAGTATAGATGTAAAATCCTGAGTTCAATGACAAAAAACGATGTTATGTTTTCAATAATGTATATAATTTTTAATAAGTATTGTATGATTTTTTAACATGTACTTCCCCGAATTAATTGTGGTGTTTCACGTCGTTCTGCTTTTAACAGTTTACAAACTGTTTATGCAAATTACATGAAATAATTTGAATTGTTTCAGCATTGCCTTGAAGACTCGCTCAGACACATAAACATAGATTCTCTGACCGATATTATTCGATTTATGTTCGCGTGCTCGCCAGCAATAACAGATCGCGACGCACTAAGCTTTCATGGAACGTGAATGTGTTTGTAGAGAAAGCTGGTTATAGGCGTCGGATTCAAATTATTTTTCTTTTCTTTTTTGTTTGGTTGATCCCTAAGTGACCACTATGTATCCTTTCAAAATTCAATTAAATATTTTTTTTATAAAATGTTCAAAATAGTGACCAATAACCTCGTGTTACACAGCCTAATTATACAATTTAATATTAAATCATTAATCATATTGATCACGATTTTTATCTTCATGTAACTCGTTGTCTATCCAATAACCAGCCCAAAGGCAATTTAAGGCTCGTAAGGCATATTAACGTCAAAAGGAATTCATGAAACCTTTTTGTAGTGCGTAGTTTTAAGCCGATCCAGGCCACCAAGCTTTTAGTGTAAATGCAGCCAACAACCCGACTTATTGTACAGACGTAACCTTTTTTGTAAAATAATTAGCGAAACTCACGCACAAGCGACGTTTTGCGTACCTAATTGAAATTATAATGGAATCTACACTAATTTATTGAAGTATTTCGGCCGGTAATAGATTTTAACGGTAGAAATGTTTGTCGACTACAAATTGTTCTAGGAACTAAATAAATTAGCCTTGGCTTTTTGGTAAGCGATTCGTTTTGGGTTTAAATTTACGTCGAGATTGTGAGTTTCAAAGTTAGACCTAAATATTTATTGTTTTTAATAAGTACCTTATTTTCAAGCTCAATTTTTAAAACAACGAGCTAAACAAGCTCACCAAGTTGAATATTCTTTTAATGTGAAAATTATTATGCATTGTCTACTAAATTGCCTTTATATGTTGGCATTTTAAAAAAATCTCTTAAGTATTTAAAATTAATTCAAAAATGTAACATAAATTGTTTGACCACTCAAACATTCTGATTCAATAACTTTACATGGTAGGTACTTTACGAAATCCTAAAAAGATTGTGTACATGACAAACTATACCGAAGGATCCAGACGGATGTGGTGAGATGAGCACGGAGGGGACCCTTCCACAACATTACCCGTCGGCCGATAACATGCGCTCAATCAATCCGATTCAATCACGAGAGGGATGGACTTCACAACCAATGGAAGATACAATTCATCATTCGAAAACTGATTCTTTTGAAGCAAGATTTCAATAAATTCTTTATTCGAAAATCAAGCTGTTGTTCCGAAAATATTGCTAGAACAGTGACTTGCATTTTTAGAATATGCAAGTCACGGTGCATACAATTTTATGGTGTGCAACAGGCATAGCAAGAAAATGGTAACTGGTAATGGTAAATGGTAATTGTAGTGTTCACTATCACACTAAGGGAATCCACTAGGCACTCGTATTACATTGGCTCACCACTACACCAGATCCGAGCGTACGCGCACGTCCTACCCGCACCGCGTCTAGAGCCAGACTGACGGTTAGTAGACGGCTGCGCCCTCTATTGGTATACATGAGACAACGTTGTATATCTATTGTCTAGATACAAACACTACATCCCTTCCTTTTTAACGAATTTTATTTATTCGTAATCAAATTATACCAGTTGCCTTATCGTTTTATTGTTATCTACTTATGCATTAAGAATTTCAATCTCAAGAAGAATCAAACTTCACACATTTCGACGCGCTGAGATATCGCAATATTGTCACTCACACACAGCAGGTACAATGCAGCATCAACTTTTTCATTGTACCACAATTTACACATTCATTCCATCAACGCAAGTGAATTGTAGACTATTTACAATCCATCAAACATTCATCTCGCGGACCCCACATTTCATACTCCGTCAGAGGTTCAAGTTATACTTTTTTGGAAAGTACTCACATCACTTTGTCACTAGGCAAGGGCAACCAGCATTAGTTGAACAAAACTAATCAAACAACCAGGGTGGCTTTTATCTGGTTTACAGTTGTCAACGAGCTGACATAGTCACAATGTGACTCCAACCTCCTTTTAATAAAAGATATAAAGAAATAAATAATCTGGTCCACATATTCATCAAAGCAGCCCATTGTCATTTCACTCAAAACATTGAACTAGAAGAGAACTCAGCAGGTTCTTTGAACTTGAATCCATTTCAGACACTCAACAATTTTCACCAAGGGTGAGAGTAGTTGTGAAAGGATTTTCATGCAACCAATTGTTCGTCGAGAAGATGGCAGGTTCGTGGTTCACATCCACTCACAGTCCACTCAAGAAATACCCATCCAATTTGGGTGATTCATCACAACAAGAACTCATACAATTTCAGTCATTAGAACGCAAATTCAACGCAATCCACCATTCAAAACACTATACACTTATTTCATGACCGAATACTTAGAGTTAGGTCACATGACTGAAACCACAACAACAGCCAGGTGAGATCTCGCATTATCTACCTACCACAACATGGTGTTCTACGCGAGAATAGTCTACCCACAAAATTAAGGACCGTGTTCGATGCATCAGCTGTCACAACTTCAGGCGAATCTTCAATCGCATACAAACGTAGGTCCAACAATACAAGGAGATATAATCAGCATCTTGATTAGATTTCGCCAACACAAATTATCGTCACAGCAGACATAGAAAAATGTATAGGCAAATATTGCTAGACAAAAGGGTTTTAAAACCTACACAAATCTATTGACGATCAGATCCTAATCAATAATACATTCTCAATGCAGCAACTGCAACATGTAGGTAGTTGCATACATAAAACTCATTGGGTACACTCAACATCATCATTCATCATTTCAGGTACACTAACCACCAGGGAATTGGAATCTAGTACATAAACACTGTGCCTAATAACACAAAGACATGTGGTCCCTAAACAATAGGTACACACAATAACAACAACATCACTGTCATCTAAAGACAACTACTACCTACCTACATTTAAATCCTTTTTTTGAACATTAACTAATTAATTAAAAGTTGGAGGAAGAATATCAAATTCTAATTTTAATCACAACCGAACTCCTATTCTCTTATATGCATCCCACCACATCACAAATTAGTAGAAAGTTATCACAAGTGTTTACTGCCACACAGCTGTTGAAAGCTACCTACTTTACTAATAATTTTTTGGATATGTAATGCCATAATCTCGTTCGAAAAACAACACATAATTGCATGACGTGTTTTAGGTTCTCAGGGAAAACTTACCAACCCATAATGGGTAACTTACCAGAACCGCGATTACAAGGTGAGTTTCTTTTCCTAAGTTCATGTGTTGACTTCTGCGGCTCAATACTGATAGCAGATAGAAAAGGTAGGCTGTAACCTTCAAAAAGCATACATCTGTGTGTTTGTTTGTATGGCAGTTTGTATACCTAAAACTTGTCACCGAGCCAACATATTACATTAACAGCTCTTACTAGGTTCATTGCTCGCAGAGGTAAGCCAGCTAATTTGTATTCCGACAATGAAACCAATAAATTCATAAAATCAACTATAGCGAGGTAATAGCCTACTCCCATGAAAATGAAATCAACTTCAATTTCAGTCCAGTCTACCTACAGTCCACATTTCAATGGTTAGCAGATGCATCACAATCAAATTTTATTTTAAAAGGAATGGCACATTTAGTTTATGAAGAATTAAATACAATTTTAATACAGATTTAGGCATTTTTTAATAGTAGACCTGTGAAGCCTCTTTTATCAGATCTAGTCCCTTTAACCCTAGTAATCCAAGTTTTGTGTTGACTGACAAAGGAAGGGCAGTCGTAAACCTCGTCAGTCAAAGATAGTAGAAGTCTCGCCAGTCACTTTACTACCTAGATACCGAAGAATACAAGCTCTAAATGTTCATTTTTGTAAACGCTTACATACCAAGTAGGTACCTACGTTTCAGATTTAAAAAGGCAAAGTAAATGGCGCTAGGACCAGGGACAGTCACAGCCTGGGGACATCCTTTTTTCATTTATTTAATATTAGGTACCTTCTAACTGCGCTCCGCCCTGCCGCGACAGACGGACAATTATACAACAGACTCACACACACCTTTACAATGTTAGTATGGATATATCCAAGTCTCATAACACTTCACAGACATTTGAAAAACCGCATTAGGTTTGTCCCAGACGTTACTCAAAGATATTCCTTAGAATAATATAAAAGCTTATTATCATAAAATACATTCAACAACTTGAGGAACACAAAAATATAAAATACAAGGATGCGCTTATAGCTTCTCTGGCAGCAAACATGATTAAGCATCATTCATTGTAAATCCTACAGGGGGATCACCGATATCCCAAATACAGGGCAACCTAGTTGGGAGTCTCCCAGTCATGTACACCGTTAAGCATAATCGCATTATGTATAAAACACCATAATATTATGGTATCTACCTATTAGTTTGTGTTGTATAAGCCAAGTTTTCACCACCTATGTAAATGTGAGAACATTGTACCTAATGTACCAAATAACCCTTTACTGAATTCTGTACAGGGAATGCAACGACTACTTTTATAAGGTTTTAAATAAAGATATTATCACTTTTATTATCGATTGTACGTAGCACAACACTGGTAACAAAAGTAATTCGAAAACACTGCGAGCGCACAACACATTCCGATGATCTTTATCTGCGATGACCTACATTCGTAAGTGGCCCTGATCAAGGATGACCGGAGCGCCCCCAATCGATGGCTCCCGTCTACCCAGGCTCCGACGGCATCAACTGAGTCGCCGATGTTCACACAAACACAGGGAGCCTATAACGCGCTCCGTCCCTTCCTTTTCCAATACACCGTTCCAAAGCCGAGAGCCTGCCAGTGAAAGGACAGCGCATATAGCCGCCATATCATCCGTCAGACGCCCGCCGTGCCGACCAAGGATCACCACTTTTCGCCGTCGACCATACGACAACCAAACGCACGCCATTTTTTATTACACAACAATTTTATAATCACGAATTTCGTCAATATAGTCAACTTATAACAACCTCAGCTTTTCATTTAACCACCGACGACGCTACAATATCCTATAAGATTATCCTACAAGATAAGAAGTAGGCAATTCATTTGTTTATTCAGTAACAACAATTTACATTGTGTTTGAATTCATACAATTACTTAATTTAATCACACACATAAAATTTAAAACGAAATAAATGTAGTCAAAGAAAACATGAAAATTAAAATATAAGTACCTAGCTACAATGAGAATATTACTCGACTAGTTTGCTAATAGAATAGAATAGGAATACATTATTGTTTATTCATTAAGTAATACTTACATAAATTATTTTTCTTTGGAAAACCTCTTATCAGTTTATAGATACCTCTTATTCAAAAGAAGTCTAAAATTCAACTCAATGAACTTCTTTGTTGTTTCCAATTTAATGGAGGTCAGTTGCTTCCAATTTAATGGAGACCATTTGTTTCCAATTTAATGGAGACCAGTTGTTTCCAATTTAATGGAATCCAGTTGTTTCCAATTTAATGGAAACCAGTTGTTTCCAATTTAATGGAAACCAGTTGCTTCCAATTTAATGGAAACCAGTTAATTCCAATTTAATGGAATCCAGTTAATTCCAATTTAATGGAATCCAGTTAATTCCAATTTAATGGAATCCAGTTGCTTCCAATTTAATGGAAACCAGTTAATTCCAATTTAATGGAATCCAGTTGTTTCCAATTTAATGGAAACCAGTTAATTCCAATTTAATGGAATCCAGTCGATTCCAATTTAATGGAATCCAGTTGTTTCCAATTTAATGGAAACCCTTTAATAAATGCATATATATATATATCCTTGGACACTCCACACAGCGCCATCCAGTCCCAAGCCAAGCAACCCAATGCCCGTGTCATGGCAACCAGATGACCGATATATACATAGATACATTCTTCCCTTGTAAATACATACAATATATTATAGACAGGAAACACCCAGACACGGAACAAACATCCGCAGAACACACAACATCCGTCCCGTACCGGGAATCGAACCCGCAAACCCCGCGCCTCAGCCGGCCCTCGCCCACTGCGCCACAGAGGTCGTCGACACCTACAGTCAGTAGGCATTTCAATATCCATGAAAGTCTTATGAGTTTAATTACTAGTTTTATGAAAATATCTGTGGAAAGATTTTCAACATTATTTAAACTTAATTTGAAACACAGCAATAATTAGCTAATCGAATGAAAGTATCTTTATTATTATTATTATTTGGAAACCATAATATGTACCTAAATAACTCTCCAACGAACATAATTAAAACAGCTAAGATAGCTAAGATAAAACATTGCACAGACAAAAGTAGACTTAGATAGGTGGGTACGTGGGCAGGTATATATTGGGAACAAAACAACTCACCTAGGCACCTATACAGAACATCCTACACTGCACACCGAACATCATATTTTATTTTATAATAAAGGGTAGGCAAGTATTTTATGCCGCTAACATTATTGTAAGTAATTATGTCTTCCAAATCCAATGTACCTAATCATTTCGTTACTTATTGAACACACAATAATTATGATGATTCATTCGACCAGATAGGTCGCTATAGGTACTCACTCATTCTTTTAGTTCTGTTTTGAAATAATTTAAGGGTAGGTAATAAAATAAAGTTCTTTTAATGTTGTTAAAAGACAAGAAGGGTACGTCTCTGAGCTAAGCATTCAATGGTTTCTTTACTATACCTATTTATTTTTTCAATTACCTACCCAAGCTTTGACGATGCAAGACAAATCAAATTAATGACTCGTCAACATCATTTTCCGTGACCAACATTCCGTAGACAAGATCGTAGTAATATTGCCTGTGGTACACACCTAATAATGTTGAATGTAATGTAATGCATACATACCAACTCAACCTTCCTCCTCTTTTATCTGTTTTTTTTTTTTTCACAATTTACATAAGCACTGCACCGACCTTTACCCTCGTCGCCACATGTAGTGTTCACTATCACACTAAGGGAATCCACTAGGCACTCGTATTACATTGGCTCACCACTACACCAGATCCGAGCGTACGCGCACGTCCTACCCGCACCGCGTCTAGAGCCAGACTGACGGTTAGTAGACGGCTGCGCCCTCTATTGGTATACATGAGACAACGTTGTATATCTATTGTCTAGATACAAACACTACAGTAATGGTACTGTATGGTAGCAGTCTAGTGTTCAGACTAATTTTATGGGTAAGTAATTAAAAATGACCTTGATATTTAAGTTTAATTTAATCACTTTTATGCATCAAAATTTAAATAACGGCAATTATTTTTGCATATTTCGAAATGTCAAAACTACTTGTGCTCCTCAAATCAAGTTTTACAATAATTTGTAAAATTTAAGTATTTTAACATTTTGTACAAATATTTAGCAGATAGAACAAAAACATTCTTTCACAAAGTATACCTATTTTCATCACAGTCAGATCCTACAAATAGAAATGTAGAAAAAAAGGGGTTTACTTATTCGGTTTCCTATTATTTCGATACCTAATAAAATAGGACAAAATCTAGGTTTCAACATCTGCGACCTACCCTCCTAAAACCTAAAACTGATTCTGTTTGTGGGTAGTTCATTGAGGTCGATGGGATACGTGCCTGTGGCTGATTGCTCGGGGCCCGACGCTGACAGCTTATGCACACTACGTTTTTCAAACGAACAGTCACCGCGCGTTTTGGCAGACTGGTTTCGTTTATATTGATACAAACGCGCTGTGAGTGCATGGTTTATTTTGAATAATAGAATTTTCCGGTTGTAACTAGAGTTTTAAATTATAAAAACAGTCCTTTTTTTGTTTTATTAGATATATTATACAATTCGACCACCCAGTAGAGCCACGTAGAGCTGAGATTGAGAGACAAACTAGACACTTTTGAAAGGGACTGGTAGAGAAAGGCGTTGGGTCGTCTTGACTGGCGAAATCGGGGGAAGCCTTTGCCCTAAAATGAAGCAACAATAAATAAATAAATATAAAGTAATAGTAGTATTACATGATAAACAATATAAATAGGCAAAAATACAAGGATTGCGTTTACGTCGCGTTTTTATTGATTTAAACGCGTAGTAAAATACGCCGTGTGCATAGTTTCTGAGAGCTAAGGGGCAGGGGACTGGGTTGGGGATAGAATGGCTCGTTGTGGCGATAAGGGAAAATTCAATTCTCTGTATTAGGTGCTACGGACCCGAATATATGCTTAGGATAAGACTACAAAAACAATAGCATTTTTATATTCGAAAGAATTTTTTTGAATTTCTGAAGTTTTAATCGCTTTTAGGAAAACCAGCGCTTCGCTTGAGTAAATGCATTTAACTACGATTTTTTTTACGCTCATTTTAAAAAGATTTTTTCTTGTTATTACTGACTAGCTGCGGCCCGCGGTTTCACCCGCGTAAGTCCCGTTCCCGCGGGAATATCGGGATAAAAAGTACCCTATGCCACTCTCCATCCCTTCAACTATCACCACACAAAAAATCACGTCAATCCGTAGCCCCGTTTTGCCGTGAAAGACGGACAAACAAACACACACACACACACACACACACACTTTCGCTTTTATTATATTATATATATGGATTATGGATTATGATATTTTTGTACCAAGTAAAATCACCTTAAGTAGGCAGATGCCTTATCCCTCGGAATTTTAATAAAGTAGTATAAAAATAACTCAAAAAGCTTTCGCTGCGTGATATTTGATGACAACACTCCGGTGCGCTTATGACACTACTTAGAGGGTCAGGTGTGTTAAAAGCCTTCACTTTATTAATATAGAACAATTTATATACTTTCACTAACATTTTCATAATATTTAGCACTTGTTTTAAAAGTCACAAATAAGAAAAACTTCAGTACTTAAAAGTAATTGTAAAGGTGTATGACTATCAAATTATTTATATCTATTTGGTTTAGGCTTTCCAATATCACTTTATTTGCTATTGCCACGAAGGTACAATATAAAGGCCGTCGACACAATTTCATTTCAAATGTGCGAACATTTTAGCGGTTTGTCCTCGAGTGTGACCTTGCCCTTAGAAGGTCACTTTATGTGATTTGTTTGCGAATACAATACTGAAGACTATTTTACGACCTTGTTTTATATCGCAAGAGATATTTTTCGCTCCTTTAACTAATAAACTTTAGCGCTGTGATATTTTTTGGACTTTGAATGAAATAAATATTACATCTCCAAAATGAATTTGATCGAATAACTAAATTTTATGATGCATCGTCACAACTTGTATGGAAAAAACTAAACATGCAGTTTTAATTTTTTATCTTTTAATTAGGTATACTCGTATTACTTACGGAGTTTTGGTAGCGAGATCTTTATTTAAAAATTATGATTTTTAAATAAAGCTCAGAACACAAATAATAATATTATTTTAGTAGGCACTAATTCAGCTAAAGCAATTTTAATTAAAATACCTACGTGCCAGTTCCACCCTTTTCAGTTTATTTAAAGTCGAAAAACTCCGAAAGTCACAAAATAAGCGTGTTCATTTCCATTTCAACGGTAATAATGGACATTCCATCCGAAAGTCACTTTCATTTAGAAAAGGACGGAAATACAAGACATCACTAGGAAGAAAAGGGACGAAAGGTCAGGTCAGATTGGCGTGCTAGAAGGCAGTAAGGCAAAGCTTGGGGTGGGATTTAATTATAAAGACAGAAGTTAAAACGAGCTTCATAGAAGCAAAACTCGCGAGACAATCGGAAACGTAGCTCTGAATACTGAGACTTCGAAACAATAATCTGATTATCTTGTGTCATGGGATTATTTTGGTAGTTCCTAGATTATAGAGTGGTAAAGAAATCCAATTCTTCTAATAGACACTAAAGTGTCAAGAAAAACAAAACCTTTCTAGAGCTTTGCTAAATTGACAAATAAGAACAGTTCGAAGGACGAAAGCAAAACATTTATTTCACTAGGACCATAATATAAGGATCACATAGAAAATATCTTATCTATATGTTAGGTAATTCTATTGCCGAATGACACCAACCACGGCATGATAAATTAGCCAATAATTATGGTTAAAGATAGAATGTGTAAGAATTTTATAAGAAGTTACAGTTTTCATTTCTATTCTGTGCTTAAGTAACTATTGGCGATTTCAGTTCTAAGTTTAGGTATCTTACTTTACTCTTTATTTCACAAAAAAGACAGAAGGCCAATTTCAGTAAGTGTTTAAGAAAGAAGATAGAAAACGGGTTAATAGATTAGCGACCTTGAAATACTGTCACAACATAACATTTACTCACTCTCGCAGTCGGTTAAACATAAACTATACTAAATTTTGTGCAACATTTTAAAATACCTAAGATCAAGTATATTAAGTTTTTTTAGTACATAAGTATATTTTTATGTTGTTTTCAACAAAGTAAACTTACGTTTTATTACTTAATTAATTTTAAGTTTCTTGAACTGTTTTACTTACCGTGTTTTAAGGCAGTATTTGTGGTAATTAGTACTAATTATTAACTTACAAATTTTATTACGTTTTGATAAGCTAATCTTACGACACTGTAGCGTGAGATTACTGTGTTAAGGTATAAAATACCTTCACAGTAATTTATTTCAAGAACTTTATGAATTTAGGTACTCAGAAAAGACTAGGTATATAAAAATAATAATGTAAAATTAAAAAAAAATTGCATGAAAAGAAAAGTGTTCAAAGTTTATTGCTCTTTCGTTTGTACATAATTATATTAGGTTTAGACAAGGTACTAGTATTTACATACGCAGTCCATTTATCTTATTAGGTCCTACCCAGTAAAAAAAGTAATCTAAAACTCCCAAGGAAGTGATCCCCGATCTCCTAACTAACACACCTACTAATACCCCACCTCAGCAGAGGGCGTGACGGTTCATAAATCAGAGAGCGGTAAGCGGTTGATATTACACACCGGTGCGGTGGACTTGGCCCTTTATTTAGAGACTTTATGACTTTCCTGATTGATTTAAATTATGGTTTTGGTCGTGTGAGATGTCATAATTGGTACACATTTGTGTTGCACGAGTGTGTGTATGACACGTCTACGCATAAAGTTCTCTAAAGTAATTGGACACTTAGGTGTGTATAAGTTTGTTGGTTGTATGAGGTATTTTTTTTTTTAAATACACAAGATTTTCTTAAAAAACCATAGTTGGTAAAAGCAGCATTGGTAACTATTACATTTAAATGTGTTTAAATAAATAGTCTGAATTAACGACTTTTTACAGAAAATCCCCTTTTATCACATAGTTTCGTCATTTGCGTCTTGTATCAAAAATTGATATTTTAATATCAAAAAATATAATATTGGACCGAATTGAGAAACTTCTCTTTTTATAGGTTCCGAAGAAAACAAGGAACCCTGATTTAAAATCGTTTAGAAACTGAAAAAGTTTAGTGAACAATTCCAAGTCATACTAAACTTGTTTTATGGATGGTCGTCAATCTCCAAATATTCCGACGATCCTTATAGCACCTCTTAAATAGGGCCTTCCTAAATGCATCTTATTGAAATAAGGCTCTCATAATAACAGTTATTCAGAACTATTACGGCATGGGATTATTTATGGGATAGTTATTGAAATTAATCATAGTTTCGTGTGGTTATTAGGTCATTATGTTTTTATTCGGGCTATAATTTATAAGTCAAGTTGGTTTGAGATTTTTAGGATCAGCTGACTTTGAACGCTTTTTATTGAAACACTGTGGTACTTAATCATAGTGACTTCACAGAAAATGTTAAAAATAGTTCAACAAGTTGGATTGCCAAATGACACAAAGCGAAAGTACCATCATTCTTTAGTCATAGTATGTACCATCATTCATCAGTTAAGTCTTTATAATTATCTCTAAGACTTTACTTTACATAATTACTTTGTTTTTGATTTCTTAAAAAAAAACAACCTGTAAGAACACAGTATATAATCATTTTATAAAATTTATAAATATACTAGACAAAACTAGACATTAGAAATGATAAAATTTCCGTTTCTGACGTCCAAGCAAATAGCAGGAAGCAGTTTTATTGGCATTTATAAATTACAGTTTAAAAGCTCTTAAGAGATATATCGTATTATAACATACGGTGTCTTGCTTACTAATCTACTTAAGGGGGAGTAAATACCGTGTCATTACCCACTACTAATTCCATAGTAAGTCACTTACGTTACGATGCAATTTGACATGTCGATACAGTTATGAAAATCAAACTCTAATGTGTGTCTTGTATGAGCTAGGAACTAGATCTTGTGGTTAACTTGTTACGGAGATTTATACCTCCTGTAGCATTCGCTATGGTTTTATGTCTTGGACCGACAAATTACCGTGTTCTCTGAAGCACAGAAGTGCACAGTAAATTTGTAACCACTTATAACAACGTATCATGTCATTTGTAAAATTAATTTTGTAAAACTAGATTTAAGTAAGATTGCGTAATAAAGGGCTTTTGAAATTGAAATTGAAATTGAAATTGAATAACAACGTATATTTCCTTTTTGATCTATTACTAAGATTTGCCTTTGATATCATAGACTTCGTAGCTGATATAGGTCAATCGGTCAATTCCGGAAAATCAAGTCTCAAACTTTCAGTATGATTAGTAGGATTTTTCAATAATATTACTTAGTTATTTTTTTTTTATCTATTAGTATCGATAATCACCACCTAAATGTTACATTCTGTTTCTAAACATGTCATGCTTGCTCACGAAGACTACACCTTTACAATATCAGTATAGTTGGTCACAGAGAGGCGCCACCTCTCTACCGTAACGAGCACTAAATCATGTGTAATGTGCGCGCACTCAACAAACAGACACACAGGAATGCAGCTATTAGAACTATTAAACCTGGTATGACGTTCCATAAAAGTTGTCTCATTTTTCTGTAATTGCAGTCTTTTGTTTGACTTTCAAGTTTGAGCCTTTGGACACTACGTTTATCGAACGAGCGTCACTGCGTAGTTTTGTGTTGTGCGTGTTCTGCTAACTAGTTCGTATCGCATATTGCAAACAAGAGGATAGTACGCACTAAGTACTGTTCGTTTGTTCGTATGAGCAAGTGGCCAACTATGGTGACGGAGTTTTTACAACTTGCGTTCGTTCGCCGCGCGTTTGCATCGTGTTTGTATTCAATCAAACGCACAGTGACGCGTTAAAAAACCTTTGTATGCATAGGCTATTTTAAATGTTGCAGACAGTGATGTTTGTTTTAAGTGAGCGCTTCTTTCTCCAGCATTGTAAATAATTAACAAGAATTTAATGAAGAATCTGCGTCGAAACGTCTTGCGTGATTCATTTATGTTTTATGATAACTTACCAGTTAGAATACCAACGTATTACAACGCAAAATTAATAATAATAATAATTTGAATGAGGTTGAAGGCCTGTGATTGTTGGATAATATCTCACCCAGAGCGGCGCGGATGGCTGCAGTTGTGACGCGAACGCCATCCGGAAAGCATCTCCCACGAGGGTATTCAGTTCTTCTGCCTGGAAAGATGTAAAACATGTGGTTAGAAACAGATAACAAAAAAAATTGCCAATTGTTTTGTTGAGAATATCAGAAAATAACTTTTTGGTCGACTTTATCAGATAAGAAACCTAAAATATAAATGTAGTTAGATAAACTGGACAGTAATTTAATACAATTGTTTATATGAAATAGTAGGTATGGGTATGGCGAACATTTTTAATACATTCAAATTACTTTGTATCAAACTTCCTACTACTAAACACGAAAAATTCTATGGATGTGTGAATGTTGCATTTCACGTAACTTTTTTTTATTTTGCACTGTAACTCGAAATAAGCATAGTTGTGTCTAGATTAACACATTTACTAGGCTACTTTTTATCCAGGGTACTCCTCGAGTGAAGCCAACATACGATAGTAGTTAAATTAGCAATTGATGATATTTCATACCTACAGCCTAATTCAATACAGTCAAAAAATAAGCTACTATGTAAACCATGAATAACAATCATCCAAGATCAATACAAAACAAACAGACACAAATATGGCAGGAATGTGTTGAATCTATTCATACTACATCAAACATTATTACCTATCATTTTTAACCATAATCCCTTTCTTTCCTTGAACAATAATCCATGGTATTATGACCTTTACTTCGATATGCTTAAGGAAGTTATGTATTTTTGTTGGATGAAAGGTGAATGTGGTTTTCGGTGGGTGTGAGTGATATGCGTGTAAGACAGGCGTCAGTCGCCCACGACAACTGAGGCTATGACTTGGTCATAAGAGAAGCGTACACAAAATGTATAAAACAGAAACTTAACTACGAGAGAGTTGGTGCCAAATAAAGACAGAGTTCATCTTCATACAAATCAAAATCCTAGGTAAATCTGGATGTAGTGGTTTTAAAACTAGAATTTGTTTTAACATTTAGGTTTAGAGGCAGACCTAAGGGAGGGCCGTAGTGTTTAGAGATATGAGAGAGTACGAAGTTTCCAAAAACAAGGCGAAGTAGAGGAAAAATGTAAGGAAAGCTGACCACACCACCATGTAAGACGCAAAGCGAATCTATCGAAATTTTGAGAAGCTTGTTTTAAGTGAGGGCGCCAGTTTATTTTATACTAGCAGCACGTCCCAGTTTTGCACGAGTGTACTAATAAAGCTATCGGAATTAAATACTTATAATTATAACCTTAAGACAGTCCATTCTTTAATTATTATAATTAAATTTGTCGAGCTCATCGCGCCGCTTGTCAATATGAACAGTCACGTGAACTGGGAACTCGATAGAAATATGAGAACATTCGGCTATTATTGTAATGGCGGTGTAACGGGACGAGCCCTTTCATGCAAATTCACAAGAACAATAGCATCTTACAATGACATGAGATGCCGAATCGTAAAACATCTGTGCTTCAGATGAAGATAAATAGAAAAAAGATGTTATAGTTTTTAGTTAGAAAATTTCGTAAACTTTTTCAATACTTTAAATCTGATCCAAGTTGTATCTCTATAAAATTTACTACCAGCTGATAAAATTTTGAAAGATAATTTTATTTCATAACTTCATACAGGACTCAATGGCCTCTTAACAAATTCTGACAGTCGATAAGCGACATTTAGCTATTTTTGTGCCGTGCTATCTGCTCTTAGTAACTTAACTTAAGCATTTTTTAAACACCACATCCCACTAAGCTTTTACTACGGAATTCTAATCCTACATCCGTAGAAGACCGAAAATAAATTCCACCAAAATAACTACAACCTACAAGCCGTTGAATCGTGGGCAATAACTTTACTAAAGTAAACATAATCCTAATCTAAATAAATATTTATTTCCGGCGCTTCACCCAATATCGAGACTGCATATTGAAGAGAGTTCAAAAATGATCGTCACTTTCTATTGACGAATAATATCTAATATATTCAAAAGCAAACTTATTGCCGATTTACTACAACAGAAAGCAAAAAATGGCATGTTTTGTATGCAAAAGTAAAAGCTCTAAAAGTTTTAATGGTTTATTAACATGATTGTGTCTCAGGGCTTGATATTAGGTCCATTCTTGTTCCCTGTCCATGTACTAAAAGGATTGTGATATTGTTTTGTACATTATCAAGCGAAACGTAAGAAATAAGCACCCTAAAATATTGAAACATTTGCGTTTAGTTCAATAGCATTCGATAGAGCAAATCACGAGCCTAATCCAAGGATTGTCGCAAGCCATAAGAGTGTTTCATACCAGGCAATCATCATTAGAGAAGACATAGCACAGAATCGCACGATCCCAGTTACAATTAGTTCGGCGAGCTCATCGCATGCGCTAATGAAACGTGCTCACTAATCCACGGAATAAAACCAGGACGTGATAACTGTCCAAGAATAATGTAGTTCTAGTACTTATATTCTATGTTGGACTAAGCGCTACTTTTAGGATATAGTATAATGTTCAAGGTTGTCGCCATCGACATAATATATATTAGACTCCTCAAAGAGCGAACGCTTTCAGATAACACATTAGATAAATAGGTCTTATAACAAACCACAGTCCTACGTTAGACCAATAACGACCCGTGAACATTTCTGATTAGTACGTGACCTTGAACGGACCAATAATCGCTCACTTTCCCACTCCCGAACACCTCTGTTTACAGACTTTTTCGACTAAGTGACTTCAATGAGAGAGAGGCATGATTTTATTTATACTAACATTTAAAAATCTGTATAAAGTAGAAATCGCTATTTACTTATAAGAATAGGAAGAACTTTAATAAGATTATTAAACCTTAATTTTGTACTCAATAGATTAACCTATATTATAAGAACGATAAATATTAAGTTAGGCCCCAATAATAGAATGTGCGAGGGTTCCTAGCCTACAGCTATTCTTCTATGTAGGATGAGGAATTGAGGGTACGCTCATAACTTGTCTAATATTAGATCAATAAGCATATTAATAGGCCGAATGCCATTACTTCCGAATTAAGATGGGAGCTTACTGAACTTTACGATCTAATTTAAAATAGACAGTTAATCTAATCCAAGTATGAAAACATAAGTTTGGAAAAGAATAAGAATTTGTTGTTCCAATTTAAACATCGCGTTCACTACTGACTGAGGAGATTGGTTTGAATATTCGTCGGCTTAAAATTGTGTATTTTACACGTCCACACGTCCTGGCTTCTAACGGGTATATTATTCATTAAAAAAATTGTGTTTTTAAATCCACTATCCTCAGAAGCCTTATAATAGAACAGAAAATAAACAATTTTTAGGCTTGATAGATTTAAAAAAAGGCCTAGATTCTAACTTATATCGCTTACCCTTTAAGCACCCTAAAACCTGTATAACCTAAGTTATCCACATACTCAAAGAAGTTAGTAAAATGTCTAACTTAAGTTGTTTTGGAAAACAGCTTTTGCCGTAAACATAACCTAATAATGTAGGAGGACATTAGGCAGGCGGCACGTGGCCCGTATCCGAAGCTCATCTTAATTACTTAATTAGTTATGCGGCTCGCATGGACTACATTACCAACGACCTACCAGATTTGTGGCCTGGTGTCGACCCGCCTGGAAAATTGCCTACGATAATTTGATGATAATGGAAGAAAGTTTTATTTCCTCCAATAAATCGAACGAGTCCTTTCATTATCGGCTACTTTATTAAGTGCTGGCTGTAGGCCTAATTTATCTTCCTTAAGTAGTCTATTATTGTGCGGATAACTTCATCGTTTATGAACCGATTATGATGATTTTTGTTTTGTTGGAAAGGAAATATTTCAAGGATAGACACTTAGAAAATAGTTGAGGATCTGATGAGAATCTTTGGAGTTATGAACAGAAATGGACCTTGAGAGTGCACGGAAATTTATTTCTTCTCACGAAATTGAAGTTGATTTAACAGTTTAAATTGAGTTATAAACCTCCAAGTAGATAATGAATTCATCCACCCATTAAATACCCACTATCATAAACTTTTCCACTTATAAATAAGGATTATCGCGGAACTTTAATTTACAATCAATGACCTTTACAGAATGAAACAATGATTTCATCAACACCCACGCACTAATCAAAGGAATCTAACTCGGTTCAACGACCCCAACTTAATAAAGGCAAATATTTTCGAGACAGCTTCGTTGTGAAAACAAGTTTCTTGGCGTAATTTGTCATTCGTCCCACGTTTATATTGATCTCATCATTTACATTATTGAGACGGTTCAAATCAAATCAAATCAAATCAAAAAGTTTATTTGTAACTAACTTATAAACTAGACATAGACAAAATAAAACATAATTATCAAAAATCAGTTACAAATCGGTCCCAACTCAGCTTTTGCAGGTTTTTAAACAAAAAAAACCTGCGCTGGTTTTCAGTTGGGACCTGCGAGACCGTAAATACAATACAATAATATAAAATAAGGTTTAAGACGTGCTACAACAAAACAAAAAACAAAAACAAAGTACCACGCCGAAAATAACATTTTACAAAATAAAAAAGAAGCTAAGAAGTAACAAGAAACAAAAAAAGAACACAAAAATTTAATAAAAATAAAACCAAATAAATATTACCACTAATTAAAGATATCATGTATTTAACGTTAAAAAGCACTCGTATCGTGTCTGAGAAGTACCTGCTTTCTTTGCCAATTCAATAAGTATATCTTTAACTTTGATCTAAAACTAAACAAACAATTAAGGTTCCTTATGGGCGGTGGAATGTTGTTCCAGCATTTCGATGCAGCGTAGCGAAAGCTACCTCTAAAGGCCGCTGTCCTATGTTTCTGAGTTGACAGCTGCAACGAAAGCTGACGTCGTTCGCAGGATCTCATACTCGACGCTTCATTTAACTTGGAGTAAAGATAGAAAGGAGCTTTGTGCTTCATAACACCAAACATCAGACAAGCCAAGTGGAGTTTCCGCCTGTGCCTCATTTTTAGAAGAGTGTGCTCGTTGAGGAAACTAGAAACATGACCTCTTTTTGGAACATCAAAACAGAATCTAGCACATTGAAATAACGCTAAAAGATGGTTTTATAACTAGTTAAACAACTTTGATACATGTTTATTATAAGTAAAGGTTGTGTTTCGTATTCGAAAACACAGATCTGATGTCTTTATTTTCATTTAATACTATGGGTGTCTTAACGCTATGCCACATGATTATTTTGATTTTGAAAGTAAGTAACTATGAGTGTTTTTTTGGGCGTCCAATTAATATGTGAAAATATAATTTTTCTTTCGGCCAATTTGAAGATAGTTACATAAGTAAGAAAGATTATTCTGTACTGTATATTTATGTTCCATCTTTTATTTACCTTTTACTTTACTTTAAATGGTTAAAGATAATTCGATTACCATCAAAAAATAAATGGTAAGTAGTTATTTAATTACATTATTATTTCTTGACGAAACTCTCCATTTAAAAATTTAAGCTGTGTTATATAATTTATTAAATAAAATGTATCTTTTAGCAAAGTATCCTATTACAATATTTTAGAGACCTTTCCTTAATGTGACCTAGCGTTGGGACATCCTGTATAATAATATAGGAATCTTGATCGGTCTAATCTCAAGTCTAGTCTAAAGTCTCGCTCTGAAGAGGATCTGTTCAAACTGACGACCGGTCTTAGGACAAGACCAGAACTATATCTACAGCGTTGTGGTATTACAACCCGTTATTTTAACCTCAATATGATCAATGATTTGATGCTAGTTTTCCTATCAATTTCATATTAAATAAAATGCCTTTTTTCTTTATCGTAGGAGAAGGAGAGTAAAAGTAAAAGAGATCGCATAATTGTTAGAGAGAAGTGATTGCATTGAATAGTTTACAAATTTCAAATAGTGTATTGTTAGAGTGTTTCATCATCAAAGCTGTATTTCATTTTTAAAAGTATTTCTTGTTTACGTAAACTGACGAGTTCAATCCCCTCGAACGGAAAATATTTATTTTGATAACAAAATCATGGTAACGCACCCACCCGTAACGCATTATGGTGTAATATGTGTTAACCTAAATAGTGAATAGCTTTCAATTTTAGTAAAATATCGTAACTCAGTGAAATAGTAATTCATTATCGAATAATAACATCCCACTAGATAAAATATCCTTACTACATATATTTTCTTTCACAACCCAGTTTTAACAAGCTTGCTAAAAACATTCAGCTCTACTCTTTGTACAACAACGAACTTAACTCTAACTACAAGCTTCAAGCTGCTTATTAGCACCCGTTCCAAGAAGTCCTTACATTCTTAAAGCAAGATATTAGTGTAGGAATGCGCTTGTTCACTGGCTATTTGTTTACCGGAGTCTGACCGAGTGGCTGCCTTGGTTTTGTTATGTTTATTTCTGGAGCTACTAATCTTTTTATGAGTAAACCATATAGTGTACTACATAATATAGCCGATAACATAAGCATACATGTTTTAATCAGTAACATAATGATTACAAAAAATAGTTTATGTCACTCAGAATTGTCACGTAGAGAAATGGCTGACTTGACTTACCTTCTTGGTATAGCGAATGGCACGGTAGAATGTCCTGAACTTCTTGGGCAAATAGGGCTGCGCACAAGCAGAGTCGCAGTAAGAAAGCCTGGCACTCTGTTTGTGCCTACTGTTAAAACGAACTATAGGCAAAATGCCTTTTTATTAAGAGCATCTTGCTCATTCAATTCTTTAGTTAGAAACTATAGTGACGTTGACCTATTTAATACCAGTAACATAACAAGTAAACTTAAACGTTTACTTTGTGACAATTACTTTGAGGTAGCGAGTGAGGGCTGATATTTAATATTATATATTTAGATTAAGATTATTTTCTTTAAACGTGTGTGAATACTTTTAAATTACCTACTGTATGCTTAACCTAAACTGTTTTGTCGTCTACTGTTTGTTTTTGTATTTACTATACTAACTACTATTTGTGGGAACTAGTAATTAGCCTTCGCGTCTTATGTAGTCCTGGCTACATAATACATATTCTGCTGTCTATTTTAATACCTAGCTGTTAGTTTCCCTAAGACTGTGAAAATAAAATAAAATAAATAAATAAAATAGAATTATTTTGTTTCGAAACCAATAAAGTTACTTAGATGTTTGGGTTGACTTTACTGTAATAGCATCCCTTAGTGCATTAAGCCATGCTCTAAGTGTCATCCTATATTAAAATAGATAGATAAAATCAATTACAATGATACAATTTTAACTTGAATTACGAGTAATTTTTTAGTACAACCAAGTATGAATTAGAAATTTCTGTTTTCCTTGGTACAAGTAAACTGAAACAAACATAATAACTGCTTTTCAATTTGTTACAAATAAAACCGCAATTATTTCAAACCACACATAAATTTAAATTAAAGTATAATGACAATAGTTTATAGACAAAGGAAGTGCCTATAGCGACCATTTCAGCCCCACTGAGGTTTTAATTCGTTGAGGGCGTGAGTCATTGTGCACTTCAAGAGCTTTTAAGTTTTAACGCATTCACTGTTTGGCTTGAAGTGTACATTGCGAAAGTTATTTTCCCACGTTCGTAGTAGATTCAAGAATAATGTATAGTTCTTGAATAAAATCCTTTTGTAGTTGAGACTTGAGCTTGAGAGTCCGTTAACTATTTGACTTTACGGATAAGCATTCATTCAGTCATTCAATTCGAACGCAGTTATGGGCACGCTTTAGTCTAGCAGTTAAGTCACCTATCGTTTACAACGATCCCTATCAACTAATTCTATTCTAATTGTGTTTTGTAATGTCATGTACGAGTACATAACATGTTAATTTTTATACACATATGTAAAGCTTAACTAAATGATACTTAAGTGAGAATATGATCTTTTAAAGTAATGAAGTATGCTTGCATTACAGTTCCCCAAATAAAACATACTCCGACATTCGAAGCAGTTTCCCCTATATTATGAGCCCGTCTGTTTCCTGTCTCTGCACTGTTCACTAAAACCACAATCCATCCGATCCCCACTCAATATCCAGCTCAAGTCCTATAGGATAAGGTTTGATTTACGTCGGTGTAGATGTAAGTATGTAGGTGATAGTTCAAGCGCTGCACTAGGATCTCGCATGAAAAATGGATCGTATATGGATATTGGATGATGCTTGCGACTTCAAAGGTGGTTGATAACTTATATGGGTGTCTATTAAAGGAGCGATGGATTCAACGCGCAGAACATTTTGTTTAAATTGTTACTCAGTGTAAGAGGATCTATGAAAAGTAATTTCATTTAGCATCTCATATTTTTGATAAACGTTTTATTTTGATATTAGTGCAGATATGTGTGTGAAAGGAGTGAGTACTGAGATGACGAGCGATAGAGGGAAATGGAAGAGAGAAACGTGTTGTGCCGACCCCACTTAATGGGATAAGGGCAGGGAGATGATGATGATGATGATTATTGTATTGAACCGTGCGTGGTCAAGACATCTATGAAATTTAGTAATAATTAACATAGTTAAAGTAGGCTCTTTTATTTATTTACCCACATTCTCCCACTAGACAAAGGGGTTCCCCGTATTCCTCTTTACTACTACTACATAGTATTATTTTATCTGTGCTACTACCTACTACTTTACTGTTTATTATACTTTGAATAATTTCGCTACTTGCTTATAATAGTAAGCCATTCTGTACTCTAATTTATGGGATATAGGATTGTAATTGTTGTTGTACTGGCAGTCGGGCGCAGTATCGCGTCGCTCGTCTCCTATAAATCCCCAAAGCTGCACTCTGTATGTATGGGCTCACGACGCGTCTGCTTCTAATTGAATTTGCAGCGAAATTTGATGGAAGCGATACACGCCCCGTTACAATGTCTGGCATCGGTCGGGTGTGGAGAGATGAATTCTGGTTAAATTTAAACTATTTTAGTTCATTAGAGACAAGAATGGTTTTGCAAAGACCACTTAGTGAAAAATGTTTTTTTTTTATCGATTTGGAAAAATGGAATTTTTTTAAGTAAGCAATTTGAAAGTTTATTTGCAAGCTTTATTTTTGCAGAGAATTTCCTGCACTCTCCAGGTACATTTCTGTTTATAACTCCGACCCTGTTATTTTTTATTAATTCAGGAGATCAAACAAAATGATAATAATCCTCGTCTCTTTCCAATCGAGTGACATAACCCAATTTCCTGGTCAAGTCATTTTACTCCAAGTACAATCAACGTCAAGATTCAATTCTTCCTTTGTATTAATGTCGTTGTACTCCGATTCATTTTACGAGCACAAGGGCGTTATCAATTCCCATCGTACCAGCATCGTATTTAGTATGCCCACGTCGTAACGGTACAAGATCAAAATTTAAATCGGCAATCTTCCGAGAACCGGGGAGGTCGATGTATTCAATTATGTAGTTTCGAGTAAGTCTTAGGTTTTATGGGTCATGGGATACTTTTATAGGTTGAGTACGAATTTTAAATTTAAAAAAATCGATCAAGATTGTATTTGCAAGGAGAAGTAGTATTCAGATCTGTAGGCAATTTCAAATATGAAGATGCCTAAGGGGGTAGTTAAAGGTAAGTACAATACAATATTTGGACATGCCCTCATTTTTTTTAAGTTTGATTTTCATTGGAGAAAAGAGAAGATGGATATTTACTGAATGAAGAGCACCAAACGGGCGCGATCTAAGGAATACCCCAGGAATTCTACATTTGCTGTAAACACTTGACACAATGACAAGATGCCTATTCAGACATACAAATATTTGTACTTATATAATGTAACAATGCTTTCATACTCAGAGGCCATATGACCTAAAAACCTCGACAACACAGGAGTTAGTTACTAGCTCCTACTAACTCTCAATGTCTTTCGTTCTTCTAAGTGGTCACTAATGGTGCATGCCCACTGAGCCAATGAATGATACATCGAGGAACATTCATCTCGAAGGGCGGATATTTACAAGGCAGTAAGTTTATTTTTACCGCTCGTGGTAATTCTTTGATCCGTCTCTTTATTGATAACTTCCTCCGTAAAACACACATAGAATCCCTTTATTATTTCAAGCAGGATTTAGATCTTTATTTTAGTTTCAGTTTCAACTTTGATGTGTTTTTGGAGAATTTTGTGTCGCTGACGTTTATTATGTTGTTTCCTATGCCTTTAACTTCCTTGATGACATCATTTTGGTTATTTACGGTATGGTTTTCATTACATTTGTTAACATCTTAACTGATTCAGTTTCTACAATCTGATGTGTTTTATTGAGATTTCCGTGTTTCATAATAGGAGTATATTAGTTTATCCGTATTTTTTTTTTTTTTTGTATTAAAATTTTAGTGTAAAACTTTTAAAACCTATCCGATTTGGCTCACTAGAATTTGAGATGTGATATTTAATATAAGTATTTCATAGGAACATCTTTGAAATCCTGCCGCAGCGTTCGACAATAAAATAAGTTGAATCTCGTCACGAAGTGCCTGCGTTTCTGTTCGCTTCAGTTCACAGCGAAGGGGATCCGCCTAGTCTGACTGCATATTACGTTTACATATTTATGTATCAACTGACTAACTTTAGTGTTTAATCTTTATAGTTTTTAGCCGCATACAAGCTGAGACTCAACGAAAGTGCTCAGCTATTCAGTTGTGCAGTCACAAATGTAATTAACCGATTTATCTCTCAATTGTGCTGTACTAATAATCGCAGTTCAGTTAATGTTGGTTAATCTTGCGATTTCAGTGTTTTTTTTTTTTTTTTTTAACTATAAATTAAACATTTTTAAGAACCTCTGAATAAAATCAATGCACTTAAGTATGAATGTAAGTTTTACGGTTTTGCGTGTGGATTCGATTCATCGATTTAAATACCAATGGACACATTCTAAATCCAAGCGAAACTCATTCGTGAAGGCTTATATGCAGAAACCATTCAAGTATGAATTGTGAATGTACTCGTATTTCCAGGTGTCGCGCTGGATTTAGTTGTGGTTGATATTACAAGGTATTGCATTCTCTCAGATCAATCCAACCACGTTAGTTATATATATCTTAGGCTACAAGACTTACGTTTTTTATTCAATTTTAATTGATTTAATTAATCTTTTGGTTTGTAATAAGCAAGTTCGTATGAGCAAGTGTCCAACTCTAGTAAAAGAGTTTTTAGGCCGCCTTAAGGATTCTGCCATGGCTTAACGACTTTAAAAGCTGGATCACTAACGTGCCCTCCGAAGTATGGAAGCGTTTATGTAATGCCACTTGCCCACCCATCAAATTTATATCCGCTCGGACCAATCCTTAACTTCAAGAAACTGTTAGCAAGCGTTTGTCATGATCGCATCAATTAGTTGTTTATCTTCAATTGGTTTAAATGTTTACTCAACTTTCTGTGCTGCATTTTACCTACAAAACATTAGCCAGTTCATGTTAGCATACTAAGTTCGGCTCGTGGATCTGCCTACTAATTGGGACATTTGGCAAGCTACCGGCAATTGCTAATCTCGCTATTAGATATGTAGATGTAAATGGGAATGTTTACGACTGCCCCGTTGGGAAAGTAACAGCACATTATTCTTTAGAAAACTAGGATTAATGCATATTGTTTAAAAATAAACAAGGAATAATACGTCTGTCTTGATACCTACACTAATATTATAAAGAGGTAAAATTTGTTTGTTTGTTTGTTTGTTTGACGGAGGTAATCTCCGAAACTACTAAACCGATTTCAAAAATTCTTTCATGGATGTGTAGAATGGACTGTCCGAAAGGTTATAGGCTATATTTTATCTCAGTAGCTCCATTAGTACACCCGTGCGAAGCCGGGACTTGCTACTAGTTAATGTATAAAAAGCATATCTAACTGATCAGATCAACATAATTTACCTCATTCTACTTTGTTAAAGGTCTAGAAACAGGACATCATATCATTTTCATCATTTTTGATAGATCAAATAAGTAAAGCAATATTCTACAAGGCAAACATTGAGCGCTCCCGAAAGCTGCACTCAGTTTCGGATAAAGCTTTACAGCTTTTATAAAACTACTCTACTAAAATGGCTCCCAACAAGTTGGTTTTTGACTCAACTTATTTCATAAATTAACTTTTTTTATTTAATGTGGTCATTATAAAGTCATATTTTGAAAAGATCATGTTTTTATTATTATAAGTTTTACGTATAACGTGGGACAAATGCTGGTGATTGTATCATTTACTTATAGTCAGTGAGGGTCTCTTGTGAGTGTATTTGTTTAATAGCTTGTTCGCGCTCTTAAGTGCCCTGTTAACGATCAAATTTGTTTGACAAATTTGTTTGTCAAACTTCACGTTTTTATCAAACAATAGCTTATACGATCAAACCAAATATCAAACAAATTTGTTAACTTTCTAGTAGATTCGGGTTTCTCCTTTCGTGACGTGACGTCACTGAGCGTAGCGTCCTCCTGATGTCAATACAACGAGTGAGATATTGTTTGACAAACACCGCCGTTGACGTTCAAACCTGTTTGTCAAACTAGACATCAATCCAGATTTTCATCAAACACGACAAACACGTAGATTGTTTGACAAACGCCTCAAACACAGCAGTACACTATCAAATAATTTGACAAACACGTAAAATTTGACAAATAATTTGATCGTTAACAGGGCACTTTAGTTTCACTCAAGACAAGCAGAAATTAAATGAGTTAATCTGGCAGCTTCGTAAGCGCGCTAAGTAGAGACAACAAAAAACATAATAAAGTATTTTACAGGAAAAATGGTGTACATAAACAATAATATTTAAAGTTATTGTTATTGATATTACCAAATCTACTACCCATTATCATTCAAAATAAGTTAAATAGTCCTAACAGTCGTAAGCATGCGTCGAACTTATGAGTTTCTGACTCTAAGCCCCGCCGCACGAGACCACACTCGCACTCGCACTCGCGTCGCATTGACAGTGGTTGCATTGCGCCGACGCGACACGTGAGAGCAAATGCGGAGTCCAGTACTACGTAAGCCTAGGTTACACGGTGCGAGCTAGCATGCGAGCTGACCGTGTCAGTTACTGAGGTGCAATAGCTCGCACTGTGTGACCGCATCATACGAGTAACTGTTATGTGCGAGTGGGACAGTTGCTCGCAAGCGAGTTACTTCAACATTTTTTGTTTTTACTCGCAACTGGCCTTCCCCCACCACGCCACTCGCACGTCGCTCGGTCGTCAACTCGCATGATTTCGCGAAATGACAGTAGCTCGTACGCTCGGGCCCATGATACAGACGAACTATGCGTGTACACTGGTGCAGTAGCTGTCTTCCTGCGACGCCAGCAGTTCGCATAGTGTGACCGAGCGAGGCGAGTCGAGCTACTGTCATACGAGTACACATGCACAGTAGCTGTCTACTGTCATATCAGCTGCTCGCACTGTGTAACCTATCCGTAAAATACTGCCACTCGCAATGCGAGTGCGAGTGGCAGTGCGAGTGTGGTCTGGTGCGGCGGGGCTAAGACAAGTTCTCATATTCAAGTAAAATCGTATTAGAAATAACCTCCGTCATAGATTTCGTCACGGAGGGTACGTTCAAAGCCAGGACCTTGTTGGTCCCTGCACGAAAGTTACGACATAACTATAATGATCTGAACGTCTTACCGTTAGTCTCAAAAACCTATCTATCTCTAGTTTTGCAAACTGTTGATAGTTGTATAGAAGTAATGTCAAGTTTCTACCTTGAGGCTGGCGGTTGGCAAGCTTCGCCACAATCGCTTCAGCTCTCATGCTAACGGTACAGGATGTAGGCTCCACAGGAACACGGCCATTCATCTTAATTATATAGTTACCGCGGGATATAAATACCGGCTAAACTTGCCCGATTTGTCTTCACTGCGAGACCCGCCGGGTTAGATAACAAACAGGCTCGCGAATTCCCAGGCAGATATTTTCTAAGAATTATAGGCATTTACGTTGGTAATCAGAGGCAAGTCCACATATAAGAAATACTCAATTCTAAGTTTTAAGTCCCTTGGCGTAGCACCTGTTAAAAGAAGAAAGTTCTGAGCTTAGAAAAACTGATCGTCTTATTATGCTTGATAAGATGCCTATTAATTCTGTTTTTAAAATATTTTAAATCATTAACTTTATTTTTATTTATTTTTAGCCCATATTGTCCCACTGCATGGCAAAGGCCTCCCTCCCTCTCTTCCAGCATTCACCACAATCATTTACTTAAACACATTATTTTATAATGGAATGTTGAGAGTAGGTACATCCCACTGGGCCAAAACGACTCTCAGCTTTTTACTAATAAGAGAAGCTTCATTTAGAACGAAGCCTGTTGTTACAACTTTATTAAAATTTCAATTAAAAGGTCGGGACCAAAAATCTAATGAAAAATCTGGACTAAACATAAAATCACTAATTAATTATTACCTATTTAAGGAATAGCCTTAGCATTTTTATATTAGCGGGATAAACAGTTTACTGATAATTTCTGTGTTAATTTTTAAAGCTTTCGGATATCGATACTGATATTACAAAATATGTTTGAACTCAAAAAAGGAACGATATTATGTTACACTGTTTGAAACCGACTATTTCGTCAATTTGAGTGGTTCGATTTTTGAAAAATCTATTTTGGTTTGAAAGAGTACTCGGTCTGAGGTAAAAATTACGTAGTAAATTATAAGTACTAAACTCCGTGCCCTGCATCGGATGCCATGCATCAACAGGTTAGTAATTAGTGGGTAGCGGTTCGAGTCCCGATGGAGCCATTACTCAAGTCCTACTGTCCTGGGCTTGGGAACTAATAGATTTCAAAAATATGTGGCATCAATTTGTAAACAGTGAGATACAGTTTTTTTTAAATTGATTTTTGGTTTGAAATTTTATGCAGTAAACTAATCTAGTAACTAGTCTAGTATTTTCTCTAAAGTAATTTGTTTTAGCACCAATTCCACTTCCTGTATACAAATTACAGAACTGCCACTATTAAAATTAGGTATCATTTTATTAGACACAATATCAATTTTGTTCACCATTCCTTTTATCAGGTATGTACCAGGCTACCATAAAATATAAGAAGGTGTTTGCTGGTAGCAAATTCTAGCGTTCAAAGTCTACTATCCGGTAACGTTTATAGAAGATTCCTGTGCAATACCAATAACATAATACAGTTACTTATCTGTACCTAGTATCTAGATATTGACATTTATGAGATTTGCTATCTGTTATTGACAAAATAACTATCAATATCGCGATGCAAAAGTAAAACAGTTACAGTAAGACCCTAATAATAAACATCGAATACTCCAAACCGATTCGAATGCAAATTCCGGAGTTACTTTCAAACGGACCGTGTGTGATTATAATAAAGTCCGATATTTAGGGCTTTTTAAACGTCAATTTATCGGAATAGGGCCTGCGACGTTATCTCTGCGAGTTAATTAGCGAAGGAGTGTGTGCGGCGACGATAACCGACGCTCGAGCGCCGACAACCGACGCTCGAGTAATTGCGATGATGCCGACCTTATAAAGCTCAGAATTTATGAAACGTGGAAAATTGTTATGATAAAAATTACTTAATATTTCCACGGTTTTCATTCCTTATTTTTGGTACAGTTTGTAACAGAGAGACTTCGTAAAAGTAAGTTTATTGGTTTGTATCTTACTGGTTTAGTTATAATAAATTCGAATGGCGTTACAAAGATTTCATGAAATCATAACACAAGCTTTTAGTTGCTTAACTTGGGACTAGATGACGCTGTGTCCAAGGATATTTATTTATTCATCTTTGTCCTGACAACGTTATTAAAACACATACAAATTAATGAATCGGAGTGATCTTGCTATGGAAAGCAGTATTGCAGAGATGCACAACCAGTTTTCGCCTGAACAGTGAAAGTCGATGTTTGCATCGAGTTGTCTCCGAAAAGAAATCGGTAATCACAGCAGTTAATCGATTTTTAAAGAAAACAACTTTTTACATTCTAAAGACATAAAATTGAGAAAAGAAATCTATAATTAAAGAATTTGGTACGAACAGGAACTATTTAGTCGTTCACTTGAAACAGAATGTAACAATACAGTAACAGTTGTTTATTATAAACAATTAGTATCACGGTGAAGTTATGTATGTAGTTTAGTTTTTGTAAATAGATGTACGAGTATTTGAGTTTAACTTAAGGGCCAAATAACCTTAATAATAAAAGTTCTATTTAAATATAAACTTTTGCTCCTATAGGTTAAAGTGGCCAACTCTTTAGTCATTAACTAAAACCTTGGTGTCTCAGCAGGGGGTGTATTATGTTGTCCCGTGACACCGAACCCGAAGGTTCATTCTGTGGTTCATTCAATAAAGTTTCCTTTGTCTTATTTATTTGGTTGAGAAAACAATCAAATAGATTATTAGCATGACATTGTAGTATAGTGAGCAGTCGCACATTGATATATGAATATCTAGCAACCATTTTTTTCTAAAAGGGCAACTACGAGGCAACCATTCTATTGTTTAGTCGTTTTTGAGTGAAATACAAAGACAGTTTGTTACTCGTAGTAGTACCTATTTTTGTTTAACCTATAATTGATCCCACCGTGGGGCAAGGGTCTCTTACATTTTTCTCTGCCTTTTGAGATTTAACCTTTCACCTAAACAGGTAACTAAATAGATCTGCTGTCAATATAAATAAAAATTAGGGGTTCTGAGCTTTTGAAAGTGCGTTAAATTTCTATTTCAGTAAACTAAAACATAAAATCTTTGGATGGTTAAAACATCCGCCAAAAACATTGACTACTTTTTCATACGAAGTTCTTCAAACAGATGTAGACTTTTTTTAATCATGTCGTCTGCAAACAATAGAACTTTTTTCAATACAGTATTCGTAAAAAGTTTTCATTACGAGTCTGCAGCGAAGTATGGATTTGTCCACAACAATGGCGCTACAAACAAAAGCTGTTAAACAAAACGATGCCGGAAAAAACACAAAGCTAGAGTAATTAAAAGATCAGGTAGTAGTTAGTGCCAGGACCGGCGGACGCAGGGTGGCAACAAAGGGAGCGCTGTTTTACAATGTACGGATTACATCCGATCTCAGCTATTTCTAGTCTATTATTGTTGCTATGGGCTTGCAACCTGTCATGTATGGAAAGTTAACTTCTGCAAAATGTGGGCATGTACCAAATATGTATTTGGACATACCTCTGACTTCCCCATTAGACATCTTCAAAGGATTAAAGATCTGAAAGAAATGTCTACTGCTTCCTGGGATACGGTCGTACTTATCATGTTTTTTTTGTTAAATTGTTACTACTTTTATTACGTGGTAAAATCATTATTATAGATGAACAATCATTGAATAGTAATATGAAGTACATATTCTGCAGTATGGGGCCTTATGTTGTGGTTCAATGTTAATCTATGAGATCTTTTGAAGGAAGACAACTTTCAGACTCAGGTTTCTTTACAATAAACAATGCTGAGCTCTTTCTTATTCAGTATGTGGTCAATTATTAAAGTTTACTATTATTAAACTGTGTCATGTTTCTGTGTTGTGCTAGGTAAACATGTTTTAATTCTTTCTTTCTTTTATGTGTTAGGCTCTTTAAAGCTTTTAAGATCCACAGAAACTGTTTAATCAAATAAATTATTCGCAATTAGTAGTCTAATACTTCAAAGAATATGAAGCAATTCCAATTTAAAGTTCGTTCGTTCGTAATTTAAAGTAAAACTTAAAGTTACAAAGTGAAATCAGCAGCAAACATGAGTGCAAATCCTCAAGCACTCGGTCGCATACCAGAGCGCTCCCACACGGCCACACGGCGGCATCCACGTATCCGTCACACCTCACTGCACACAACACCTCCGAAACACAAACAATCAATCACTTATCTAAACTTTCTACAAACAAACCGCACGTCCGCACGCATCGAAAGCTCTCGCACGACTGAATAAAAGTTCTTAAAACTCGTTTGTAGAGAAGCTTGGTACTCGAGTATGATCACAGATTAGCTTACTAGTTACTAAGCTGATACCACAGATTGTGCCATAGTTAGTAGGGTACCTACTACGTTGCGTACAATGGGAAACGCAAGCGCCCGCGCACCTGTGTCGTTTCTTTTTAATTTAAAAAGGCGACGAACTTTTCTGCATTCGACCGGTTGATGACCCTCGCGAAACAGTAGTTAATGATTATTTAATGACCAGACAGACAACTTAATTTACTTGGTGCTACCTTTATATAAACTTTAATAGTAAAAAATTAGGCTTGTTTTCTATAGTACAATTTCTTTCCGTCAAAAGTTTGTAGGTACTTTTTGTGGTTTTGTGAATGAAGAAGTTGATAAGATTTGACATAAAGAGATAGTATTCGTGGAAGTGTGTGCTAGGGGCGCGGAATGTGGTCAGTGGTCGCTGTGGGCAAGGTCGCGCGGCGGTATGCGCGCGCGCAGACTAATGCTCCATAAGCAGCCGTTTGATAGATCGCGCCGTGACTCGGGGATTCCGGAGAACAATACCGGTCATTTAAAATGAACTCAGCTCATAGTTCATAATGATAGCATTGTTAAAGATAATTTCAGAGGATTCATATAATTATGGAGCTGAGTGTTCATTTAACCGTTTTTTAATAAGCTTAAAATAAACACAAAAAAGTAAGTACATATCACCAATTTTCATACAATATGTAAGTACATAATGTAGATATCATTTAAATCCTAGAACCAACAATCTACCATAATATGATGACAACTTCATAGTTTCTTTTAATACATTGTATCCCACAGCTGGGCGTTATGGTCTACCCTGAAAATCTTCATCCCTGTCCTTGGTGATACAACCCACCAGCTCCCTCAAAAATAGTATCCTTAGTAGTCAAATCCTTAAAGAAACTCTAATGAATCAAATAACAAATAATCCAACATGTTCTTAGTAAAGTTGTAATCGAAATTACGAAAACAAACACAAAACATAAACTGACCATCCCGAATGTAACTACAATTGAATACAAATTGAAAACCATCGTTGACGCTCGTGCTCGTGTGTGACCTGTGAGCCGTAATCGCGTTTTAATTCCGTCCCCAAACAATCCCGTGCCATAAACGGTAAGTACGCCACTAAACGCGGGGCCCTATTCAAAACGCGACTATGAATGACAAACTTTATGGTATCGTTCACGTTATTTATGATTACGGTCACGAAAATGTTCTTGAACGAATGTGCTTGCTTCTAATGTTACTGTTTGGTCAAATTGTTATGAATTTCATCGGAATAACACTATCCACTTATATGATAGCATTATTATCTACTTTTATACTACTGTAGGTATAACATTCAACAGTTTTATGGCTGTGAGTCACCTATGAGCCTATGCTTCTTTTAATACCAAAACGAGAGACCATTTTCTCTACATCTTTTCATCGGTTTTACTATAATGCGGAATAAGCAGACAATTTCAAATACCAAGGTAATACAAAATATTAAAATATATGCTTATGATAATTATTGTGTAATATCAAAAACTAAAAATGAGAAAACACTCTACATTCGTAGAGATAATAACCCTATACCAAGTATATTAGACTAAAGAGACACGTGAACAAAGAAAGTGGCGACAACCAATGTATTAACAAAATGTGGTTACAAAACCAATTATCTAACAATTTAAATTCCCGAGCCCGCACTAAGCCAACAGCGACTGGTTTCTAGCTGTGTTCCCGCGCCCACACTACACGGCCCGCTCCGTAGCTGTGCTTAACGAATTGTGACAACATTCAAACTAGGCTTAATCGTATGATTCATTTTTGTTGATAAGTTAAAAGCTCGTTGGGAATTTAAAAGTATCTTTTAACGATATCATTGTGGAAAAGTGACAATTCTTGTACGCCTAAGTTTTTTAACTGCACCTACATTAGATGAGAGACCCAGAGTAGAAACTTCGACCTTTTTGATATCGTATTATAGTGATAAATTATTATACAAATATGTATTTCTGTACGAATGTTAAAGTTATAAGTCGTGACAAATTCAAAATACATAGTAAGAATACACCTCAGTGGGTAAACTTAGAAAACAGTATTTTACAAAGTATCAAAGACAAAACATAAACATAGATTAACTTGTAACACAAAACAACCACAAAATTCAATTAACATGTGGTTCGCGTTCACAATCAGTTGTGTACACACCTCTCCGGAAATTACGGCACTCGGAATTAAGAGCCATTCGATCTAAGCGAAGCCAAAGAGAATAAAATCACTATGAGCGAAGCTACTTTCAGTAAAGATTCAATAAATGGGCGACTGCTTTTGACATTTTCTTTGACATACATTATCTATTGCTTGTTTTGATTGGAGACTCTTTATATTTTTTATAATGGAAAGAAAACAAACCCAAAAATAGGTTGTACGACTGACTGAATTCATTCATTCATTTAAAGTAACCCTTAAAGAAATGCCTAAGACTTTGACCTGGCACAACCAGTAGAACATAGCAATTGTATCAGGGATCGAGAGCACAAAACAGTGTCATCCAACCACAGTTCTTACAAATGAACTTTGACCTCTCACAAGTTTCTGCGCTCCTGGTACATGTTCCCGGAAGCTGTTCATTTCCTCAGAGTCAATAAGATAAGGCGGTGGGCGGAGTGTGCGCAACTAATTCTATTAACGCGTGAAGGCGCTCACAATTGGTTCCTGAGTTTGTTTGGTCGGAGATGTCGCGAACTAATCTAACTTAGATGTGGTGCAATTGGAGTTTCTGTATGTGGAGTACTGAATTCTATTTGAGAAAATTAGATTAAACCTCTCATAGGTAAGTAGAATCGAATTTCATTTGTGGCAATCATACTTCCGCAGAATTAGGATATTGTTTTTGCAATTGAGTGATCTACTCTTTTTCAACTATATATTTACAAAATACAAGCCAAACGAGAAAAATATTATCATTTAGACCACATTTCTGATAGACGGTAGATTTTTGCCAACAATAATTTTGTTGTAACTAAGCATGTCACTATGCAAATTAATAGCATTGAGTTTTACAAATACAGAAATGTTACAAAACCGATAACGCAGAACTTTGGTTGTCACTTTTTAGAACACAGATGCTATTATATTTCTTTGACTGCTTTTTCCTCTCTTCAAAAAACAGTGTGACCCAAATAAGTAATCGCATCAGTACCGTGTAATGGCTGATGAGGCGTGTAATCAAGTGATCATCATCGATACCGAGTGATGACTGGCGATCGCGTCGTGACAGCCGCCTAGTCGTGGTGGGCGACCTTTATGTCACGAATTGACTGTATTGCTTACTTGAAGTATGTTCAGCAATTTGAGATTACAGAAATGCTCCGCTTTTAATTCTCATGAAAGAGTTTAAATGGAAAACATTGATGATTTTGGTATCAATTATTTAATTTGAAATTATGCAAAGTTTTATTTCAAGAGTATAAACAATGATTTATTAATCAAGTAAAAATCTTAAGGTTTCGATTCCGTCACGAGATACAAGATCATCTATAGGCCGAATTGCTTTTACCACTCGGCCACGGAATCCCTGTATAATAAAATACTGTACCTGTTATTTAACACTGTAAAAACTATAATGAATGAATGAATGAATGAATGAATATAAAACCAAATATCATTGAAAGTTTTCTAAGATCGAAACTAAATCGCTTTAGAACTCCATTCAATAAAATGATTCACTATCCATTCATTAAAATCCCACACCGCAAGTACTCGACAAGTCAATTCGCCGAAGGAGGCTGAAGGCGAAGTTTGCAGACTTCCTACAATCGCGTCTCCATCCTCCATCCTCCGAGCGACTGAGTGAAGTGCGCTGTAAGGCTGTAAGCACACAAACGGATCTCAGAGACTTTGCTGATTTGTGAACTTTCAAAGTCTATTTAGGCCAATCCGAGTGTTTAGAGAATTATAAAAAGCTTTTGCGGAATTTTTAGAGATCCTTTATTTGAAGGAATCCCCCCGTAGATGAGATAAAAGATGCGTAAAGCTCACAAGGCGTGTGTAATGGAGGATAATTTAGCATAGATGAGGGAATGGGGTATTTGAAACAGCTTCTAAATTATTCGCGACGCGTTAAAATCACGTCATTATGAGTCCTCTTATATTGATAAAAATAAACTAAATCTTGACTTAAATGTGGTTGAAATCGCAAGTTTCATTCAAAAATTTAAGTATCTTTATAAAATTACTTGAAAATCTGAGTGTATAATCCAGCTTCGTGTGGTATTTAAGCGTATCGCAGCTCATTCCGAGAACCGTTCATACTTATGGTAATCCAAAATCGATAATAATGCTCTAGATAACATTTTGATACCGACATCGCCGTCGGAGAGCCAATAATGAAACTCGTAAAATACTGCTCGATAATATTGGAGTTTATAAATACAAGGGGTGAAAAAATTCTTAGCATTCTTAAAATATCCAGAAGCTTTTTATTTTTGTCGCAAGGTTTAGGAATAAGTAATGTTTTCGATATTTTTACCGCATTAACGTATACTTACCGCACTCTGATGCTGCATGATAACTACAGTATTATGAGTGGCCATGTTTGTATAGAATATTATACAATATTTGTAACAACTGTTAACTGCATTGTCGTTACGAACTCTACACGTATGTAAACTCTCAAGGTTGGCACTCAAAATCAAAGAGTCTTTCAAAACCATGATTTGACGTGCAGAGAAAGTTAAATGGTCTAACAATAGCATACAATGTGCAATGAAATGTTTTATGGTTGCAGCCGCTGTACTAGAGCAATCAGGGCAGGATGAAGCCTGCACTGCAGTCCGCTGAGAACAGCTCATACATTCATGTTCTTTGATAGATAAGTAATGTTACTCGACAAAACTTGAAATATAATAATAATATGTAGAAATCATGTTCACTTTATACAATGACAAAACAATAAGATTAACAACAAAAACAGTAGCCCAGTTTGGTTTCATTATTTTATTGTAGTGATTATTGCAATTATTAAAATATTATCACACAATATTATATTTTAACAAAGTGCACAAAATATATTTTATATTTTGTGCACTTTGGTAAATGTTTTTTTGAGAGCATCGCGTAAGTCATAATGGTAGCTTAAGCATGTTGTTAAGGCACTATGTAGTGAGTAAGCTGTTCTATTTCTGTCTCCATCATGCACCGCCGACTCTAACAAAAGTAGTAATTTATATAAACCCGAGCTTAGGCTCATTTTATGCATATTAAATCTTCAATTACGTTTTATTAGTATTCCTTCAGGAAATAATCCTGCCTTGTGGGAGGAAATAGAAAGGAAATATACTGGCTTTAAGAAAAACAGGTGACTAGAATTAAACCAGTAGACATTATTAAGTACGTTATGCTATGTTCAGATGCGCGGCATGCAGCCCGTGCCCGGCCGGCGAAAATTCAAACTGTTCACATGCACGCAGGCGTGTCAGTCAGTGCTAGCATGGCGGGCAGCGAGGATCTCGATATATATATCGCTTTAACCTTTGGCTTAACTTATTTTTATTGGAAAAAGAAACAAAATGATAAACGATTCGTTTGACCATTCGACCATGTTAGCAACGGACGTCCAAAAGCGCGAGAGAGACTGACTGCACGCGCGCATGTGAACAGTCACCGGGCGCCCGCGCATTCATCCTTTGAACTTTGCCCAAAAACCGCCACTCGCCCGGTTCGCGACATTCACGTTCACGGGCGCGTTCACGGGCTCGGGCGTACCGTTTACACGCGCGTGCACGTGAATGTGCCCGTTGAATGTCTAGTTGCACGCGCGCGTGTGAACGTACTATTATTATGAGACTGTTGTTTATTGTAACCGGGGTAGTCCAAATATTTTTTTAATATTTAGTCGGGTACTGATCATAATAACATGTAGTTTATAATCGAAGCCTTCAGGCCTTACTCCGTTACTAGACTACTACTGACTAGCTGACTTGCACAAAATAATGATCTTAGTTTACACCTACTCGTTAATTTCACTTACTGACCATTAATCAAGAACAACTAAAAATATCTATAAATGAATAGCAGAATCACAAAACGAAAAATTCTTACTATTTTTTAACCCTCAAAAGAGATCAGTTGGCTAAAAAAATACTGCAATAATTACAGAAATGATTAGGTATAAATTATTTTTAATCATTTCTTAATCCAAAACAGCGAGGACATTCGCCAAAAACGGCTCTTGTTATAATAGTAATAAGGTTTAAAAGGGACGTTTGATTTAGCATAACAGCCGGGATCAGACCCAAAGAGATGCTAATAGGACATTCAGACAGTACTTGCTAGAGAATAAGGTCTTTGGGAGACATAATGAGACTAGAATCGTAGCGCCATCGATTACAGTGCCATCCGTTTCCACTTAAGATTCGATTAACCAGAGTTCATGTTATCTTTGATGATTAAAAAATGGATAGCTTGGTTTTTACTTAATTAGTACAAAAACGCATAATATTATTAAAAAAATAGTTATTTGTATAGCGGGACAACGATTGTTGCATAAACTGAAAATTTGAGGTATTAAGTAAGCGCACCTAAATGAAACGCACCAAAGTACTTTTACTTAGCGCACCCCTTTAGGTACGCTTTATTCGGTCATGTATGTAGCACCTAGGTGAAGCGCACCAAATTACTTTCACTTAGCGAACACGTTTTGGTGCTCTTCATTCGGTTTTTTATGTAAATATGTAGTTATTTTTCATTAAGTTCTCTCACCTGTTCCGGTGAGTCAGTCTCAAAAGCGTGGCAGTACTGCCGCGGCGGGTCGGCGCGCGGCTCGCGAGCCACCAGCGCGAACAGAGCGCGAGCCGCCTCACACGTCGCGAACAGGATGCGCCGCGTCGCGTGGCTCATGCGAACACTCTGCGAACAAACACACCACCGCGGTTGTTCACAAGAGTGAAGGCTATGTTTCAAACAGGAGCTCCCAATACACGCTGGCCGGATGAGGGTACTTTTTACTTGGCCCTTCTTCAAAATGTTACCGATTTAGTCCTAGTATTTTCGTCTAGGTCTTCCGCTTCCTACTATCCCTTTCACATATAACTTTTAGATCGATGATTCGATGTGCTTCTATATATGAACTAACATTAAGAGTATACTGGTGCTCACCTGATCGCCGGGGTCGCATACTTTCACCCCGGAGAGGGCGACCACCACCAGGACTGGAACCGCGCGCCCGTTCTCCTGAAACAACAACGTTTATCATCTTCATAAATGACTATCTGGTGTTTCTTCGTTTTTCTTTTTTACCTAGTATACATAATATCTTTACCTAGTATACAAGCAGATTCAATCATATTTTTGTACTTTTTCGGTATCTTGTTACATGAAGTGGTGGGACAAACTATGAACACTTGATGGTTGTGTCCAACACAAACAGTCACCACAGGTAACTAATAAAGAACAAGGGTGCCGGAGGGAGGCACTCATTTGGCATTTTAATTAGGCCTCGACAACCCTTGCGTACCTGCACTACCTGCCCCGCGCCGGCTGGCATACCTTGTGATCTTTCTCGACTTTCATAAAAAAGGTTTTATAATTTTACTAAGACCAAACGCAAGCCTATAAAAACCTAAATCCTTTTTGTCCAAGGCTGCTGTTTACCTAGCTTGGTTCAGACCCGACCTGCTAACACAATTTAATGGGCAATAAAGCAGAGTAAGTTTTGAACTACGGAATATTGCTGCAATATATAAAGCAAAATAAATGTCAGAAAAATCTGTGGGCAAGATTCTCATTTCGGTCACAGACTGCTAACCGACGCTAAACTGCTGTTCTGGGAGCCACTTCAACTTGAACACTAAGCCACGGATTAAAATAATGACGCGAGCTCAGAATTTGCTAATAACTAGAACAGCAGAAACCACTACCAAACTTCACAGAGCACAGTTGTTGTGAATTACTAAATCATAGCAGTTTAGCGCAACTATAATAAAGCCAACCGAATGAGCTCACTGGGCACACATTATACAATACTTGCGGTGGTTTTTTTGCGACCGTTCATTGCTGTTTTTGTTACGTTCAGCATTAAGCATTTCCTTTGGGATAAGCAATAGAGCCGCAAGCGAAGCCTCCGTGAAGCCGTAGGTAGTTTGCATACGAATGGTGTTTGGGTGAACATCGATACTGTGACCTTGGTGTGGCTTTGACGGTTCTGAATAGTTTACAGAAGTTGAATTTATTTTCTGGAAGAGTAAGCATTTTACGCCCTTGAGGTAAAATGTACAGTATTTTTTTGTACCAAAAAAATATATATCTTTAAATTTACTTAAAAGAGAAATCCCCAAATACTCCTAAATCAGGTCAAAGCTTTATTTGAAAAGCATTCCTATTTGCGAGTGAACGGGACACTTCGAAATATTTTCTACCTCCTATTCGTTATCTAGAGAGCTTCACGTAGAAAAAGTGGGTTTTAGTAATAGACCACATAAATCCGGGCTATTCGCAAAAACACAAACCTGGCTGCCCGAAAGAGTTGGATTTTTATTTACTTGCAAAATTGGATTTTTATCTGGTCAAAAATTCATTCAAAAGGTTAGATAGTGTAGATACGAAGTATAAGCAAACATAATAAAATATTTTACTTTCGAAACTATATTAAAGCAACGAAAAATTCACTGACGTCAATGTCTCGTCTCACAATGTGATATGCGAACGAGATGATTGACCAAACTCATACTCAAATGAAGCTTCTCATCAGAAGCGAAATATTGTTGGTATCTAACTAAATCGACATAATTTTCATATGAGTAAAGTTCCATTGTGTTAATAATCTTAGAACATTCCATAAATTTACCCGATTTTTTGATACCTCTTTCCTAAAAGTCTGTATTTTTTGGTTGTAAAGATGTACGAAGGTTGAACACGAAGGTTCATCATCTAAGTTCGGAGGGCATGTTCCGGTGATTTAGCGCTCGCCGCGGTGAGTTATTGTGTGGGGAGACTTTAACGGTTAAATCACAAAGGCAAAAGTTCCGACTTTCAAACAACCAGGAAATACTTACCAGCCAATTTTGTGATTTGGTAGGATACTTACAATACCGCCTCATGGAAACAATTCATAATAAATGTGCTTCTATCATATCTGCCAAATATTTAACTATCTGGAGCCGTACCATGAGGTGTTAGCGATTCAGTTTAGGTTCTGCCTGACTGTCAAAACTTTACGTCAGCGCCTTACTTTACGTCAAAACTGGTTCGTAGTTGGACCTAAACTGAATCGCTATAAACGGTCATGGTACGCCCGCTGATCTACATAAATTGTTGTAGGTATAATATTGTTGTATCGTGATTTTATTTTCAAGTTCAGGTTTTTAATTTAGCGTGTTTTATCTGTAATTGCTTTTCTGTAGCAATATATATATATTGCTACAGAAAAGCAATATATATATCTCAGTGGAGACTCTCAAACGCTCTGAAAAACTCGAGCTAAGTGGAAACTTTTGTTTGGTGCAAGCGAGGAGAGGCAAGATGTAATCTTTTCCATAAAGTTAGCACTATAAAAATGTATCTGCAAATGTACATTATGTATTTTTGTCTTAGAAATTACTTCTATGAATTGAAACGTTGCTTATCTTTAGTATAATTTTTTTCGTAAGATACGATGCATTTTGTCTAAAGGTTTGAATAAAATTTGACAACCTAAACAGATTTCTTCTAAATCTTGTAGAGCTAAGTCTTTAACGAGTAGCAGGATCAAAACGTGATTAAGTAGCAACCTGTAAAAGAATTGTTTTTATAGGAAAAACTTTTAAGATTTATAGCAAGTTATTTTATACTTTTTATAAACAGCTACTCAATCAGACTATGCTAGTTAGTGAATGGGCCTCAACCAACTCAATTAACGTCGGCATTGACGATACAAAGACTGACGGCGGCGCGTTTTCGGCAAATGGAATGAATGCACTCTTTCAATTATATGGACTATCTGCAAATATCGAAGTACCTGAAAATCGGTGGCCGTAATAAAACAGTCGTAATTTTCTAGTCGTCCCTTAGTTAGCAATGCGGACTACTTTACAAAAACCGCGTTTTTGAGGATGTAACAATAATTTAATTGTATTGCTAAGCTAGTCTTTCCTCATTCATTCCGGGGCGACCAGATACAGATCAGAATATAAACAAAAAAATACATAAAAAATGTACTGCTCGAACTGTGACGAATAAAGTGTATTGGAAACTCCAGCTTAAACATTCGAAAGTAAACACCAATCGTTAAGTATTTGCGCTATCGAGTGTAATTGAATGCGCTATATTTGATGCGTCAATACAATACGTGCCACTTGTCATTATCGGAGCGCGCGAGTGTTTGCTTCATATCAAGTGTACGGATAATATTGAAATTTTAACTAAATAAATACTCGAAAGGTATTTTTTTTGAACTTTTTTGTATTTATAATTGCTGTGTTTTGGCTCACAGATTTACAGCATGAGACGGCGAAATGGTACTTGAAAAAACTATGCAAAATGTATTTGAAATAGACTATTCCATAGTCATTTTTCTGACCATGGACTAACCTGTCATCTATGAAAAGCTAACTGTACTTGGAAGTCTTTCAGACGACCATTTAGACTTTTTTTCACTTTTAATATTTTAGGTTCAGTTGCAACATGGTATAATATTTATTATTTGTTAGAATGTTTCCGAAGTTAGAGGCAAAGCCTGTGCAGTTTAATTCCACATTTAAAATGTAGGAGGCTCTCAGCCGCCGAGCAGCGGAGCGCCCGCCTCGGAATGCAGCTTGTAACACCGTACTCATCTATTTTATATTTCCTAAGTTGTGCAAATTATTTTAGAGGCTAGAGCAATTTTTTTTTTGACGAAATTGACGAGAATTTTAGAAAAAATATGGCGAATCAGTAAAACTTACATGGCGAAGAAATCTCTGTGTCATGTGGAATGAAACAAAAAACTTTTATGGTTTTTCTACGCGAAGAAATCATGTGGAATGAAACAAAAAACTTTTATGGTTTTTCTACGCTCATGTTAAGTTAAACAAGTTAAAAAGAAGTTTAATTTAAATTATAGAAATAAAAAGTAAATTAGTCGCGACCTTTTTCGAATTATGTGGTAGACGTATTCTTACGGATCTTCAGACACTTTTACATTCTGAAGATATTTTCAAAGTAACAAGTTTTAAATCGTTCTCCCAGCATTTACCGCACCCTGTACAGTTGCGGGCCTCGCCGCATTTAATGCTCGATATTTCGAAGCCGCCGGCAGATTTAATGCACCACTACTTTTAAGAAGCTCTTGGGTGATTCTATACTTCCACCGCGATCCAGCACTCAGTTCAAATTGAGCTTCACAAAATTTATGATATTTTAGGGTTGTAAATTATTGTGCGGCTATATGTAGTTCGACCCTAATAGTTGCCTTCCTGTAAGCTGAAAGCAGCTTTTAGGAAGGCATTTTCTGCGAAGTTTTATAGAGTTTATTGATCAATAAAATATGGGACAAACAAGGATGAAAGGGTTATTCATTGAAAAGACCTGGAAAAAGTTACAGTAAGTAAAACAAAACAAGTTGTAGGTAAAGCTTCTTTTGAAATATTGAACGTATTTATATGGGCCGTAGACGTAGAAGTTAAATGTTTTTTTTTTATAAATAAAGGCATAATATTATCCATGAGCGCAGAAACAAAAAACAAAGAAAAAAATACTAGGCATTTCAAGTATCAAGGTAAGGTATCAAGTTGTTTACAAAATAAGAAAAGCGATTAAAAGCACAACAATAGAAACATCAGGAGACAACAAAAAGACATGCAAAATAAGGTAGGTATCCAAAAAGTCCCCATCAAAGTAAAGCATGTAGATAAGCGGCTAGGGAGACGGTTGTTTTTCTTAAATTGCCAAAGTAAGAAAGAATGACTCTACCCTTCAGGGCCTAATTACCCCTCAGGTCAGGGGGCAGGGAGGGGGGGGGGGTTGCGACACGTCACAATGGGAAAAGTTACCAAATAACTAACTTTCAAGGCACCTTGCCACTGAAACGCCAAATATGACCCTTGAGACGCCGTAATAGAGTTCAGCAACGCTTACGATCTAAGTTTATGTTGGAACGTCTTTCGTCCGTCAGTCTGGCGAGATTTATGTTTGAAAACACGAATTTGGTTATTATTTATGCGGCTTTACGCTAGTGGTAAAACGGTTAATCCAGGGAAATCGTAAAACAAGGGAGTTGGGAACGCGCCCTTATTCGGGCGTGCGCTACGATATTACATTTGCTTTGAACATACTCGTAGTATATTATTTTAGACATTGTTCCTACTTCTCAGTTGGTTTGAAATTTTACTTCTTTCTCATGGTGAAAATTATATTCACCCGAGTTTATCCGTGACTTTTTATGAAAATAAAGTTTATAAAACTCAAATCCATTGGTGTAAATTAAAAACTTTGTTCAAACTGCGGTAAGTTTCACTATTTTTTTAACAGATTTAGCCGAAAAAACTGTAGGTACTTGTGTGAGGTGACGGTACTAAAGACTTTAAAACACTTTGGACCACTTTAGAATCTGCAGTCTAGGTTTACTAAACTCTAAAAATTTTATTTGTTTATGTGGATGTACCTATGGATGTTTGTCACTCTATCCATACAAAACTATTGTAAGTACAGATTATCTGCTCGTATCTAAAACTTGGAAAAAAATATGGCCTTAAATAACTGAAAATAACATATTGACTATTTTTTATCCAGTAAAGTAAAGTAACAACTAAAACACAAGTAAAAAAAACCGTATCACGAAAACCGCGAAACAAGTGAAACGTATTCTGCCTATCAAACGATTGCAAGCAATACGAACTTGGAGAATCGAGGAAATTGGAGGAATCGAGGAAAACTCACAATCCTGCCTACTAAGCTACAGCTGTTACGTATCGCTTACTGGAGTTTATCACCGATAGTTTTTCCGAAGCAAATTGTCTCGGAAACGAGGTAAGGCGCGCCAGTCGGAATGTCCATATTATCAGGATGGGGGTTGACATACGGGCCCATAACCTGCGGGCCCCAAGTTCTAATATTTGTGTTGTTATATTCCTTGCCGGCATTTCCTATAGCAGGGATCGAATCTGGACCCAGCGTATCGTGCTTTGTAAGTCTTAGTCTTACTAAAAACTCTTAGTAAAGTAAAAGGTATGTCCCAAATATTGTACTTATTAAGACATAATATCTCTATCATTTCATTTCATTTTAACTATCCCCGTAGTTTTAAAAAAAATCTTCAACCCCACTTAGAAAATCATGATTGGTTTGTTTTTTATGGCCCTTACCCATGCAGACTGGGCCCTGTAGTCTCAGTCCAACTCTGAAGCGAGGTAAAGCGAGGTGAGGTGAGGCAGGAACGAGTGGTGCAAGAATACGTGAGGCAGTTCCGATACGGTACCGAATGCCATCCACCACATCTGCCTCCATTCACAAACTGTGAACGCACGCCGTATTGTAAGGTTTACGTGGTGCTGGCCAACTAATAAAACTAGATGTGTGTTCTTTCTACTTCGTTTTCTTTTGTTTGTGTTATTATGATATTGGGTTCAAAAAAACTAATTGCCAAAATTATAATTATGATGAATATAAAACCGCTTTTTTTATGTTGTAAAACTCTGCTGATTCGCGTCTCGTATCAATTATAGCGTTGTAAAAATATTTAGTTTCCTAGTAACGTCGCTAGTCTTGCTACCTGTCACGTATGGAATGTGAACTGCTGCAAATTGTGGGCATAAACCAATTAATCGAACTTGTATAGGATCTACAATGCCGCAGACAAACACACGCAGCGGTCAAACTTATAACACCCCCTCATTTTGCGTCGGGGGTTAAACATAAATATAATGTAGAAGTCGAGTAAAACTATCCTACCATGTAACTAACTTACCAAAGATTTCGAAGTTTTCCAAAAAGTATCACTGTAGTAACGAACAGTTTCCGAAGTTCCCCGATCGGAGCCGAGCCGGGCCGAGCGCGCGTGTGGCTGCGACTAGCCTCGGGCAGCGACTGGCGAGCCCTCAGCCCTCAGCCGCTCACGTAGGGCGGATGGTAGACCAAGCTTACTACTCTATACTAAATACAATTTTTAATTTTTGTGTTGAAGTTAGTATTATTATTTATTTATAAAATTATAAGAGGAAGAGTGATATACCTAATCTTCGACAAGATACAATTTTATTTTAAATACCAATTCGATTAGATGAAGCATTAAATATAGCTCGTCAAAATGTTATATGTATTAGAAAATTTTAGCATACTTTATCGCTTTAGAAGTCATGTGAAATATTTTATTTTGTAAAAACACAATAACTAGCTAATTTATACAATGTCAGGAGGCAATTTTTGCCTACACTTAACGGGACTCTGTAGTGTCAGATCGATAAGGTACAATACTGGCAAATTGTATTACTGTGTTGTGCCGACCCCACCTAGTGGGATAAGGGCAGGGAGATGATGATGATGATGATGATGACTGGCAAAAGAAAATAAACAAACCAAGCGCTTTATTTGTCTTTCATATAATTTCATCTAAAGATACATATTTTTTATTGTCACTAAAAAAATAAACCAACAACCTATACACAGACATTGTCATCTATTAATCGAGCCGCAGAAATTGCCGATAAAATGGGTCATCCGTTGGATTTATCGGGAATCAGACGCAATAGGCCATCAATAAGATACCTACAGCCATAACGCGAGGAGGCTCAGAGGGCGTTTGTCATCGTTTGCTAAATGATGGGCCTGAGCTTTTGTGTCCTCAAGGTGTTTGTAAACTTTTATAATAATAAAGTAGTGTCCAAGTAAGGGTTGGGATTGGAAAAAATCAGAACATTCTATGTATTATAATGAGAGTTTAAAACCTGACGTTTATTATTTTAATGTTTTTTTTATTATACATATATTTATCACAAAAAAGCCGTGTTGGCTAAGTGGATTGGTACTTCGACTTTCGTTCCGGAGGTCGTGGGATCGAATCCAGCCGTGCATCAATGGACTTTTCGTGTCGAAAAGTTTATATGCGCTTTAACACGAGCTTTAAACGGTGAAGGAAAACATCGTGAGGAAACCCGCGGCTAGTCAGCCCCACACGTATTGACCATTGTCTTTCCTGTGGATATGGCCGGCTAAGCTGAGAGGGTGGTTTAGGTTCTGGGCAAGCCTCTTCCATCTCAACAATGTCCCATGCACTACAGTGCCCCGTTAAGTGTAGGCAAAGATTGCCTCCTGACGCTGTATAAATCATCTACTATAGATGCAAAGGCCTGAGTTCATATTTATCACACGTTTCATTCTCTGATCAGGCAAGATGAGTTCAACATAACTTGTTGAGGCCATTAATTTCAGAGACCTAAGTAATCTTATGTGCATTAGCTTTTCTTAAGTTTTCATTCTCAGCTACCAATGTCGTCTCCGAAAGAGAGAACCATGGCCAACAGCTTGCAACTATTCCACGTGCGTCGTGAGCAGTGAACGCGGTAATTAATAAAACAAATTGAAACACTAATCGTCACTAGATAGCTAGTCACAAAACCAGCTGTTAAATTACAATACCAAATCAAGCAAACGATCTTGAAGCGGGTCAGGCGACGCCGTCCCGTCCCGTTCCCGTCCCGTCTCCTCGTTTACATATAAATAACATTAGGTGCTACTGTTTGAGGCTCATGCATTATTCAAATATAAGGACATCGGCGGTTTAATTAAACTGTGTGAAAAACCAAAATAAATGAAAAGTCGAGACGTTTTCATTGTGCGCGAGAATTATTGGGGACCTCAATTTATTTTTTGTTCTTTAAATGAAGTAATAATAGAACCAAATTGCTTTTATCTTGCGAATGGTGAGTAGCGAAGTTCTTTGATGTTCAAAGACGGCATGACCTGAAAAGTGTTTAAGAATCTGAGAACTGGGACATGACTGACAGTCTGCCCTGGATCTGGATTCCACATTCAAATTCAAATCCAGCTTTATGTTGAACATTCTCGAATGTACAATGGAATTATGGAGTTGAATAAAAACTTCTTTAAAGCTGATTAAATGTGTTAGGTCACTTATAATTACAGCATTACAGTTGATACAAAGATTTTGTTTTTGGTATCCGATTTTTTACCTTAACATCACAAAATGTATACTTCATAATTTAGATCAAGAAGCCCCGATCGCAGTAAACGCCCGATGGAATGAAACTTCGCGCTAAAGTTTTTAAGGCTTACTTTTGGGAAGTTTTTGTTGTTTATGTATTAAGCAACAAAGACCTTGACTTTCAAAGGACTATTATTTTTCGCGAATTTCTCGACAGTTTTTATAGAATGAGAATTTGTTGCTTGATAAAAAACAACAATTTCAAACCCTATTCAAAACCAGTAAGTAATGAAGTTGACAGCACGCAAAAGTAATTTAAAAAAATTCTGAATCACGGAGGACCTATCCAAATGAAAACCGATCAGAATGTTGTTTAACTTCAATATAATCAAGAACGTTTTAGCAAGAAGAAGGTAGATAATGATTCACCGCTCAAGCAATTAAACACCCTCATTCTAATTAATCTCACTCGTCATAGTATTACGCTAATCAAGTGACTCACACATTACGGTAATCCATTGCTTCCCCAACACAAGGTGCTAATGACTGCCGGCCTATACCTATAGGCTGAAATGTGTTGTTACGAACTATGTTGGAACGAGCTGAAAGCTACTATGATGAATAATTAAAGTTAATACACGGGCAAGATTCGAGCCTGCGTCGAAAACAAATACAAATATGAAAACTATTGGAAGAACTATGTACCTGAATAAGTGAGGGCTCCTCGCTCTAAGAAGCACTTGTTCCACCGACAAAGTAGGTACTTATAAATATGTATATACTCGTTTAAGTAGTTGCGACGAAAGACGACGCGACTCTGAAGAGCATCAAATAAATCCTAGTGTTTTATGGACCTTGAAATTTATTTCCCTTAATTACTCCAAGGGAAAGTACAGGAGTAGCTGATTTGTAGATACGAAGTTACTTGACTCAACGGATGGAAGCAGTTTACTTATATTATTCAAATAGGAATAGGCCAAAATTTATCCGATAATCGCCAAAATATTGACTGTCACCAATATGACTAAATCGATTTGTTTTAATTAGTTATTTTCTTATTGTACAAATATTTTGTGAAATTTTACATGGACTTTATTATTATCTTTGTACGATAATCTTAAAACAAGTTCAAATGGTTCCAATTTTAATAAATAAAATAATTTTCGAATTGTTGAAATCGAGCTGCAAATAAATAAGATAAAATAACTATTAGATAAATTGTTCATAGAAAATATCAAAGAAGTTAGGTTTAGTTGAATGTTCATTTTTATCCAGTTCGTGAGCAATCGCTTGGTTCAGCGAACGAACAAACATCATAAAGGATGGGACGGGAGATGCATCGGGCAAACTAACCTGCAGTTACTTTGCCTGGATAGTACACTGTAATTGGATAGTGAATTCAAAGACTACGCTTTGCTGAGTTTGGACTAACAGTAAAGTCTACTGAAGTTCGCAAGATCAAAATTGAATGAAATAAAAGAAATTCCACTAAAACCACTATGGGATGTAAAGTGCTGAAGAATTTGAGCAAGTAATGTAGTGGAGCTAACATCGACTCAACGAACGATTCCGTATCAAATTAATAATGTAAAATGATGCAACTAGCATACCTACTATGTTGTTGCGATCTTGCGTGAGACAGAGGTTTGCAGTCCTTTAATTTTCGGTAATCTTTATGCTTTTAATTACCTACCAATATTAAATTAATTAAAGTTGACCTTTTAACAATGGATGCGACTGGCGCAGGATCGTAGTGGATGGCACAAACTAAGGGAGGCCTATGCCCAGCTGTGGGTAAAGTCGGGCTGTGGATGATGATGATGATGATGACCTTTTACTGTAGTCAACTACAAAATCAATAAAAGTGATAGCGTAAACGCTTATTGATTCAAAGTTTCAAATAAAAATTATACAGATTTCATATTTTAATACTGATTGCGTAGAATCGTAGATTATTCAAACGATGTAGTTCAGTTTTAAAGCCAGTCTTCACAATTACCTTGTCTACGCTCCTCAGACAATATGGTCGTTCTGAAAATGTTCATTATCAACATCTCGTCTTTCAAAGGCATTCCATCGGAATCATCGGATAGAAAGGGTCCGGTAAAGCGGATCCGGTGACCGGACGGTCCGATAACGGACTATTGCCTGGCATCGAATATCTGGAAGATTTTGTGCGAACTAGCACAGATTACATAAGTACTTATGTAATCTGTGTTACTAGCAGAGAATAAAGATGGAAAATAGTACTAGTAGCTAAGGGTTATTTATGGATTGTTTGAAGATTTCTGGGTTATCTTAAGAAGTGAAGTTGGGGTTGCCTATTTATATGACGGTAAATCGTTTTGTGTTTTGTGTACATACATGACTGATGATAGTTGAAATAAATGAGATTTCAGATTTTTATTTATTCACCATAACTATAACATTGGAAGTTATACAAGGCAAGTCATTAATGATACAATTGATGATGATTTTCAATAGATGTGTATGCAAAAGCTGGCCAATTATTTTAAACACAAAATAGTAAATCAGAGAACGTACCTTTTTATACAAAACCCTAAAAAAACAAAGGCAGTTCGTGTGATCTGGTTACAATAACACAAGCATTAAGTTGCTTAGCTTGGGACTAGATGACGCTGTGTGGAATGTCCAAGGATATTTATTTATTATTTATTTATCTTATAACTAGCTGCTCCCCGCAGTTTCACCCGCGTAAGTCCCGTTCCCACGGGAATATCGGGATAAAAAGTAGCCTATGTTACTCGTGGATAATGTAGCTTTCGAATGGTGAAAGAATTTTTAAAATCGGTCCAGTAGTTTTTGAGCCTATTCATTACAACCAAACAAACAAACAAACAAACAAACAAAGTTTTCCTCTTTATAATATTATATAGTGTAGATTAACATTTTTTCACTTTAATCAGTAAACTTTGATAAATTCTTTATCGTTGTTTTCTAAGTTAAAGCGAGTTAAAAAGTTTCCAAAGTCATATTTAAGTAAAAAATTAATGAGCAATAACATCTAACAAAACTCGTAAAACAGTTTACTAATTAATTTAAATAAATAATTGGCTTAAAAACTTTAAAATTAAAAAGCATTGTCCGTACACAACTCATAAAATAAATGAACCAGTTACACAAGATCTCTATGTTGCAGTAAATCAAAAGGACGTTGAAGCAAAAGTTAAGAGTCTTGAACAAGGTAAAGGGTCTACGTCGAGTGGTGGAAAGTTTGAGCAACGTTTTCGGCAAGCGTCTTGCAGAATTTTATATGAAAACTTTAGTTATCATACGATTTTAAATTGTGATCGTAGTACGGTGTAAATTGTTAAGCTGAGCTCTCAAAGTTCAAGTTAGTTGGTTTATATGAGGATCTTACATTTTTGATACTTATTTACGTAGATCTTTTAAATTACAGTATACATGTAAAAAATTACAGTTTTCATGTGAAGGAGTAACAAACATACATACAATCTTCGCGTTTATAATATTAGTGAGAAGCCATACATAACACCTTTGTATTATGAAAAAGGTTGATCCTTTCCACAATTTTCAATCTACTAAAAGCCACGTAAAAGTTTTTGCGTAAAAATGTGAAATTTCTCATACTTCTGAGCCTTTCTGGAATCTTTAATACATTTCTAAGGAAATATTTTGTTTTCTTTAGGATTCTAACTTCACAAGCTTCCACCCGCGGTTTCGCTCGAGTGGTACTCAACTACAAATTAAGCTCTGTGATATTCCGGGGTACAAACTATGATGTCTATCACTAGATCTAGCCAAGGCTTAACGACTTTAAAAGCCGGAACCGACGCCCTCCGAAGCACGGAAGCGCTGATAATTCGGCTTGCGAGCACATATTCAAGTTGTGTTGTGACCGCTCAGAACGTTGCTTGACTTCAACGATCTATCAAGAACGTTGAAGCTTCGCCACGAGCACTTCAAGTAGAATAGTGAAATATAGTTTTAGTATGCCAAGAGGTAACCTCGGCGTCGCCGGCGTAGTGGCCGGTCTCAAACTTACAACTTACGTCGTGAAATGAACTTCCTTGAATATTACAGAGCAGACGATGATGGAAACCAACGCCTTCATTGCAATTTGACCTTTTACGTAAGGGGTTATAGTCGATATTTCAATAAGAAACCTTTTCTCATAGAGCACATGAGTAAGTTGTTTAATTTAGCAAGAAAATCGTCTAAGAGTTTCATAACTTTTGGACGCAGAAGTTAGTACCAAAAGTTAGTAAAATAGTATTTTTTTTAAACCTAAAATAACTGACTTACTGTAAGGCACAACTCACCTTTTTTTTTTTTTTTTTTTTTTTTTTTTTTTTTTTTTTTTGTACGGGTTGGAAAATCTGCTATCAGACTATCCAACTACGCTGAGGGAGCGTAGCTGGGGAGTGTGGGGTTGTCGAACTTGACGACCCACTAAAAACCAACCCGGTGGCCGGCCTCGATGCATGTCAAGGGGTTCCGGGATCTCCATACGGAACGCACCGGTACCCCTCTCGCATTTTGCCTAAAGCACTGTCCCGGGAATGGCACCCATAGCCACGCCCGGCACCCTCGCGGTGCTTACGACGTCACTCGCCACTGAGTGACATCGCCCTCCCTAGCTCCCGGCACAACTCACCTAGCTCAATGCAATATCCCGTCACAGTCGACGTCTCATTACCCGGCGCGGGTAGTCTGTCACGTGCGAACAACTTGCCTCATTTCGTTAATTGTATTTTGTTAATTGTTCTCATTATTCCCAGATTGCGCGATAATTTATCGCTTCGAATAATGGAGTGGAGTTTAAAATGGAGTCAAAAGTCACTGTTGAAAAGCGATTTTAATTGAGGCTGCTTTACGAGGGTTTATAATTGAGATGGGAGGCGCGTACGAAAAGACCGAATGAGAATTTGTGGCTCAATCTGTTTATTTGGTTTTACTATTGAGTATTTAGTATTTTCTATCAAACCCATAATATTATGTCTAGGTACCAAAAAGAATAAACTATAGTTATCTTTGCGACCAGTTACATTTTTGTATTAAACTTTCACGATCTTTAGACTTAAGTACGAATTTTCAAGACTTTGTCAGGTATTTACCGTATTATATTATTTCCAAATATTTGAGTTTTATAGTCACGTTTTATTTATATTAAGATTCATTTTGATAACATTAAAAAAATGTCTACTTCAACTCACGATAGTTTTGAAAGTGAAATGTAACTATGTCGTTTGAGATCTTAGTAAACATTGTTTCTTTTGAAGAGAACACAGTTTACGCTTCAAGAACATAAAAGGCTCGTTGTTCGTGTCACAATATACTGAAAGTTTTCAATATCAATATCTGAGGCAACAATGGCAGTTCCTTTCAGACAATCTGTCTGAAAGGAACCAATATCGTAGGCTTTTACTATCGATCGCTGTGCACAAGAACCTTACCGATGACGGATTTATAATTTTAAATTTTAATAGTTACAAATATAGCACTCAAAGCGTAACTTGCTTAGGCAATCTTTAAGTTAGGCAAAGGTTTTGAACGGTGTCCATAATCAGGAAACCATTTCAGAACCATAGCAAATAATTTTTTTTAGCGCCTTTTATGTTGCTGTACTTTAAGTGATTTCTATCGTTTATAAATCTGCAGTCTTTTGACAACATAAAAAGTGTTTTTAAATAGAGATACGAATACAAATAACTTTGACATTATTTTAAATGTTAAGGAGGGAGTCCCCTCAAACGCATATCCAAATTTACATTTTGCCCTATGTCCACACTCTGCAGTAGTAATTCCATGTGAAAAAGTTACAAGCCTTCTATTTGAATACCAACCAACTATATAGTTACCTCACGGGATCTTTGCATTTACCTAATAATGTATGTTGTAGCGCTCGCATGCTCTCATTATGCCTGCTAGATAATGTCGGCCAACAAAAATATGACTTAGCCATGAAACTTTGATTAGCTTTTTACGAGCCTTTCACCCCGAGCCCTGACACAGCTTATTCAGCAGTTAGTATGGAGACAGCCACAGATGAGAAGTAGTTAGTATGGCACAAAGAACCCCAGCACTGATGGAAGTGCGGAATTAATTAATGTTTGATGTAATCTAGCTTGGGTAGTACATGTTTTATTGAGCTCGTTTTATGGCTCACATGGGGTGTACCATGTTTCAATGTCGAATTGTGTAGGTATTTTGAAATGTTCCAAAATTCTAAAAAATAATAATATTCGCATAACAATATTTTGTGCCGTTCACCATATTATGAGAATACGAGAATTTAATAAAACTAATGCTTTCGAGACGTCTTAGAAAAACTAATGATTTTTAAAGATAAAGAACCTATTAGATCCCTTTAGTTATAAGGCCAGCACACGTCATTAAATCAACTAAACGAGGACATTAACATCACGTAAGTAATCGCCTATGTGTCCCACGCCTTAACTTACCCCAAATTGAACCTTATCACGAACGCCGAAGGTCTATCCCATTGAAAAGCGATGGGTTGACACTTGGTAAAATAAACATAAATTTGACATCGGTATTATGGACTTTATGTCGTTGACATAACATCAACACGCGCTGAAGTGTGATGATTAAAACATGTTATGTGATTACATGACACCGTTGCGTAAATATTAGGGGAACGGGACATTTTCCTATTACAGCTCAAAAGATCTCATTTATTTATTAAGTACATTGTACTCGTATTAGCGTGTCCAAACTAAGCAGAGTATTCGTAGACAAAGTGAGTTTCCGAAATACATTTTAACAACAAGGAGAAGTTATATTAATATGTCGGTCTATTTTGTAATTGTATTACAACAACGCTGATCGATTTTCCGAAAGGGTTCCATACAAATCTAATGAGAATCTTCAAAATGATGAATAGCGAGAGTGCTTCAAATTACTCTTCTTATCTTCCCTAAAACTAAAGACGATTTGTTTAATTTTCTTACTTACTTATCTGATTTTTTTAACCAACTGTAAGTCATATAGACGCTTTTATTTCCCTGCTATCAGTATTTGGACATCTCCAATAGGCCGAGCACTCTAATCTAAAGAACTAGTCTGGACGGCGAGCATTCGAACGAGAAATAACTCGGCAGAGAATTTGAGTTTTCTGATAGCGATGCCAAGATTAGGGCGCGGACTACAAGCTCACGGTTGTAGATCAAACATCTTTCAACTTGTCGTGTGTTATAATGAAACTAAGTTAAATCACGTTGATGTTATAACGTTGAAATGCCTTCATTTTTAATTAAATCTTGCAACACAATTAAATATTTATTATGTAATTGAGACAGTATCATACCAAAACTTTCGACTTCATTAATGTGAATAAATTACTGATGGATCTCAGTAGATCTATCACACATGCCACAATAGATAGCCATTTTTGTCAGCAATGTATCAAGGGAAAATCTCATTCAAATTCAACTACGGGTATTATTTTCCCTGTTTTTCATAGCTGAACTCCAGCGTCATGTGATCCAGTAAGGGTTGTATCCAATCTGCAGAATCGGCCCCCGCGGCCGGCGGTGGCGGTCTCACTCGGCGGCAAAATCGAGATTGGAACCTACACTTTACTCAACATATATTTTATTATATTAGGTAGAGAACCCTGAAAATTATATTGAAACCAAATGTCTGAAGAATGCAACATGAAAGAAACGGTTTGAAATTATGTATGTTGTAAATATTAATCATTTTTGTGATGCAAATATACAAAACAAAGATAGATAAGTAAAATACTGGTTAATAAAGTATTGCGAAAGTTTGCGTGGATCGATGGATACAATATCCCTCTAAATTGATCTGATTTGGCTGAAACTTGAAATGTCTAATACATTGTCTTGATATTTTTATAATAGTCCACCACGCGAGTGAAGCCTACGATAAAACTTTAATCAAGACACAGTATAGCGGTAGGCGCATTTGTCAACGATGCATGTTGATAAAATCCGTGAATAAGGCAATTTCAAAAATACTTTTTAATAAAAAATTATTAAAAAAACTTTCACAAGTGTAACTTGGAGTTGGCAGAGTTCACGCCAACCATATCGACATTATCTTGCGGGTCCTTCAGAAACTTGACGATTTTCCATCTTCAATGAGAAAAGTTTCATACTCACGATAACTGAAACTTCTACGATTGTCATCTTACCTACAACTTTAGAAGATCAAAATCTATCCAATGTATTATAGAAAATCACATTAATTTACAAAATACACTAAAATTTGCAAAAAGTTGCTAAGAATGTGCTAGGTCTTAGATCACTCGTTACTTCGATACTTACCGTTTAATTCATAAAACATGATAGGCCCGTATAACCCCTGGACCTAGGTCTTGAACCTAAATGGTTCTAAAAATTTATGAACAGTACAATTGAGCATCGTGTATCACCTACAATTCTATATGGCTAGCTTACTAACATAATGAAACTGGAAGATCGTATGAAAACAGTCAACCGTGGTTTCTAAAAAAAAAAACAATGTTTTAAAAAACAAAACATGATCACGACTGTGTGGATGGGAGGCACCCAAGCGGGGTAGACATTACATTCGGTGGCCTAGAATAAACTTTACAGATTTAGGGTATGTAAGTGACTTCGACACAGGCCGTCACTATGCCTTGGCAATTCAGACTGGCAGTGATTGCGTTAAATCGTTAGCAAGCGAAGACACAGACAGGAACTACTATAGAAATAAAGCTAAGTAGCCCTACCATGAGTTTTCGAGTTGTATAGTTAACTATCCTCGCTAACGAGTCAAGTATTTCAAATGTATGAAATTATTAGTTCATGCAAGTTACCGGGGGCGGCGCTGCGCTGGATTCTCATATATTTTGCGATACTTGACTCGGTATCGAGGATAGTATCAATACTACAGTAAACTGATGGTAGGGCCTCTGCTCACACTGACGCCCGTGCAGATCGTCCCCCGGGAGCGCGCGCTGGAGTATTGTTCCGATCATTTTATATCTGTTCTTTATGGCGGGAATAAAAGGTGTAGTGCCAAGGTGATGGAAATATGGACGAGAAATGTCTATCTTTTTTATAGCCTCTGAAATGTCAACAGTTTTACTCGACCTGTTATGAGCTATGTTGGCGCGGTGGAGGGTATCGCGACTTTCATTCCAATGTTAGAAGTTCAGATTCCTCACATTCAACTACTATTGATCATGATCAATTAGTAAAAACTCGGTACAATCATTGTTTTCAAAACGTGAGTTACGTTTTGAAAAAATTAAGTCTTAGGTACCTCGTAAGTAAATGTTTGTAAGCAAATAATTATGCGCAACCGCGGCAAAAATAGTTCGTATCATATAGTGAGACGTAGACGCACTCTAAAGCCGCATTGTTCGCAAGGACTGCTCAACTTATTACTTTTATTCCGTCTGCGTGTTTGTCTGGAGGATTAATCTCGGCTCTCCTTGCTGCTTCATTGTGCGGCCACTCGGCAGGAGCCTTCCTGTTGTAGCCTGATAGGACACCACTTTAGAAGAACTTAAACTTGATACGTAAATCATCATAAAAAGTTATTTTGTATTATAATATTAGAAGAAAGAAACATTTATTTCACATTTTTCTAAAAACAAAGAACCCTTTCTAACTTGCCCGCTTGATACTCGTATGCTTAAAAATTAACCCTCAAAGCAAATAATTATAAAAGAAAATGAAACCAACAGAGGCATGAAAAAGAAAGGGGACTTTTAATGAACTAACAAACCTATTCAATTTTCTTTTATAATTATAGTCTTGTTTCTTTTATAAAAAGGGTTAAATACGTCGTCGTTCACGGAAGGGGAGCAAGTCTAGCTCAAACACAAATACTAGACGGGCAGAGCGCGGTGATGACTGCAGGCAAACACTAGTTACAGATGTCTTCGAAGAGAGAGTGAAGACCAAAATATATAGATTTGCATCTGGTATTAATTTATAGGAGATAAAATTGTACTCTACTAAAATTGTAGATTAGTTGAGGGCCACAGCTCAAGCAGCAATTACTATTGGCACTAACCAATGAATTGAATCTTACCGCTTACGTCTGCGGTTCCCCCACCCTTCACCCCCCCCCCCAGCCCCCAAGGCCCCCCTCTCGCTGGCTGCGCTTTGTCTACGCCATTTCACGCGCTTTCGAGCCACAAGTGCGCTTATTGCTTTCATGTCAACTCTAGAATGCATTTGGGGTGAAGTTTTGAAAATGTGTGTTTTTGTGTTTCCCCTTATATGAAGGGGTTGAAATAATGTTTGCTAAAAAGAGTAAAAACTGCTATTTTGTACTTAAAAGTTTTTGCTGTTTGACCCGATGAACCAAAACAGACACTGTGTGAAATGTCCAAGGATATTTTATATAATTTAAAAAGCCGGCAGATGGCAGGTATACTTTCCGTACAATACAAGACTTCCGGGAGTAGATGTCGCGCGCGCGTGCTAGCTCTCCGACGTGCCCGGGCTAATCCCATCGCGACACGCGTCATACAAACTAATGAATAAATTTAGCTGCAATTTTATACGTATCATACTTTTGTGTTAGAATATTTATAATGAATAATAGTTTAAATAATACAGACACAGAACAAAATCAGAGAGATACGATTTGAATAATTATGTAGCAGATTATAGCAATAATTTTAGGAAAACTTAAACACACTGTTCCAGTTCATGCTCAAATGTATAATTGTGAAATATTTCTGCGTATTTCTAGAAGACCAGACACAATTTATACATTTTAGCGTGAAGGTCAACAGTAGTTAAAATGGGCCAAGTTGGTCCCCAGTGCGTTTATCTCAATTACGCTGCTACGCCGTAGCACTGCGCTACGAACTTAAACTATTCCATCACTGGAGTTTCTCAAGGGACTTTAAGTCAACAACTATGAACTTCAAGATCTGAAGTTATTTTAAGTTAAAAAAGAAAGGAATTATAATAATCTCATCATTTTACAATGGATTATATTTCAGTAACCAAATTCACACACTTAGTTCAGTATGTACTTGTAGTTTTCTAGTACATTTTCTATAACAACTACTAAACAATTTTGAAAATGGAGTCTTGCTTTTTTGAAAAGATTCTTTAGTGTCCAGTATCAAAAGTCTAAGGCTAGAACGCTACAAGTGTTGAGAGCTGTTGTAACTTGTTTACGAAATATTTTTAACTCTGGTTTAGAGCTTAACCTAGTTGAATAGAGTAGCTCAGTTAGACATTGCACTGTGGATTTAATTAGTCTTATGATTTAAAAAATATTTTGAAACTTATGTGTCTGGTTTTACTCGACACATGGGATTATCTGGGTTCCAATATTTACTTAAGACTAATCAAAACAATAACAAGGCGTGAGTAAGATCGTATGACTTTGTGGGCAATTATGATTAAAAAAAATACATTATACAGTTTTATTGCATAATATATTCTATCAGTAGTCATCGCTAACTAATTAAAATTTTGATCAAATGTTAGTTCAATTTTTAAATCATACTACTGAGTACAAAATCTAAACAAATTCGGGTCCCGTGCAGTGGGTCAACAGCGACAGAGCTCAGGGTGACCTCGATGCAAGCCTCTTGCCCCGACTCTGAGTCTGCATCCAGCTCAGCAAGACCAGTATACCTTTTACAATTTAACTAAATTATTTTTCATTTACAAAAATTAACCATTACCTGAGTACGATAATGAACATCCAATGAACTTAAAATGAACCAAACAACATTTTTAGAAGTCTTTGAAAAAAAGAACAACTACTTTTGCGTTGGAAATTTATACACCTTTCACTTTCAAAACTAATTCCCGTTGTATTCATATAATTTATACACCTGTTTGTAAAAATCAATGCCTATGTTTAATGTCTATAATTTAACATTAAACCTATCAGCTACAGTTTGTACAATGCCACGAGTGTTGGTCTGTCTATTAAATAAATAAATATCTTTGGACATTCCACACAGCGTCATCTAGTTCCAAGCTAAGCAACTTAATGCTTGTGTTATAGTAACCAGATGACTGATATAAAACTTATTTTTTTTTTGTATTTACATTGGTAAACTTTATAGTTTGAATTGAAAATGTATTCATAACATTTAATGAATCATTCTGTTAAAATACTATTTAAACTATCGCGACTTGGAACATTAACGGGACATATTTATAAATATTAACGGGACTTAATCGCGTATTAAAATCATATTAAATATTACGCGGCGTTACAGTCACCGTGGTCACGAGTAGACTACTCGTGACCACGGTGACTGTAACGCCACCGAAACGTCGAGGTAAATAATATGATTTTAATACGCGATTAAGTCCCGTTAATATTTATAATCATTCTGTTGTTCTCATCCTAGGCCCCTGCCCTAACACCTAGCCCGTTTGTGCTAAATAGGTCGCGCACAAAGGCCGAGCACTCGCCTAACGAATGTAGTCATTGTGTCGCTGTGCAAGATGATTGTGACGTCATACTCGTCACTTAATGTGTTGACCTGATTAATATAGGTACAGATGTTGTAGGTAACTACCTATTTAGTGTTTACTTACTTTTACTTTTGTTACCTCGTTGTATTTTGTTTTGTACTATTTTTGTGACACATACAACGTCGCAAGTTTTCTAATCTATTCTATATTGGTAGTTGTTGCCACCAATAAAATTACCTTGTGAAGGTCAAAGTAGATTAGAACAACATTTACAATAATAGAAGCAATCTAAAACTTGATTACTTTTGTTAGACTTAATTACTTTTGTATCAAAGAAACGCTGAAGTCTTGATGAGGTTGTATCCACTTGGATGGATGATAGAAATTAGCTTTATTCGGATACTGAACAGGTTTTAAATAATGTGAGTATTCTTGTATATTCACTGTATTCATTTAACGTGACAGGTTGCAAACTCATCATCGCCTTTTGTAATTCTAACGGGTTTTCTCCACGATGTCTTGACGAAAAGAAATATTGTGACAAGAGAAATATAAAACGAGCTGGGATGGTTAGAAACCGTTTAGGTATGTGCGCGGAATTTTTCATGAAGTAACGTCACAAAGTCAAATAATGAAACATCTAAACACGTAGAACAAGAGCAGTCATTTGTTTTGTTCCCGCACTCAATTTGTTTCACAAAACTCAAAACATTTACAAAAACTCAAAACATTCGCAAGGTCAGTCCCTGAATACTTGCTTTATGTGTGAGCCAGTCATCCTTAAGCCGCGGTTCCTTGTAAATGAAGTGTGACATACGACTTTTGCTTATTTTGTGGAGAATCACCCTACACTCAGCTGAGTACGTGCCTTAAGGGAGTAGTTAGTAGTGTGTTTTATTCTGTAAAATTTGTGAGGAACTTTAGGTATTCGGATGGATGTGCCAGTTAGCGCGGGACTATGGAGGTCGGCCCGAGGAATAGTTCTGTAAAAGAACTTTACAATGTCAGCGGTGAGTACACTTTGGTAATTTGAAGTTATTTATGAAATTGTTGTCATGAATTTAGTATGGTGCTAAGTAAATACAACCAGTTATTTAATTAGCAATATTTAGTAGCATTTAATTTAACCGTTGAACCTTATATTAGGAACACTTATAAATGTAAGATAAATGGTGTTTTAGTAAAGTATCTTTAGTGTTTACAGCCATGAAAAACTTACAATTACTTACTAAAAACTTGTTTTAGGAAAAACATTTTAAATATTATACAAAATTTTAGGGGAGGCCCTTACTCAGAAAGCAGTTAAAAAACAAGTTTAGACTGTGTATTCTCTTAGTGTGGCATCTTAATATTTTAAAAAAAATGATTTATTTATGTTTCTTTGTAATAAGTAATTGTATGTCTGTGTGTAGTGTTTACCTTCATGAGTTGCAGCTGTGCGGAGACGTCGGCGCGCGAGGCTCCCTCGCCGCCGCCCACCGGGAACGAACCCAGGTACTGGAACAACACACAAACTTATAAATAAATTAGAATAATATCCTAAAGAGTAAGAGAAAATAATTAGAGCATTTAATTTGATTACACTCCGAATCAGGTGACTTTAATTAAAAGTATGGTGTGCTATATTTACAAACGAATTATGTTCGCTATTGTTTAAAAAGACTAAACATTGTAAAGTCAGCAAATAAACTAATGTAATGTAGAACAGTGCTTACAGCATGCAACTGAATGTTTAATGAAGTTGTCGCGCGACAAGACGCGGTGACGGCGTGTCGCGCGCACGCCTGTCGCTACGCCGCGGCGGCTGCTAATGAGGTTCTGATACTGTGCGGTAATAAGCGGAATATCAAACAAATATCAAAGCATATAATGCTATAGGTAATTCTGGTAAAGATACAGACATCACAACATGTCATGTTTAATAAAAACTTATTTATGGTTTACCAGTTTTTTGATATCATCTTACTGACGCATAGTTTTATACAGCAAAATGCAAAAATAATGAAAGCTCCTAATTGCGCTGAGTCGGAACTGGACTTGGGTTTAGGATCTACCTGTATAAAACAAAAAATAGGTAAGCGGTGTCGTTAAACACCATTTTTAGAACTATAATTTATTATGCTTAGGTAGTCATGCGTAGTTTACTATTTTAACCAACATTTTATTACAATCATTAATTTACAATTTAGTGTCTCACTTTTCAAACACGTATGTCAAAGTTGTCTCAGTTAAAATTGAATTCGCCAACCTGCAGTTATAAGTGGGTGTGCGGTGAAGACATAGGAAAGGCCGACCGCAGGCGCCGAACACCCTTCTCCCGTTACCTTCTAATGTTTCCAACTTTATACTCGACTCATCGAACATTTCAACACATTTAGTTCGATCTGAACTGATTACATTGCCATGTCGAATTATTCAAATAAAATGTACTTACCTACATTGCATTTGGTAGATCAGAATCATTAAAAAATTATGAATTAAAGTTGATTTACTGATTTCGTTATGCAAGTAAAATAAAGTTATGTAAATAAAAGTAGTAGATAATGTTGAATGGTTATTCTTTCATATTAACTTATCTAATGAAACAAAATATTATTATGAATTACTCAAATAAGCTTTTAGCAACTCTCTGCTAAGTATGTCGTAAGAGGAAAGTTAAAACCGTTTCAACTAGAATCTGAATACTTAAAAAGCTCGTCATGAAAAAAACTAGTATCGCCATCTATCGGGTGGTGGTGGAGTTAAAACTAACCCTAGCGTACAAAGTATGAACTTCAAGGCATAATCGAGGGTTCTTTCTTACTCGTTCCCGGCGCGAGCTTCGAAATGACGGTAGATGTCGCTAGCTGGCGGTATAGAAAAAGTTTTAAAAGTAGGAAAAGTTTTTTGTTAGGTTTGATAAGTTTGTTTTACTTATGGGCTGTTTGTAATCATACAGTTTATTCAGGGGTAGATACTATTTTTATTTGTTCTAAACTCAATTTTGTAGGTATCTAGCATAGTGTTTAGAAAAAAATACATCTAAAACAATTAATTTAAGACATGGTTATATTTTAAAATTATACCAATTTGTTAACACAAAGCTTTTGTATTACCATGTTTAGACAATTTGTATCTTAACTATGTACTAAACGGAATGCCTCGAACTCAGCAAGTGAACCTCGCAACAACTCACTCCGACCGCTGAACTAGCCGCGAGCTGTCAACTATTCCAAGTTGCACCGCACGATCTTAATATGGACTAAGTTGAGGAGCCGCGTCTCTTACTTATGCCTTTGGCTTTTGGTTAAGCATTTCGAGGTTACTTGCGTTTTAAGTGAAGCAACAACTGCGTTGTATTTGCGTGAAAATGATTGTTGTTTAAGTAAACAATAATATAGAGCTAAAATTCCTGACTGATATGTGAGTACCTACCTACTTACTAATTACAGTACCCACCATCCATAGTCATAGTAGTGGTAGTAGTAGTATACTCGTAGTTCTACCTACTCGTATGACATTGGTTGTCTATCGAAAACTTTGAGTGAAATGCTGACCACAGAAGAAATAAGATAAACCTAGCATAAGACCTAATGTACCAACTTGAGACAATGAATAAAGAATATGAATATGAATATGAATAAGATCACGTGAGACACTTAAAGCATATTTGGATGTGCCTCTGGCTACAACTTTACGCATAGACTGTTTCAAAATAAGTACAAAAAATATTCGAGCGAATGTCATAGTACTTAAGCAGCCTGTTCAAATGTACTTTTAGATGACAAAATTAGTGAAAGTGGTTGAGAAGCAAAGAAAAGAAATAAATAATTATATTTTTTTAAGAAGTCCGACGTTTCAAACAAGGTTTTATTATTAAAATACCAGAGGCAAAGCATAAGAAAAGTAGAACATTATACATCAAAGTAAAAGACTTGTTTTCAATAACTAAATTCTTCAGACTCCTTATGGAATGGACAAAATGATAAAAATACCTAAGGCTGTGTTTACACGGATTTTCTTATGCTACCACCATTTAGGAAGTTAGCTACAACATTAAAGTAACTTTTATTTATCTAGCGGCAAAATAAGTGAGATAAAGGGATACATTCATCTTATTACTAACTAATAGACTTTACGATGATGTAAGAAGCCTATTTCCACCATAAATATATACTACATGGTGCGAGGCTGTTCAGTTGTGATCGGCTGCAATCGTTCGTGATCAAAATTTATCACATTTTTGAACAAAAGTTTTTGGTCTGTTTGTAATGTAGGTACAGATAAAAAACAGATATTTTTTAACTTATTCTATGAACCCTTCCTTTATAACTTTGTTGATGATTTAGACAGATTTACGGGTAAAGCCGCTAGGACACCTAGTCCATACTACTACGAGTATTATAAATGTGAAAGTGTGTGTTTGTCCGTCTTTCACGGCAAAACGGTGCGAAGAATTGACGTGATTTTTTTGTGTGGTGATAGTTGAAGGGATTGTGAGTGACATAGGCTACTTTCTATCATGATATTCCCGTGTATGGTGAAACCGCGGGGCGCAGCTAGTTTTCAATAAATGCCGAAACGTAACCTGGTTTCCTGCATCGGGTATTCCCACAAACGAGCGCAGTGGGACGAACAGGAATTTATGAAAGTGATTAAAACTGTTTCGTGTTGAATACGACATGCGTTTGTTTCAGTTGAATCAAAATGGTGTACAAATTCGTGCCCGTGTTCACACTTTAATTATACATCGTCGCGTCATCTAGTCCCAAGTTAAGCAACATAGTGCTTGTGTTGTGGTAACCAGATGACCGTTATACTCATAGGTAGATATGAGTAACGAAGCAAATATAGTAAGAACTTTTAATATTCTGATGTCAATAGAATGTTGTACCTTCGTGCTATTACACACTAATTTAAGAAAATTAAAGAAAGTTAAAAGGGTTAGTCCTTCTTAAAAATAAGTAATATATGCTTGTATGGGACATCGTCAGTGACTAGAATCTGGGAGTTCAGGACATGCTCAGTCTGATATCATTCCGCTGTCAATACTTCCACGCCAGATGCTAGCTCCTAAAACTACAACTTGATATACCAAGCCGATAACGACCTTATCACAAAGCCTTTGAACCCAAATTGACAGAGTGTGCTCAGCCTCTGCAAACTTTTGAACTTCCGGAACTGCCAAGCCAAATTGAATTTTATGGGCGCGGTGTAAGGTGAGAAATAGGATGAGTTATGGTCGCGCTAAGTTGCAGCCATTTGTTGCCGCCACCCCGTGAATGGTTTGATTCATATCTTGAGTTATTGTTTTGTCAGTTATCTAGCGCACATCCACATTTTGAATATCGCAGCGTTCAAACAAATTGCATGCATTATAGACCTGGTTATTTATTAAGGACTTCGTAAGTTTACCTATCGCTTCAATTGAACTTTTTATGCATAGAAATAAAAATAATAATTTATTACTTAGGTACTTACTTCTTCTACACTATGTGTTGAGTAGGTAGGTACGTATACACTATCTAATATACCTAAGACTAGAGAGTGTATTAAGTATATTTTTTTGTAATATTTATTACAAACAGACTCTTTTAAGTGTATTTGTATACCTAAATATCCCTCGGAGAGATTAGCCCAATTTGTCAGCGCCGTCCAATCAGGTCACGGCACTCAGCCCGGACCTGGATAACTCAACTAACCTCTGTAAGTATTCTAATTGATCAAGTCTGGAGAAATATTTTAGTTTTACTACGATTGTTGCTTTTCGCTTCCGATTTTTTTTTTACAATATTTTCTTATAATAAGTAATTTAAATACCTACTACTGAGCAAAGAAAACTCAAACTGTTATCGTTTCCGAAAGATCGGATAAAATAACATAACACTTTACAATTGTAAAGCAAACATTTCCCAGAAAGCGGAATTGTTAGTGTTTAAAGCACTCGAACAAATCTCACAATTCATATCAAGTGCAAACAAACTCGAGTCAACGCGGCATCGGGGAGGGCGTGGCGCTACTGCGAGCGGGGGGACTAGTCAGTTATCATTGAAAGAGTTCATAATTAAACCAATGTTTTTGTTCCAAGTAAAAAATCATCATAAATAATATAAGACTGCGTCATGTTTCTTCAAAAGCAAATAATTAACAAATGAAAAATTAAACCAACTTTAACTATTAAGTAACTTAAATCCTCATAATTTTACCCTTCTTTTTCATTTTTTTTTGTGAAACTCACTTGTGTTACTTCTGTATTGACTAGAAGTTATTATAACAGACGTCGTATATTACATCAACTGAATTAGCCACTTGCCAAGTACCTACTTATTCTATCGCCTTTACATTGTCAACAATTCCCAAACCGCTTGAACTCTGACCGCTCTCATCGTTTGGTAAGTTGCCGAAGCCACTCGACTCGGCTCGTCTTCTGATTTGCATAAGTTTTAATCAAAGAAGTTCCCGAGAGTCCTCGACATGTCGGATTTTTCCGTGCTGCCAACATTCCGGCCCCAACTCCGACCGCCGCACGCCACGCGCCGGCCAAGCCTGCCAACATCACAATCTGCCTGCCAGAGCCTAAGCGTTAATTACTTTCGTACGTTTAGATTTGGAAAATATTTTTTAGCGGTTTGAATAACAGAGTAATGAGGTTGCATTACTTTTCAAGTTGTTCTTTTATACACTCGCTCTTATTTTATTCAGAGACAGCCGGAAATGTTTTAGGAGTGTTTTGGGGTTATCATCATTGGCATCGTACTTATATTATAAATGCGAAGATTCATGTATGTTATTCTTTCACGAACAAATTTTTTACAAATTTGATTTGGATGAAACATACTTTATAACTTGGAATATCACATAGGCTACTTTTTAGCCAGGTTAGTATGATGCAAATGTAGCTGCCAGCGAAAACTTTTTTTATGTTTTAAAATGGAATCGGACGTTGGAAAGTAATCGTAATAATCAATAAATAAATATCGCAAAAACAACCAACCTTATCTTGTAAAGCAGAAAATAAGTAGGTACTAATTTAGATTTAATGATGTTAAAATCGAGTAATTTTATTTGTTTTAACCATTCGGTTAGCTATTGGGGTTACATTTCTGCCAAAAACGAACCGAAACAAACGCAGAATATCAAGATCGGATGTTATCCGGGAAACGAATGAACATCATTATAAAGGAAATGTTAATTTTATGGCGGCTCAATTTATTACGCCGTAATTTCTTGAAATTTATTCTGGTTACATTTAATTATGAAATTAATGATGTTCCCTATTAATATTATTTTTTGTTGACGGTTCATAAATCGATCAGATAATTTTATTATAAGTGACGTGAATTCATAATGATGAGTTTTCTGATTCTACAAAAATATAGGTAGAGTATAATATCAATATCGAAGCAAATTAAAATATTTGATCTCAGCATTCGCCTGCGGTTAAGCTGTACTCGTATTAAAATGGTATTGTGAAGTTAAGTAATCATAATTACGATATGATAAATTTATATATCTCAAATAAGTTAATAATTAAGTACACTCCGAGGCAATATCAATTCACGTTACGAATGTTCCCAGTGTCGGATTGCCAAAGTAATATCTCCCGTCAAAGCCGTCAGGAACTTTTTCGTGTTTTTGTAAACATTTTTAATCCCAGCAGTTTTGGTAGTGCGCTCCACATCAGTGAAATATTGTTAAACAAATAGGGACGACAGTGTTTTGATAGCATATTGCTCCCGTGGCGTACTGACTGATACATACGCTGTGGTCGGGTCGTGCCACACTGCGAGCGAGTGTGCAGCGCAGGTCAGAGTGCCAGCGGTTGTAGATAATCAGTCCGACACAAGAAGAAGAATCAAAGAAACGCTGGTAACGTGAGTTGTTTAGATATCATATGACATTCACATACCGTTACTACTAGTGGAATTTGTTTATGTGTCGGAAAGACATATTGGAGAGCTGGAACCTCTTCCAGCCGAAGGCCCAGGCGAACATACCTAGATCGAATAGGTGACGTTTTGGAGAAGGGCCAGGTCAAAAGTACCTTACACCGGCGGTCGTGTATTGAAGGAATAGAACGAGGCACGAGGTGTGTCAGGGATCAGGAGCAGGAGCGAGTGGAATTTGGTTGTCTCTACTTGCCCCTATGGGAAAGAGGCGCGATTATCTACTTATGTATGGATAAGGATGAGACAGTGTAGTTTGTGTAAGACATAACATAATTGTAGGCGGCATCTAAGGCGGTGTCTCTCAGGCAGTCTAAAAACTCCACTACCAGAGTAAGCCAATACAGACGAGCCCAATTTGACCTTTAGAGGCATCGCAGTGAAATGGAAAACACACATTGCTGGGTCAGTGGGTCTGATAGCGATCGCAATCGACATCGCGATCTTTTTAATTTTCATTATTTCGCGCGCCCAAATGCGTATTTGTATTGAAAACAACACAACAATTATACTGAATTTTTATATTCATTGTGCACCGTAATCTGTTTCAGCAATGAGAGGGAACAGTGTGGGAGTTGTTCCGTTGCCGAGGACTTGCCAACTTAATTGTTGACGCTCTGTGAGAGGACCAACTAACTCATTAACAAGCTCTGTGGCCTCTGTACAGCTATTTAAATGCCTCGTTATGATTCAAAAAAGTAAAGTAAATTTATGGCTCATAAATTAAGTCACTTACAATATACACTGAGAAAAACAGGAACCGCAAATTAACAGCATTTTATTTGAGTTTTACGATAGAATGCGCGCCGCGCACTAAGAACTTGTTAAACATGGCTTTTTTTACGCCGCAATGTATGTGCTACATGGTGTTTCAGTATGAACGTAAAATTTTGATTGCGCGAAATAGCATTATCGCGAGTTATAAAGTTGCGGCGAAGCCACAAGCAGAACAAACATTACGTAGCTGGATGTAGCTCGCCAAGTATTGTGCCGGCAATCGCTCGGATTTGCATTAGAGTGGAGCACTCTGGCCCCAGATGGTATTGATGGATGCGCCAAATCGTAAAATATAGATTCTCTTGTTCAGTATGAAATTCTGTTTTACGTGATATTCTGTCTTTGTTTGTCGATGGCTATTTGTCCCAAGTATTCGGCGGTCGCAGCTGCTCCTCGTGTCTTACTGGCGACATCATATCTCGTGACTGCGTTATACAGGGGACAGGACACATTTATTTGTAAGGAATCGTTTAATATAAAAACATGAATTTCCTAAAATGGACGGTATCTTTATTTATTCAAAATGAAGCCATCAATGTTATCATTTCCATCTCTTATTTCTACTACACTTCGCTTCAATGTTAAATTAATATCTGACAAGTATTTAATAAAAAAAAAGTGACATCATTATGAAATCACGGAATCAAAAGATACTTCAAACCTTTTAAAGATACGATTCTATTGATAAAACATTTTTGCAAAGACATACAAATTTCTTTGTCAAAGAAAATATCGAAAATTTTAATAAAATATACCAATACGTATAGAAGTATACCTACCTACGTATTAAATGTGAAACATGACCTGCCATGCTTGTAGGATACAATTTTCTTTGATGTCTATAAATGAGAAACTATGCATGTACCTACTAGATCTAAAGAATATTTGTACGAACGATGATGGCTCGGTGTATTTCCAAAATTCCCCACAACCATCGACTGAAATATGGATAAAATGGCCGATATGTGTGGAATATAAACTAGTAAGAGATCGTGACATGCTAGAACAGTGTTAAATGTGACCCACCACGTGAGCTAAGACAAGGGTGGGAACACTGGGAACTGGTTTTAAATAAATCTGTACAAAGTAAAAGTAGCCCATTCTCCATGTGTAAAAAAAGTCGTCAACAATGCGAAATCTTCCCTGCTTCCTAAATTATATCTAAGCATCTAATTTTGCAGTCCGAAATTTTCCATCCTTTCTATCATCGAAACTTTAAGTTGGATATTTCTTGCAGACATTTAATTTTAATGCAAGGCAGAGCCTTGACTTGCATTATAATCGAACTTCTTCAAGAGTGCGCTTTTAAATAAACAAGCAATGTACTCGCATTTTCGTATTCATAAAATGTAACGAACTCTGCAAACTTCAAGTATGTACTCGTAAGTATAAAATTAACCGGAAATTTTGAACCTAAATTAATTTCACGTGAGCTCAGTAAACTTGGTCCAAGTTTGTTGTTCTCTACTGTTAGCACTAGTCTCTAACTGCACCGAATCAATAACAATACCATTACAAACAAACAAGGAGTCACGTACTGTAGAGGTAAGTACTTACAGGCAATAGAGTCACCTAGCTTATAAAACTGTACGTTTTTGAGTGATCCTTTCATATTTTCTTTCTTTCTTTCTTTAATAGCTTGTTTTGCTTGTTGATTGATTTAAATAACTTTAAAATAATGGATTTATACCTTGGTGAGACAAGAAACTAGTGCTATCCTAGGTATGCCAGGAGACAACTTGGTCGCCCCTGGAGGAAGTTTACCAACAATAGTTGAAGTTTTGATAAAGTGGAGGAAGGATAACCATACACTGACGAGCTACCTCGGATGAGACACTACCTCGACTCTAAGCACGCTACAGAGTTAGTCAAATGAGTTAACTTATTAGTTTGACAAAAGTAATCTTATAAGCTAGTACGTGATGAAGTTTTAGCCGCACAAAGGCTGTTCACCAGTATCACGAAGCACAGAAGCGCTCATTTGTCAATGCCACTACCGTCTATTTGGGCTAACTACATCAATCTATCAATACCTACGTTACGTAGAAATTCAATGTAGGTTCACTACTACTCGTACCTATAGCTAGACCACGAGCACTTCAACTAGTCTTTATGAATAACCATAGATTTAAAATGTATATTAGTTAACACAGCTTGATATTCATATTTTGTTTAAAGATATAAAAGTTATGTGTAGGAAGGTATATATTGACAAAACGACAAAGTACAAAAGTTGCATATAAACGTTTAAAATAAATTGAAATAAAGGTCTCGGGCATAAGTTAATATTATATTTGTGTCCCAATTGGTCTTGCGATGCAACATTGAAATGCAATAAACAAATTCTTTAATTGCATCTCGCTGTCAACTTTCCCCGCGCCGCGCCGCTAATCACTCGGTTCGTTCACCCGAGCCTACCCTACTACCAGGTGACACGGTATCTTATATCAAGTAGTAGTTGAAGTTAAATATCTGAAAATGTCCCTGGAATACACGAGTCGTGATCATGTTTCATTCTTTTCAGTAGTTGGAGTTGGTTTGGTCATATTAAAAAATACAACTTTCAAAAGAAAACCTTCACTATTTATATTGTAAAGAGATCGCTCTATTAAAAGCTAGGCACCATTGTGTTGTCTGACTATTACCCTGGTGTATCAGTATTAAGTACTCTTCGGAACAGGCAATAGATTCACCTAGCATGGAAGACGAAGCTGAAGTGATCATTGAGGTCCTACCGAATTCATATTTTTTTTCATTCTTTCTTTAAAGTAATTGTACTGTTTGAGAGGCATATTGTGTCGGTGTGTGCGCTTTGTCCTGTCAGCGCGTGGACGCTGCGAGGCTGCATATCGCATCGCGTCCGATCGCGTAACGGTATTGGACAATTTCGATCTTAGCAAGAATAAGGACTGTGCCCTACATTTCGGTCAATTATAGTGACTGTATTTATTCAGGAATTATAAAAACATTTCAAAAACATCTTTGAAAATAGAAATTTAAGTATTAAAATAGAGTAAAACTAAACGAAATGGTTTTATGAAGCATGAAGTACCAGAGTCGAGAACCGAAAAGTAGAACCAAACCGACGAAACAAAATAATTAGGGCAACCTAGAAAGAGAAACAAGCCTATATTTTTGTTAAAAAGCATTTAAATATTTTCGATGTTCTAAAGCGACGAAGCTCCATGTTTTAACAAAACACGGAAAATTGTATTGTTTCAAATTTCCATCACTAATTAGGGGAGCCGTGTTTATTTCCATATTTTTGGTGGAATATTTAGTAACGCAGCTGCTCATAAATAATACACGTTACGGCTTTAGAAGCACGCGGGTAATTTGCTTGGCCCGAATCTCTTTTCGCGAACTACATAAACATAATGTGGCGGAGTTCAAATTGTTTGGAAAATGTATGCAAGTTTCTCCCACGGGCGCGGACGCGGGCGCGGGCGGGACCCACTGCTCGGAGTACGGATTTAGTTATGGCTTATGAACTTGTTAGTGGATGTTGTTTGAGAAGTGATGTCTAACAATGCAGCGCGTTATACTCACACAGTTAAAGTAAAGTAGATGCGTTTGATTAGAGCACTCCTCTAATTCTGACAATAAGATTTTCAGTGTTTACTTTCGGCAGAAAAACTTTTCAGTAGTTTTTCATAGCGAAAGATTTGGTTATTGATGCGATCAGGTTATAATGCCATCTAAAACACTTATTTAAATTCTAGTGTGATTCTATCCGCTATTTTAGATATTGTTATCTTCAAACAAAATAAAGTATGTATTTAAATAAATTACTTTGCCTTAGTGGGTTCGTAGTAAAGATGAAATAAATGCGTGGTATTTATATATAAACAATATTACGTAAACTAGACCTGTTTGTTTTATAACAATATGCTTATTTTAGCTACTGTCTCATTTAGTATATTCCCAACTTTTTTCGTGTTAAACGTATTCAAAACATTCTGATCTCGAACATCAGGAAAATTCCGACACACAGTGAGCTTGTTAGGAACGAGCCCGCGGCGCTCACTCCCCGCCACTGATACCTAAATAGAGCCTTCTTTATGAAGTAGCGTTACTCTCATTATGGTCTTGCCAGAAATGTAAGGTAAAAGAATACGTATTGTCAAATGATCTTGAATGAAAAAACTGCTTTGAATAACCCTCTTATTTATAAGGGTGTTTTCATACAGAAACGAAGAAAAGAAACGTGAAGTGCTCGCGGAATAGCTTGCCAAAACGTTGAAGTTAAACAGCGTCATGAGCGGTCACAACTTTGATACCCATCCAAGTTGTGACCGCTCATGGCGCTTGTTGACTGCAAGTGGAAAAGTGATCAGCTGCACGCTCCATGCTTAAATTCTTGGTCCCTGCTTATTAGTCGTTTTCCAATAAGGAAGCTCTTAAACGGCCTTAAAACTGAGAGACTCTTATTTACTTGCTTCTTACAGTACATTCTGTAAGGCACTGTCACATTTATGTCTGAATTGTCTCATCCCGTCACACCACTTTCGATGCCACATAACGCCACGTATGAACAAGTTCAACTCTGTAAAGCAGGTGACATTTTTTACAAGCAGGTGGTTACAGCAACAATACGAGTGCATTCCCTCAGTACTACTGGTACTACGCGCTTTTTGTACACATTGAGAACAAGTTCTGTATGTCAAGAGTAAAACCTGTGCTAAAACTGGTTTTTTATATTTAATTATGTATTAAGTAAATACTTTTTTTCTTTAATTATAAAACTAACAGCATCTTAAAAGAGCTCATATTTGAACGAATATCAAGCAGGCAGAACCCGTCAGGACTCGGTGGAAGCATTGCAAGTGGAAGCCAGTTGGGGATCAGTGATGTGATCACAATTGTGCAGGTCTAGCAGTATATTTGTTGACAGTACGCTTAGATTACTTGACATTTGAGAAACGATGGACAGTCGGTTGATTTCGAATTGGCTGAATTCATTGATAAAGGAAATGAAGTCATGAGACGCAGTTAATCACTGTGTGTGATCCACACAGATAATATAATACTATACTATACTTCATTTCTTGAATCGAGCTAATAGGAACAAAAATAAACACACGTGATTGGTCGTCGAAAATAATTGTATTTCTCGTAATTGTCAATTGTCAAATCTAGCCAATCCAATGAATTTCGACGACGTGAGATTCATTGGATTGGCTAGATTTGAATCACGTGAGATTATTTTTCTTCCTATTAGCTCGATTCAAGAAATGAAGTATAGTATCCACACTACCCTGTTGTTTTGCTTACTGTGGTAAATATTTGACATGACTTCTATAAGATGTGAAATAACACCTTATTTTCTAAGAATTATGCTATAAATATCTTAAAAGAAATTAATCTTTTCTAATGAGAAAAGGTGGTTGCGCACCTATCGATTATTTTCTCGATTGACTCGATTGTGTTCTAAACCGGGTTGGTCACCAAGTTATTATAATTATAGGGAGTCTGGTTTTGCTGGTAGATTTGCCACATTATAAATTAGGTCGTAGTACCTTAGCGTGGCGGGCGGCGAGCATGTCCCCGGCGGCATCTCCCACTCGGCAGTCTAGCGCGGGCCCGGCGCACTCGGCACACTCGGCGCACACATGGCACTACTCACTACACTCGCACTGGCACTCGCTTCGCTCACTCGCACCGACACACACCGGGACAACAGCGCGACCGCCGGCCGCAGACGGTTGTGCGAATAACCGGCCGGGTTGCTGTCGGGGATGCCAACTATGAGTCACTTTGAGGCTTCGTTTTTGACATAATTTATAATTTTTATCAAGTAGGTAATTATTCTAGTTAAAACCAGCTCTTCTTGTCAATTTTTACCGTACATTGAATGATGTGATGACCAATTTTGTTTTGAGTTTAGCGTAAATTGTGTAAATTACACAGGTTCTGTAAATAAAAGTTGTTCAGAATTCGCTGAGAAATTGTTGGGTAAGAGAAATTAAAATACTTGGATCACAAACTCAAAAAAGTTTTTGTACATTCAATGTTTTTATTATTGAGCATTCAGCAAATAAGTTTTATCGTGCTTACGAATCGACTAAGTTCGCCTGTGATTACTTATTTGTCTGATTGACCAAACAATTTTATCATTCTGCTAGCTAAGTTGTAAATCAAGTTCATTTGAACGAGAATTTTTTTAAGCCAGTTGTACACTTCCAATATACCTATACTATAACCTTTAACTGGATTGTTTATATTTTCCTTTAATATTATAATTACTTTGATTCCTTTGCATCGATTGATAAATTCAAGCTAAGATGTCTAAGAATAGTCAAATAGTTCGCAAGAGAGCACAGTTGGCAGCACCGAGGCGGGGCGCGGGGCGAGGGGGGTCAGACCGGTCCGACCGGCGCGCGGCGCGGGCGCACCCCGTCTACACTCCACAGAGCACGCACAGACACAAGTACACAACACGCACTACCAGCGAGAGCTAGACGACACAACCTCTACGGGTTATTTCCAAAGTACTTCATTCTATTGTTTAAAAAAGATAAGGGTACCTCTACTACCAAACATACCCCCTTATGCATATTAAACTTTTACAACACGTTTAAACTTTCACCACTTCAAAACATATTTGTGGATACATAATAGCGTAACTTAATAAGTCCCAAATATATTTATAAATTGTGCCTTTACATCTTTATATACCTACTTGATGTTAATACGGAACACTGGTACTGCTTGGGACATTGTTGAGATGGATTAGGCTTGTGCACCGCCTGGGCCATCCCCTTGGTTTAATCGGCCGTATCCACAGGAAAAACAAAATACGTAGGCTGACTAAGCCGCGGGTTTCATCACTACGAACAATCTTACTAAAACGTTTTCAACTCAACTCTGGCTCCTACTCCCGAAAATGAAAACGACTCATCGTGCCAATAATAGCAGTTCAGCTTATGTCGGTGGCAACTGGATTCGGAACATTTACCAACGTATGCTGAGTCCAAAACCGCCAATAATCGCACGCAGTACACCCTGTGGTGGTGGAAACTGAAATCGAAAGATTAACCATAACAAACAAGCTTAAGCTACAATTATTGGCACGTGTATCGTTTTCGGTTTTAGGAGTGAGGGACCCAGATTTTCGTAGCTGTTTACTCTTCTTAGAAATGCGATAATCGGATTGGATGAATTACTCAAACAGGATTAGGTACTGAATATTCCCATGGCTCGTGTTGCTCGCTTGAAGTGCTTAAATTATTTATTTTATAGTCAGTTGAAAGGTAATTACCTACTTCGAAATGAGAATTTGTTAAATGAAAATCAACATCAACATAATTATTATATTCTAAAAATAAAAGTACCTATCACATGTGGCTGATGTGGCCAATAAAGTTATGTCTGTCTATATTTTTATTTATGAACCTATTAGGGCCCCCGCAGACGGCCGACTTTTTGTAGGTCGAAAAATCGGTCATACCTACGAAAAATTTTGTCACCGACTCTCTTGTCGGTGCTAGTGAGGGGACAGTACGCATACTCGCATACTCACTTCTACCTACGGGGTGACCGTAGGTAAGAGTGAGTACGTATGCGAGTAATTCCTCTAAACAATTTTCCATTAATTTATTTAGTTACCTACTTACGTATGTAAGTTCCATAATAATTTTGCCTGGCTAATTGAAAAATCGCGGTCAAATCAAAAACTCTGAAATAAACATCGTAATTTTATAAAAGGTTGTAGTAAATTACTTATTGAATGTACGTAATTAACAAAAAGTAAGTAGATAGGTACCTATCTATCCAATTAAAAGTCATATTTTTATGACTTAGTTGTAGGTATTCACTTTAGAATAATGATCTTTGTTTCCATTTACTCAAAAGCATAATTGAGTAGGTCAGGTACCTATGCAGAAAATACGTCAATGTCAAAAATACTTTTAAAAAAATAAGGTCCATCTCAAAAATACTATTAAAGAATTAAAACCCCTTTTGTCATATCATAATTGTGTGCTTTGCAGAAAAAACTTTTTTGCTAAAAATACTTCAAGCCAAAAATACTTTTGAAGAATAATAATCTCTTTGTTCATCCAAATAAAAAGCATTACGGCGTAATACGCCGTAATATACGTGAATTGATATTTCCAGGTAAAATACTATGTAGAAAAAGACTTTTTGGCGCACTCGCGCTCGCTCCGAATGAAGAAGAAAGTCGGACCCTTAAAATACTTTGAAGGTATTGAGCCCTGGTTTTTAAACGCACTTGCAAGCCCTGGTACTCGATTTTACAAGTATGACCCATCCTTAGGGCCCCCGCAGACGGCCGACTTTTTGTAGGTGGAAAAGTAGGTCGCTTTTTCAACCGATTTTTTCACCTACTTTGTCACCGACTCCAACGCACACGACCGTCAGTTTGTAGGTGGCTAGTGAGGGGACAACATCGAAAAATACTAGAACGGTGGATTTGCAAAGGAAGATAATTAAGTAGATAATATAGTAGAAGATAAGACTACCTAGCTTTCTTTTCTTATAATGCAGCCGAAATATACTTCGGTTATAATCCTTTCTACTAATCCTACGAAAATTCCTACTATAATTTACTTATCGAAAGTTTGTGAGTATGGATGTATGGTTTTTTCTCTTTCACGAAAAAACTACAAAACCTATTGTATACCTACTTTGGGATATAGGTAGCTAATGACATGGTATTATACATAGGCTACTTTTATCCTGATATTCCCGCGGAATTCGTTGAAATTACTTTAAATTACAATAAGTACTTAATAAATTACATGGTTAGGTAAGTACCTACTTGTAATATTATTATTTTATTATTAATCCAATAACAATAATTTATAAATATGAATGATTGAACCTACTTATCTACCAGAAGTGTACCTAGGTACCTAAGCAAATAAAATTCGGAGTAAATAGTCCACTTGCGGAGTAAGCTCTATCACTTATTCCGAAAAGCGCATCACTAAACGACCTACACATTCGGAGTCGGTGTCGGGTCGGTCGGAATGCCACCTACTTTTTTCTTACCTACTTTTTGTAGGTCGTGTGCGTTGCACTATTGTTGTCAGTACGTTCTATTTTTCGACCGATTTTTCCACCTACAAAAAGTCGGCCGTCTGCGGGGGCCCTTAGTCGGAATGCACCGATTTTATTTCTCACCGACTTTTTTGGCGCCTACAAGGAAAATCATTGTAACCCATTTTTCACTACTTTTTAGGGGAGCGTGTTAAAGTTTCAAAAAATTCATTTAAGTCTAATAATGACTGTAAATTATGTTGCAATTTTGTTACTGTTATCTTATTATGAATGGGCTAGATTATTTTTCGTAACTTTACATAATAGTTCATTGAAATGTTACTACCATGAGCTTTGCATTTGTAAGAGGACGCAATTTTATTTTTAGGACATGTGTGGGGGGTCAATAAAAGCTTAACCTCAAGTTTGTGGGGTCGCCACTCTTGTTCCCCGGCCGCCATTTTGAAAAAAAGGGATGAAAACTCTTATTTTGCGAAATCTCTTAAACTTTGCGTCTTACAAAAAAAATGACAAGACATAATTTGTAGCAAATTGTTTTACCTACCAATATGTTGCTATAACTTTTTGCCATAAATCAACTAAAAAAGAAGTTATAAGCAACAACGTTAGAAAATATTTATAAAAATAATACTTTTTGCTCTTTATCTTGTTTTTATTCGTTTAACAATAAAGAGATACGAAAGTCACATTTAAAAATTGAGCTCAGATACGCTCAGCACGAATATGATTCTAACTCAATTTGGCCAAAATGTGAGTTACAATATTTTTCCTTGCAGTAGTCGTTTTGTCAGTAGGTATGACCGATTTTTCGACCTACAAAAAGTCTGCCGTCTGCGGGGGCCCTTAATAGATTCCTAAATATAAATATATATTGTTATTAATAATCTTATAATGATTATGTAGCCGTGTAGTGTTACACAAACAGATAACAAGTCCGCCCCTCCACGTGTCAGTAACGAGCGGTTGCCGGAACCCGATTGTTGACCTGATGGTCGCTTCCAGGTATTCGTCAGCTGTTTATTTGCGGTTCCTTTACGCCTGACCGGATTGGTCCAGTTATCGAACTACAAGAGTTTCTATTACGCAAGTTTAATCTCGGTTTCGTAGATTGACACCGGTAATGTTTTGATGTAGGAATATTTACTGTTTCTGTTAAGCTAATTATGTACTAAATAAAATAATGGAACAAGTACAGAAGACACTGGCTGGGCAAAGACTTTCCCCATTCCGTTTTAACCTTTGTGAAAAAAAAGCATGTCTTTTTATTCAAGACTAGTAGCACTTCCCGGCTTCGCACGGGTGTACTAATGAAGCTACCGGGATAAAATATAGCCTATAACCACTCGGACAGTCCATTCTACACATCGAATACGAATTTTTGAAATCGGTCCAGTAGTTTCGGAGATTACCTCCGTCAAACAAACAAACATTATGTACAACCAAACAATTTTTTTTACCTCTTTATAATATTAGTATAGACACTACATAACTTATGAGTAGGTATTTGAAATCCTCTGAGTAAAAAAAACAATGGAGTAGTCAAAGGCGTGTCAACAATTAATCATTGTGTAATACAATGTAATTTTTTATTAAAACTTGCATATCGAAATATCTATGAAGAAGAAAGCAATTTGCCAGCACAAGTGCCCTAATCTATTACCGCATTATGCTTTTTATGAAGGGTTATAGGATCGAACTCGCAAGTTCACAAGCAAAGCATTAGGTACTTATACTTTTAAATCAGAAAAGAATCAAGAAAGCATTATCGTTCAGCGCGTAATAAACGGCTTGCGCTCGCACGGCCAGAGAATAAATCAGTACTTTGCAAGTAATGGAATTAAAACAATTCCTTCAAACCGTTCCTTCGAATCGTAAGGAAGCGTAAATCGGAAATAATGCAATAATCGAGAGATCGATTTGATATAAGTTTATGGGCGTTTAAAGTCGAAGATTCGATCGTAAAAATGTATGCGTGTGAAGCGCCCTTTATGAGGGTAGCCGTAAACATTGGGCATAAACAGAGATCCCCCCCCTCCCTCCTCCCCTCCCCTCCTGCCCCTCACCCGCGCGTCTCGCTCGCGGCGGGAAACTTCACAACAAATTTCTTGAGAGAAAAACATTTGGATAGTGGAGGATGCTCGCTTGCCATTATTTGTTATGTTTCATAATAAAAAAGTTAAATGAAATGGCAGCCTTAACTGTGTTTACCACAATTACCTACTTCGACGCTCTACTTGCTAAAATGTAGAGTATTTTTTCAGCGTTTAGCATTTATTTCTTTATTTTATCTGAAGTTATTAAGTGGCTCTTTATGCGAACTACTTTAATAGGTAAACTAAATGGTAGTACCTGCCACAGAGTAGGTACTGCTGTAACATTGTTACATGTTACCATTATTATATTTCTTGCGATCATTGTTGCACTCTACTGACCACAGAGTTTTAAGCCATAGAGATACATTATACATGCCATAGGACCTTTTTAGCCACATCACTGAATGTTCCGCGGAAATTGCTAATTTATCTGAGAGTTGGTTCTTTCTAATAATATTTAGAGCTATTATGTTTCTTAATTGTGTCTATATATTTGATTTTCTTTTTGTAATATTTATTTTTTAGTTTGTGTAAGCATAAAATGATTATTTTCGAACCTATCCTTTAAAAATATTTTAAGAAACAAATAATGGCATGAAATTTCCGTTACATTACGCACTACATTTACTCATGACTTCAAAACTTGTATCCCAGTAAGTTAGAAATATGTCAGTGTTAATGATAGTAAACATTATTCAAATGTGTGCTTCAACCCAGTTGGATCCAATGAGGAAGCAGTAAGGTTGGATCAGTCAACTTCGCCAATAAATAACAGAAGGATGACACGTAATTAGCGACAATGAAAGCCGCGAGTGAAGCCGTGAGCCAATTAAAGGGCTGTTACGCGCATTACAACTTCATTTACGACATTAGTTCAACTGGAGTTGGGCGCAGTGCTGCTCAGAACAGCTGAGACATTGGAACTAGAAATGACGATCTCTGTGCCGAGTGATCCATGTAAGTATACGGTTTTATATACTTTTACAAAAATAGTGCATGTAAGTTGTAAACCAGTCATCTGGTTGCCATAACGCAACGTCGTCGACGTATGAACAAAGCATTCGTTTGCTGTTAATTACGACCTTATAGTAATAATTATCTTTAAATATTATCATATATTAGAAGTATATTATTATTCTATTAACAATTAATAACAGTAAAACAACATTATTATATTTTTCCTATTTTGGCATTCAACTCAAAACAACTTTATTCTTACAAAAGTAATCAAAAAAATCCCACTCAGAGGAGCACAAAAATATTTATTTAAAAATCGCTTAAATTAAAATTGTACCTGAAATAATTCCTAATTTCTAATATATTAATAAAAGTAAACCAGCTGCCTGTCCCGCGCCAATCGTTATTATACGATCCTATTCTAACTCAATAAACGTAACATGAAATCATTTAACTGCGGAAGTTCTTGTAACATTTATTATCTCCGCTCCACTCCGCGAGGGACGTGCGTTGTGACACTTGTGACGTCACTGGCGGACGTGGAACTTAGTTCATATTTATTCGTATGTAAATAAAATGTTTTTTGATGATCTTTTTTAACTTTCGAGATTCACATTATGTTTTAGACGTTATCATAAGAGACGGAAAAAATGTCGTCATATCGATTCTTCGGAACAACAACGGAATATTTTCAAAAAGCGTATTTTTCAGTAGAAATATTTCAAATTATGATTTTATTTATTGTTAAAGGTCGTATTAAGATTATGATTTGCCTATTTAGCATAATCATCTTCTACTTCTTTTATCTACAAAGAAGCTGGTTTAAAGATAAACATGTAACGGTAGCTGCAGACGCTACAGAGAAGCAACTTTCTCATTATCTGAATTAATTATGAAGTTTCGCGCACTCGGTCAGAGGAAGCATATCTTTAAATCCTTGTGTAAAGTTGACCTTTTGAATAAGTAAGCAGTTAGCTATCTAATTTAATTATCTAAAGCTTCAAAGCATATCTAATATTAATTAGTTTTTGGTTGTGTGTTTATGGTGCAAGGTTATTCTTCACTCTTCAGCATGAAGTTGTTTTTACATCTTTTCATCCAATGCGTAGATATAAGACGTTATTAATAGATACACCTTAGCTTAAACGTTTTCAGTGAGTCAGCTGACTCATAGAACACGGTTTAAAGCGTTGCTAAATAAATGAGTCCACTTTATCACAAATCTGGGTGCTTAATAAACCGTGAGCGAGCGCGGGCCATGCATTTAAACGTCGCACATTACACCTGCGCGAGCCGCCGCCGTCGTCGTCGTCGGCTAGAGCGGGCCATGCTTCAGGCGAGTCCATCGGCCGGCTGCAGTGGGCGCTCGCCTTTACCGGGCCATGCATCAGGCTAGGCGGGTCCGTCGGCCGGCTCCAGTGGGCGCTCGCCTTTACCGGGCCATGCATCAGGCTAGGCGGGTCCGTCGGCCGGCTCCAGTGGGCGCTCGCCTTTACCCGCTTAATATCCGTAACAGGTGTCTCTCTGCGGCTGCACTCTGTTATCGTTCACCGCGAACTAATTGCTATAACTCCTTAACTTGTCTAATAACATGCTTTATGGAATTAGTTTAGAATTCCAGGTGAATGTAACGCGACTCATCGTAAAAGATAAGGGTAAACTTTACCGAAAAGCCAAACAACGAAGATTATAAAATAAATTTATTTTGAAGGTAACTTTTTTAATAATATGAAGCGTATTACGCCAGAGTCTATTTACGTTGTAAATAAAATTTAGTTTCAGGTGATACTTGGAAAGCCGCTGCAAAGAGGCTTAGCTTCCGGAGGCTTCGCGCCGCGAGCTTGTACGTACTGCCGGGAAACCTTCTACGTAAAAACATTAACCGTTATATAACGACTGAGCAACTAATGAACCATGAGGATAGTAATTTCGCTTTTATAACCGACTTCAGAAAAAGACGAGGTTCTCCAGACTATATTTTTACGTATATTTCAAATGTAATGAACAGAAATGTGCATAAAGTGTGCAGATATAATTACGAAATTAAAGTTAGTTTTAGAAACGTTTGTCACATTTATAAACTGTGACGTCACATTATGGCGACAGTCTTTGAGGAGAACTGTGCAGGAGTGTAGAGTTCTCGATCGGAGGAAATAATAAGAAACCATAAATAGAGCGTCTAGTGTTGCAATAACTTTGTAATACTGCCTTTACAGATAACATACGCAGTCACAACCATATCTACTACATTGGCTGTTTGTGATGAAATAAAGTACTAGAACATGTGGGAAAGATGAAGAAAATATAAGATTACTAAATAGGTTTTTATCATTTTTTTTATTTAAAGCTTTGACAGAGATTGGTGGAGAGTTTTGGAAGAGAATGTTGACCGTCAGTGGGACAAACAGATTAAATAAAAAAACTCTAGTTTTTTCTTAGAGATATTTTTAGTTTTTTCCCTACACTAATATCCTATAATATAATCGATACTTATTTCAAAGTTTATACAAAACCATTTCGGCGGTTTATATTACCTATTAGTCATTTTGTAAACCAAAAAAGTGATTACTTAATATCTCATCAAACGACAAATAGTGCTACCTTCTGTAATCATGACGTTTTAAAACACGATTTACCATGTTTTTAGAATGTTAGAAAGAATCAGAAAAAGGACGAGCATCAAACTGACCTCATAAACCCTGAAAATAATATAATAAGCCCAGTGAAGTACCAGTTCTTTCTATTCGAACAAAGCGACATTTAATACAGATACCCACGCCGGGCACCGCTAGCTCCGACGTCGCGGTGGAAAGCCATACGTCTCGTGAAGCGCCCGCGGACTGACTCCAACTACACTCTAAATAGAACAACTTGTTTTATGAACACACACAAAGAGTTTGAATGTTACCTTAGTATCGTAGACGGTTATAGCCGTGGAAGAGACACAGGAGAATCGAAGGCTTTGTAGAATACAAACCTATTTCTTTAGCGGCCGTATTGTTTGTAATGTGTTTTTCTCATAGTAAGAAGGGTCTACTTTTGCTAAACACTACTGGACCGATTTGTCATCATTTTTAAAGTTTAGTTTCAAATTATACTAATTTCTGTGTCACTTTTAACAAGGCAAATGTGTTAAACTAGAGACAGCAACTTGGTTCATTCGCTGTTTGAGCTAAGTGTAGATGAGATAAATAATAAATGAGTTTATGTGACCAGATTATAAGAATTGAACTCAATTATACATCCAAATGACTTTACTGAACCCACTTTTATATCGAACAAGACAGATAACTGAAAGTCGTCGTGTATCGCAACCATTACTTCCAGTGATCGGAATGAATATCGGCAATTATCTCGCGCAATTTGAGGACGATTCTCGCCATCAGACGGGACCATTGAAACAATGTCGCGTCGGCGAGAGCGGGTTCGACTCCCGTCCCCGGGGAAATTAAACCGACGCCGATTGCGGAGCCGTCCCACCTACTTATCGACGAACGTTTTTCAATGAGCACCCGCGATTAAGGACATCTGATTACAAGATCCAATAATGTCAGCCTTATTCCGACCCTATAGGGTTTGTTTTAAATTGCGTTCAAGAATTGTATACTTAGCATTGGTTTTGTCTAGTTTCAATAAGAAGCTTAAAAGATTTTCTTTGAGAATTACAAATCATCCTTCCCGTAATTTATGTTCCGTCTTACTTTTCATTGTATAGCTGAAAAAATGATTCCAGCGTACTTAATGTCTTTTTTGGATAAAAAAATATTTATTTAAATTACCCTTTCATATATACATTTCTGGCATCATAATGAGACGTTATTGCTACTTAAAGAATATTTTAAAGAATGTTGAACAAAGGCCCAACTCCACACACGGCGCGGCGCGTCCCATCGCCGACATGTAACAAGATGCGGAGATGGTATCGCACTCTACTTTTATAATAAGCATTATCCCGGTAGGAAGCTCAAACCTCAGAAAAAACATGTAATGTTTGGTCCCTTTGTTCGTAACAAGTTTTACCTAATCGCAACACATTTTGGCCTTTGTGCGTCCACATGTAGGCCACCTCGACACTCTAGCTATCTCATCCCCCATTAAAATGTACGAGTAGTGAAAAGGTTTAATTACTTCTAGTCAGGCAAAGGAATAGGATAATAATGTGCCTGTAATTTCCCCTAAAGCCCTGGCTCGGCCCTATCTTTATTAAAAGTCGCCAAATGAAGGTCACTGTTGAAGACAAGAGCCCCCCGGCCGGGTAGTTTGAGGTCCAGTGGCGACCCGGCGCCCGCCGTGCGCCATCGCCGACGGGAAATTAAAATAGTTTGAGAACTACTGACCTCTGAACTTGAACACAGATAAATGAGAACAGTTGAATCACTTCACAACGACAATAACGGTTGATCAACGAACATCAAAATACAGTTACATTTTGTGATATTTTTTGTGTTGTGTAAAAATAAATTGAGTGGATTTAAATACGTGTTTCGAAAGCTCAAATAATTATGTAACAAGTTAAACGTAAAAAATCGTGCTCAGAACACTCATTGATACATTCGTGCTTCGTTCGTTCAAGGAAATGACTCGGCAGAAAAAAAAAATGGTAAAATTTAATGCTTTGCGAAGAAGAAGTGGTTCATTCGGTGTCTCGTCACTGTGCCCTGACGACGTCATTTGTCGGGACGAGCAGATTTGAGAGAATGAGATGATGTACTCGCTTTGTTTGATGGAGATAGAGCGGGTAATAGAATCGCCGGGTTGTTTCACGGCAAGGGAATTTAAATTATGCCGCTTTCATGCGCCGCGCGTTTGATCCCTCGCTCGAACATGCGTCACTATTGCCAAATGCTGACTGCTAATTTCATTCAATAAACATTATTTTTTATTTTGTGTTTTTTTTGGTAAATAGTGATGTTGAATTTAGATTTTTTTTTAATTTTTCAAGTAACTTTCAATGCGGTTGAACGATTATAAATAAGGGTCCCTTGTTTCCTTCGGAACCCTAATAAGATAAGAATATTATTTTTTCTCCGTACAAAAGTAGGTTGATCTAAAATAGAGCTTTCTAATTGTGATTGTTGACAGAACGGAGGGCTTAGGGTTACATAAATAATAATGTTACATGAATTTGTAAACGACTTCAATCAACTCCTTTTAATCTGTGTAAAAACTTCTCATACAATTTGTTGAAGTTTCCCGTAATATAAAGTTCAACAAATTTAAAATATTCAATCTGATCTCGGAAGAAATTCCGAATGTTCGCGCCCATACAATGAATCCTTACACGCAAACTTTTGAAGACGTTTCCGATTCTGCTAATTGATATTCCTTGTACCGGAGGGGGTGAGGGGGGGGGGGGGGCTGGTAGGAGCGGGAGGGGGGGGGAGATCGAGTGTGATAATACTTTGATCTACTCTATTCCGATCGAGGATAAAACTTGGGATGAGCTTTAAACAAAGTTTCGGTCGACGACGTTTGTTTTAGTTCGACACGCTTTCATTATGTTATTAATACATATTTTTATAACTATTTAATAAATGAGGGAATATTTTTTTTTTAATTACAGTGTCATTCAGTGAGTTAACTACTAAACTAACTCGGAAACTACGCAGTGATAGCACTTAGAGTATTAGTAACAATAATAAATAATAAGGTAGTCCTTATAGGTAGTCTAAAATCTAATATTATAGTCAAAAGCTCCAATAACCGGTGGGCGAGATCTCGTCCGGCGAACTGAGTAGTAGTTTTATATTTTTTTATATAAAGTAAGTTATGGGACACCTTGTGTAAACGTGTTTTACACAACTTCATTGTACTGTTACAAACACTTGAAACGAGATATTTACCATGATTTGTAGATTTATGAGTTACCCGATATTGTACTGTCATATCGTTTACATATTCGGAATATGTAAACAAAATGACAAATACCTATAATATTTACTTTGTCAATCAACAGTTTGTTTCGGTTTCCTATTATATGCTCTGCAGCCGCTGTGCACATGTGCAAACAAATGAAGTAAACTAATTAATTTTGTAAAGTAATTATATTTCGATTCAGTTAATTGAGTAATTATTTCAACAACATCGTTTAAATTATTTTTGGCAACTATGTTTAAACGTAAAATAACAGAGTTTTCTAGCTACCTGAAGGTCCATCATCGATTACTTTCGATCAGGAACCGATAACTTAACACTTTCATAGCAAGGAAAGACTAACTTTTTTTATAATGGACTTATACGCTTATTACTAACCATAGGAAAGTTGGCATTTAAAAAAATTTAAACAATGACAGAAAAAACACTTTAATAAGTCTTAATAAAATGCCGATCGATTGTGAACAATGTCCTCCAACTGAGAAAAATAGTGCTTCCAAGATATATAATTAGAATATAATATAAAAAACAATCAAGCTGATATATCTTTTTTCATGTCGCTTTTTGCAAAAAGAACTTTATTTTTCAGTCTTCTACCTTATAGGTTCTGCTAAACTGTTCTCAATTGTACGTGTAGCGTGTAATGCGCATCTAATTGTGTTTCAGTCCACGCGATATGTCGGAGCCTCGTGAGACGGTCACTCACTTATATGGTTATTGTGAGACATAAGGAGAAATTTATATTAATTGTAAGGTAACTGAGATGTAGGTGTGAGGTTGACTCCAAGGTTATTGTTCTAAGAATGATCATTGTCTTAAGCCATGTTGTCAGAGATGACATAAATTAAATAAATAAATATATCCATGTACAATCAATTTAATAACGATGACGCATGGTATCCATATATCAGGGTTAGGTCAAGTATCAATAGATTTTTTGTTTTTAAATATTTTGATGCGCATTAACACGAGCAGTCTTAATTATTTCCTTATATTTACGTTACTTAATGTGGGAATTATTGTATAACATTTTTAATATAATAGGTACAACAAGAATGATGATGCATACCTTCAAAATGATGGGGAGTTCCCCATTTCATTACTCAAGTGCATTATCTACTGATACTGATACTCACAATATACTGATACTATGTGAATATGTTCCTTTGATTTTATCAGTATCAGACCTCCTCAAGGGCCGAGATATCTCTAGTGCAGTGCGAGACCCGATCCAATATCAGAAGGAGATAAGAAGCAAAACCTGTTTCTTTTATACGAATATCGTTGGAGAGTATCGGAACACTTGTGTCTGTACTTTGAGAATCTTATCGAAATAGAGAATTGTTTGAAGCATTTTGTCCCGGATCAGTGACCAGTCGACGGCTCGAGCGTACTCGAATCCGTTCCGTAAAAGTTTGTACCAAAATGCGTCGCTATTGTCCGATTCGCTCGAACAAAACGCATGCAAATGTTAATAGATTGCAACGGACGGACGGACATTAGTATTACTGCGAGCGAGTGCACTATCTACTCACATGTACCTATACAATGTATACATATAGTGTAGGATCGTGGTGTTCGGCGGTTCACACAGCCAGCATTAGATACCTGCACCCTCTTTGCAATGCTAAACACCAACTGAAACTTGTTTAATTAAAACTTGGGAGCTTCATTTTATGTTTATACTTCGCTAAGCTCATGGCGATGGTATTAAATTATAATAAATGCATTTAAATATAATTTAAAATTCAACGTTCCAAAACTACCTGCTTTTTAATTAATAAAAGGTAGAGAATTTATAAGAATAGTTGGAAAAATAATAAACATAACTCTTTGCAATGTATAGTAAGTGGGGCGCACGCTTCGTAGCACACTGTTACGCGCTCCGCCGGTCCCGTAGCCATTCGTAGCGGCTCGTAGCAGTCTCGTAGAGCTCCGTAGCGCGTAGCACTCTCGTAGACAAATGCTACGAATTCGTAGCCCCGTAGACGTAGAGCTCGCGTTGTCTGCTGAAGGCTGCAACAAAGGCAACAATGCCCGCTCCAGGCCCGTAATGGATCTGCTTTGACTGTAAAGGGGAATAAATGTCGCGCACAGCCACCGACAAAAGGTTCCGTGTAGCGATTTACGGTCTTGAATGTACGAGGTCAAATTGTTTCTTAAGAGATATGATATCTTTTAAACTTTCATAATTTATAATACGATTACTTTGTTAGACTTAACAATTTAAAAAAAAAAGGTATATGATCACGACTCTTTCCCAGGAGCGGTAGATATTTCTTTCAGATCTTTATGTAATTCTTTAGATCCTTTAATTATGTCTAATGCGGTAGTCAGAGGTATGTCCAAATACATATTTGGTACATGTCCACATTTTGCAGAAGTGGTTTGTGTAACATTTTGATGCCGTTTTATGACAGGTTGGAAGACAATATTTCAAAATGACTGTATCGTCCTGATAAGCTTTGATATAATATTTACGAGGCAACCTCATCAAGGAAGTGTCGGCTTCGAGCTGAACTCGGAAATTTTGAGGAAAATGGAGAGAACGTTTGACGGCTGATCACGTGATGGATGTAACGCGAGCTAGAACAATACACGCGGATAGAGACGAGTCATGTTTTTGCTTATTTAATATATTTTGATTTTATTTTGTATCCCAGGGAGCGGAATACATTTCTTTCAGATCTTTGAATATTGCTGAATATTGTTAAGTGAACTCTCCCAACCATAGTTTCACGTGGTGATTAGTGAGTTAGTTTCCGGATAGTTAATCAATATCCAGGAGCTGGCATCGAACAATACGAGATTGATAGATAAAGTTTCATTACTAATTGGACTAGTTACTAATTTGGGTGATATTATCTATAATTAAAAACAAGATATGGAAACGACAAATAACCTATTCCAATTTAATTATTTTTATGTTAAAAAAAATACTAACTATATATCAGGTTTTAAGTTATTTAGTAGGTACTACGTAAACCATCAACTATGAATGAAGTACTTACGAGTAATACTTAAAATAAGTGATTATTTTATTAAAGTAATCTTTTTAACTTTTACATTGAAACTAAACTCGTATTGCAACAATATAAAAGCTATAACTCAACCGTACTTGTATCGAAATTGAGTATTCTACGCGTGTGATCAGTCATCTAGCGATTCAGCATTTGTGAAATGGTCATTGTCCATTCAGGTTGGTTACCGGCTAATTGAATCGGATCGGAAGTGGGTCGCGCCGCCATTCACGAGCTACAACTTACAACGGCACTGACAATACGCTTCGCCTATAAACCGAAAAGTGTTGCGGAACTTGGTGCTACGGGTTCGATCCCCGCTACGGGACAAATGTTTGTATGTTCTGCAGATATTTGTTCTGTGTCTGGGTGTTTTCTATCTATAATATGTATGTATTTACAAAAAAAAAATGTATTTAAGTATTATATCAGTCATCTGGTTACCATAACACAAGCATTAAGTTGCTTAGCTTGGGACTGGATGACGCTGTGTGGAATGTCCAAGGATATTTATTAGATATTTATTTATTTATTTATTATTTACTATGTATTTGAGGAACGTGGATTGTGAATGAGTGTATATAATACTAGCAGCACGTCCCGGTCACTTTGCGCGGGTGTACTAATGAAACTACCGGGATAAAATATAGCCTATAACAATTTAGACAGTCCATTCTACACATCGGTGAAATATTTTTTTAAATCGGCTGAGTAGTTTCGAAGATTACCTCTGTCAAACAAACAAACAAATTTTACCGCTTTATAATATTAGTATAGAAGTATAGATAGTATTGGGACACTCAGAATATTTAGATAATCTAGGAACAGGCGTAAGTACTGCTTCTGACGGCACAGTAAAAAACAGCGAACAAACAATAGAATATCTAGACTTTTATTGAAAAGAGTACCACGGCATGTAGGGCTGTTTTTATAACTTCGTCATAACTAGGTAAAGGTATCTACTTATATATCACATTCTGGACCGCCCCGTGTGTTCTATTGTGTTCGCGTTGATCTCTACATACTTGACTTGAATATGCAGATATATAGAGGTATGCCGGATCTCAGAAGACAAAAGCAGCTCAATTATTGTATTGGAATCGTCCACATTTCCTGCAGACGAAGGCCGATGTAATCTGTGAACTATCTGTATTACGAAAAATAAGTTTCGTAATACGTTTAGGAAGTAGTAAATCGGCTTATGGTACGAAAATAATGTGGATTTATTGAATGCCAGGGTATTATCAGAATAATACCAGGACTAGTTCCGAGATGACGCGATCTTTTTTGTGACTTATTCTTATGTGTCTTTTTATTTAAACTACAAGTAAAATTAAATTTTCATATTTTATGTAGCTAAATGGTGGAATGGAGGATCGAATGGAGGCGTCATAAGTGACGATGAAATCGTCAGCTATGGAGTCCCCCAAGGTAGTGTCCTAGGGCCGACACTGTTTTTAATATATATAAATGATATTTGTAACCTTGAAACAAAATGCTGTAAATTACTCTCATATGCTGATGATACGGCCATAGTTTTCACAGGCACTTCTTGGAATGAAATTAAAACTAATACCGAAACTGTACTTGCAAATGTCTATAGATGGCTAAATACAAACCTACTGACCCTAAACATCTCAAAAACCAATTTTATTACCTTTACAAAATATAATAATTCCCAGCCTTCAGATGATTTTAATATTCTAGTTCATAAAAACAATTGTAACAAAACTAATTGTAACTGTCCCAATATTAAAAAAGTCCCATCTATAAAATATCTTGGAATTATGATCGATCAACGGCTGTCTTGGCATGCTCACCTGGAACTCCTCATGAGCAGGATAAGAAAGCTAATGTGGATTTTTAAAACGTTGCGCCATGTAGCTAACAAGGATTTACTGCATCAAATATATAATAGTCTGACGCAATCAATTTTAAATTATTGCATACCAGTATGGGGAGGAGCATCAAAAATAAAAATTTTACAACTAGAAAGATCTCAGAGGTCCCTCCTAAAAGTAATGCTTTTTAAACCATTTCGATATCCCACTGAGGAGTTATATCTAAATTCTAGCATTTTGACGGTAAGAAAGCTATATATTTTACACACAGTACTACGATTACACAAAACATTAAAATATGACCCCTCAAAACTGAACAAAAGAAGAAAAAATAATTTAATACCGAGCGAACGAGTTCGCTCAAAATTTGCAATGCGACAATACGTCAAACAATCAAATCACTTGTATAACAAAATAAATAATAGTATAAACATTTACCCACTCACAAAATACGCTTGTAAAAAACTAGTTACAGAATGGCTATTCACCCTTACATACCAGGACACGGAAAACCTACTAGACATAGTTTCGTAATGGTGCACCCTAACAACCCCCATCTATACACACACACACACACACACACACACACACACACACACACACACACACACACACACATACACACACTCAAACACAAACACTCATAACAATACACATACACACACACACACATACACACACACACACGTACACACACACATACACACTATGCTACTAAATTTAAGCTTTTACAAAATATGTACATCTTAATCTAGAAAGTGACTTACAACAGGCAAGAGCGAAACCCTCTAACACAGGTATCTTTATACTTAAAAGAGGGTTTCCAAAGAAAAATAGTTTATGTATAGATTAAGTTGATGAATAAACGATATTTTCATTTTTCATTTCATTTTCATTTTCAAATGGTAATTAAGCATCTACAGACAATGCGTTTGACTCACGCTCCTGCCTAGCCCTAGTGTCGTAGTCCGTCTTTAAGTAAGTATACTAAACTTTTAGTATGATTTTTCATTTATTAATGAAATGCCTAAGTGAGGTTTAACACTATAAAAATATATAAACCAGAGGTACGAGTATGTCCAAATAAATATTTAATAAGCATTAGAATATTCGTAGGTAAAGTAATAAATCTAAGAAAATAGTAATAACTAATCCAGGTAGTAAGTAGATAAACACAACAGGTAGTGAGTGGCTGCGAGTGACGTGGAGTGGGGAAGCCTCCGGCGCGGCGCTTCATTACTGCCTCTTTCCGCGCGGCGCTCAGTTTACGACCGGCTTGGATCGCGACTGACTTGCCATCGTCTACTTCACTAACCTACTCCTAAATCACCAGTCGTGTATATAATGTACGTAATAATAATTGCACACGTAATTTCAAATAGAAATAAATACATTTTGGAAATCTTTTTATAGTCAATAGTCATCTATAAATTATCTCTCTTGTTCATAATTATTGAAACTTCTACTAAGTGTTTTTATTACGTTTTGTATTTTTGACAAATAAACTTCAACATGATCAGGTTCAAAAGTTTTCTATGAAGACTTTTGAACCTGCTCGTGCAGCAAGCTCGATCTTTTTACAAATTAATAACAATCATAATACAGCCTATATCGACTCCCAATATGAAAGTAGCGCCTGGAAAAATACAAAAATTGAGAGTAGTGAGAGTAATGTCTAACAACTGCGTATCGTCCAAGTACCTCAGCTCTTACACCATAGGTACTTCTTCGGCCGGCCTCGTCGTCGCCTACCGTTCTCGGGCACCCAATTTAAAAAAAATTGGCAAAAAATCATCATTTTAATTGAAGTAAATTATTTCTAATAAATGAATTTAAAAAAAAAATGCCATTCGGTGTACTTTTTAATTTGTCGGGATCAATGTTGCATAGATTTAATCTAGCCAATGAAAAGAGGTGGACAATAGGCAATATATTTCAATAAAAATAATTTACGCGATTATCAGGTGGACCACGGAAGAATATGTTTACCCGTGGTCCACCAGGTGGACAAAATAGGTGAACCACGGGAAAGAAGGGGCCATGTCCTGTGATTCCATAAATCGCGTCACGAAGCATGCGCTCCGAGTAGAAGCGAGCGAAGCGGCGGCAGCCAACAGAGGCCCTAACACCAGTTTACTGTAGTATTGATATTTCCTGTCCTCGATACCGAGTCAAGTATCACAAAATATTATGAGAATTCAGCGCAGCGCCGCCCCCGGTAACTTGCATGAACGAACAATTAATACATTTGACTCGTTAGCGACGATGGTTTTATACGAGTCGAAAACTGATTTTCTGCTCCGACACACGAACCGCTAGATGGATAGCTAGTTCTAAAGCTATTCACTGGACATGAGCTGATTGCATTATGCATCCGTACACTGTTAAAGGTAACCCAGTTGTGTTAGAATTGGATATATAGGTTGTCTGGTAGAGATCGCTTCTTAGCGATAAAACCGCCGATTGTATGTCATACTTAAGGTGTCTTTAGTTTGTAGCACTTTATATTGATTTATAAATATATTGTGCAATAAAGTATTTTCTATCTAGGTATACAGCGTGTAATTGGAAGGGTGGATCATCGGTGGCAGGGCGATGGGTGACCTCAATGCCTGTCGATTTAACCCCCTGTATGTTCCGCGATATTCAGTGGTTCAAAAGTTATTTAGATTTTTATGAAATTTTAGTTAAACATTCTTTATTGCAGGTAAATAACTTCTTAGTTTCATGTCTCTGAAAAATACTTCTAAAACTATGATTATCATTCAAGTTTAGTCTGACTTAAAGCTTTTTTGATCAAAATTTAAAGCGCAGTAAAGTATTATAAGCAGAGTACCGTGCCAGTCAATGTCTCGTTATGAGCGGACACGACGCGAGCGGCCGCAAAGCGCAACGTCAAGTGTTGTCAAACTCAAGCGCACTCCGCATTCTGAAATGTGGCGCCAGTGGACGGTGCACAGACGTGCACAAAGCAGGCTTCTAACCAATTCATTATTGATTTACACTCAACGTAACCAGCTAGTTGAGAACATTGTAGACATTTTCAGAATATGGTTTGAGTCTGTTCAGTATCAGATTGTAACACCTATCTACGAAACGTCCATAAAATGTGTTGCAGAAGTTACATTAAAGTTTGATACTAAACATTTCCACACAATATTGCTTTGCGTCTGTGTAAAGAATGCGAAGTTAGCCCGCCTTATGGCGGCACATCTATTACGTTTAAAGGAGATAAAGGCAACAAGTGAACAAAGCGGCGCGTGCCGGGAATGGCTGACAGTCGCGGGCACGTCCGCGCGCGCTCGCCCGCGCCGGTCAGCGCTGCGACCGCTGCAAACAGCGCACAAAGCGATTGACCTGCTAATGGGGTCAACTAGCTTAGCTCACTATAAGAATACCTCATGCTATAAATATATGCAACGGCTAAAGCTTTTCTGCATTAGTTGGTAAGGAAGTGACTTGACCAACATGGCATGCATTCATACGAGTAATAATTAAGCTACTGGTTAAACAAATGCCTTTCTTCCATCCCTCTATTACAATACAATAAAAAAGTACTTTTTTTAAATAATTATTTTAAAAACAGTATCACCTTCCATCACAGTTATACTAGTAACTCTAACTGTATTGTTTTCTGAATTTAAAAGTGTTGCCAGCTGCGATATATTTACTTAGCTAACCACGCTGAGATTGGACCCTTTCGGCAACACCGCTTTCACAGGAGGGGCTAATTTATATTTGTTGACTTAATTATTATCAGTGCAGAAAGGTAGTTTTAGTTTATTTATCCAAATGTTTGTCCTTAATTTGTGCTTGTTTTCTTCTTTCTACCTACCTGTCTGCCTGCTTTTTTCTGTGTCCTTCTCTGTCTTTGTCTCTTTTTACTGTAACTTAGTGTTGTGTTGCTGAATAAATGTCTATCTATCTATCTATCTATCTACTTAAATAAAAATACTCGTAACTAGCAATATCCGAGAGATTTACCGAACAGCTCTCGAATGAGGACGCGGAGGTTAAGGCAGCTCAGGGAACAATAAACTACGCGTCACTTTAACAATGTGCTGTCACCGACTTACGCCCTCTTGAAAAAGTAGTTATATTTACCGACTTGAAACTCAAAGTTAGAGTATCTTATTGAAAACGTTGAACCGAAGACGGGGGAAGTTGACGCAGTTTGAATAATATCAAACTTGGCTCTTTATCGTTTGTAAGTTCCGCTAAACAAAACACAAAGCGCACTCGCGACATAATGAGATTGCTTCCACCGAGTTGTCTCAACTCGTCCCCTCACCGACTCGTCCCTGACGGAGCTCTCGGCTGCAGCCCCGGAACCGACCGCGAGCCGATACTAAACTCCCCAGAGATGCGCTCTTTCTGATATTGTTGCTTGTAAAGTTGTGGCCGTCATTTGATCGTCTAGTAATAATGACAGTTATATTAAACATCCATTATGTATTATCCATACGTTATATGTTTCATGCCGGTCGCTGTAATAACCCATAATGGATGTTTAATATAACTGTATTTAGAGACAGTCGCTAAATCATAAGGAATAATAATAAATAGACGGTCTAAAAACTCCGTCACTAGAGTTAGCCACTTGCTCATACGATCTTATTTTTCTTACTTAAGGATATATTTAAGTAATATCTTAATAAAAATCCTATTTACGTAAACAGATAAAATGGATATAAACAAGGAGGATATATAAATATCGTTCTTAATATAAACCAGTATGTGTTTTAAAAATATTGACCACAGATTTTTAAAATCAGGAGTTTCAAAAGCGGAGATACTGATAGAGGCAACTTTACGACTTGTTTTATTGAAGTTGTTTATAAAAGTGCCGCCCGCGGGAAGCGAAGCGCGGCGAGGAGTGAACTGTTGGAGTAATGTGCACGTGCTACTTGTACTTATTGAACTTCTCATTACAGCAAACAAAGCAAATCTAATCAATAAATACAACTTTATAATAAAAAATCTAAGTGAAGAGAACAAAAACATAAAGAAACGTCTTTATGATTTCAATTAGGGGATTACAAAGACTGCACAAGACTAACAGGTGCCTTGTAATTTATAAAAATAACTTTTTATTTACAATAACGACAGAGAAATGCAATTGCCCTATTACAAAGGTAGTAAGAGCGCCAACTTTACAATCTCCAGCAAGATTGCTACTCTGCAGCGAAGAATGGAAGTGGCTTGTTATTATTGTTAATCGGGCCGGAGCGGGCGACACACTCGCCGCCGCCGCCGCCGCCGCCGCCGCCGACACACCCGCCACCGCCGACACACCCGCCGCCGCCGACACACCCGCCGCCGCCGACACACCCGCCACCGCCGACACACCCGCCGCCGCCGACACACCCGCCACCGCCGGAGAGTGTGCAGCCCGCGGCGCAGGCTGTTGACCCCACTGCTGGGAACTTTGTGACCCAAAAGGAATATTTGGCGATGGGTTGCAACTTCTCTTGCTGAATACTAACAATGCAAAACGTCGATGTCGTTGGACATTCACTATCACATTTGAAAACTTACAATTTTGAGTAAATGTGTTCTAAACTTTGACTATATTCAATACGCGTATCGAAATCCTGAAAGTCTTCGGCACTTGTAGTGTTTTGGGAAATCAATTTGTGAGCTCTTTTGTTATAGTCGCCTGGATGTTTTGTTATTTAAAAAATGCCGACATCTAAATGTATTATAAAACTGACACGAACTGCTGGGCAGACAAAAAATCTTTTATTTTAACAAAATAGTGGTCTTTATCACTTTCAATTCGTTTCATATAAAATGCACTACACACTACACAGCCCTATTCTAAGAGCTTCACATAAATTTGATAAATTAATCAAGTAATTGATAAAATTATTGAAAATGGTTTACATGACAAGGAGAACCGAAGCAAGTAGCGTGAAGTCTGAAACCGAGTTACAGTCGCGAGCGGCGGCGGCGGCGGCGGCGGCGGCGGCGGCGCGTCGTCGGCGGTTGACAAGTAATCTAATACAAGCAGTAACTAAGCTCCGCTAACAAGAGCGCTGCAAGCTACACACTCACTGCCATACTATATTAGACACTAAACTTCAGCAAAACGCCTGACATAATTTAATACGAAATTTGTGTGATTTGTCATTAAATCATACAAACTATTTTTTAATACAGCTCATCGTAGTCTGCTTGTCGGTAAAAAAAACTAAATGGCAGACCTAAATGACGGTTAAAATTGGGAACCTTTCTATCAATTATTCCTTGTTATCAATAAAAAATACTTCAAACGTTGGTATCTGGATTTGTTATGAAACAGGTAATATGTTAGCTGTAATATAGATGCTGCCAGACAGCCTAGATAGTTTTCTGTGGTTTCCTGATAAACAAGGCAGTGAAATGTAAGACGACACGTTAAACGAAGATGCATCACTGTTTGTTTGTCCGGGAGAGTCCGGGAGTGTAACGCATCGATATTGTGTCTGCGGAGGTTCACCAGCTCTCTCTCTTACGAGCGGATATTTGCCCTCGAGGTTAGTTTAAAACTTCATTCGCTAATTTTGTGCTCGATCTTAAAAGTTTGCTACAATGGTTTACAGTAAGTGTAAGTACTTTGTTGAGTTTCAAGTTTGCCAAGTGAAAAAGTTACTTCCAACTTATTGTCGGTCTAAGTAATAAACTGTAAAAATTTATGACTACAGTATTTTGTTCAAAATATACGAATTGTAGAAACACATTTTGTTACTCAACTTATTTTTAAAGCTGTCGGAAACCGCTATACGGCTTCACGAGCGCGCGTGACAGCGCTTTCAGCATTGATATCCATTCGACAAAACAGAAACAAAAATCAGAGACTGAAATAAAAGTGACATCAAAAATGCACGATAAAAAAGGAAAAAAATATTTTATTGCGAGTCAAAAGCGTTCTAGCTGTAAACTCGCGCCAAATAAAAGCTATCGACTACAACAATCTGCCGGAGCCGAGCATCTGTACTGGGAAAAGCGATTTAACTGCGGCTAAAAATGGCCAATAGATACACGTCATGCGGTTGTTCGTCCGTCTGTGTTGTGAGTGCCGACGGCCGCGAGCGCGCCTGTGTGCGAGCGCCTTGTATCCTGTGCATGTGGGACACAGACACAGGTCACCTTTGTTTGTTTAGTCCACGTAAGCTTGTGAGCTATATCGGTATCCGAGTCGACGTGACCTGGACTTTACAGTCAAATAATGGCCTACTGATTTACAATATTGATTGCTATTATTGATCCAGTAAATTGTATTGTTTTTTTATTATGAAAAATAAGACAAAATAATGCAGTACACTATAGTTTAAACAAAATAATTGGTGCGTGAACTAAAGCCGCTTTTGATAAATCATAATATGAACACAATATGTTCCATTTTTATACGTTTGATGACTACCTTCCTTTTTTTTATCATGAACGAATGAATAATATGAAACATTGAACGTCACACGAAATATGTTTCATGTTAGTCCCCTTTAATCGGTGAGAACTGACTTTCTTCGATGAATTTGTTTTCGTCAAACATTTTATTGGGAGTGAAATGCGTAACCATTCAAGATCTATTATTTTGGTGCTAAAATTTTGGAACCTTATATCAATATGTAGATGTAATGTAATGTAATTAGTGAAAACCAAGTTCAGTTAAGGAGCCGTATCTGAGGCACAAGGAGGTTCATAATTCCTAGACTTAGTTAGGGTCACCGTCACAACCGATAAGACGGTCTATTAATAATTGGTTATAGGTATTGGTAGGTATCTCCGCTGAATTTGTAGTTAACTTTGAAAATGGAATTTTATGTAGATAGAAGGGGGCTGAATCACAAAAGTCGTGTAACCTTCAGCCCATGTGGCTACAAATATCTTCGGTATTTTTTGCGCTAAAATTCGAAACTTCTTTTAAGGCAATTGAAAAGGTCTCTAAATGGTTATTGCTGGCAGGGGTGCCGACTGTTTTAAGTTTGCTTAGAAATTAAGATAACAAAACGCACTGACACAATACGAAATTTATTTCCTTTTTTATGGAATGCCGAGCCAAGTGTGGGAAGCCAGGGGTTCTCAACCTTGGTCCCTTTTATTCTAACACCATGTTTTAATAATCTCAGAATAAAGGCAAATTAATCTGAAGAACTACTTTTATAAATTATCAGGCTTTCAAAGTTTGTCAAAGTGATCGGGAGGTTGTGATTGTGAACTACGTTCACGTGTTTATGTGTTGCTTAGTGGAAGCATTCGTCAGTCGAGGTACCGTAGTACTATGTACTAGATAATTAGCATGTAATGACTATTTAGTCCAACAAAATCTACAGCCGAATGCCGGCCCATACTATTACAACGTTTACCTACCTACATGCCTAATTTATCACTTATACCTATACGACTTAAGCGTCGGTCATTGCGACCCCAATGTTGAGAAAGGATCACATCTGGCATTACTTTGAATAGCCTTTAGAATATTCAAGAAAGTTTGGAACTGATCATAAACTACTATTTTTTGCCTTTGTTCTAAGTGGACAATACAGCAACGAGATTGCGTTGCACGTGTGGACGTTTTGGAATTCTAGGAAGGAGAAGCGTGGCATTTGTGCTAGGAGCGGGGCGATATCCAAGATTGATAAAAAGAAGTGACGCTTGATGCTCGAGGCAGTCTGGATTACGCGGGAGGATGGAGAGGAAGGTTAGGCGCGAATGGTTCGGTCGACGATAAGAAATAGTGCGGTTGTTGTTGCGTTGTTTGTGTTGAGAGTGTAGATTCAAAGTGATTGCGTGTCGAGATCGTAAGTTGTGATTGAGATAAGAAAGTGCGCAGGTATGACTCGACGTGCACTCTACTACCGTAGAGTGCGTAAGCGAGGAGAGAGGCATGATAGCGGGAGGGTAAGCAGATTAACCTCGGTAAGTGAGCCTTACGATCTAACATTAGGTACTTGCGTGTTATATGATCTGTTTGTGTGTTATTGATAAGGTGTGATTTATTGTTTAGCAAGGGAGAGTTGAATCTCCGTCTCTTACCCGTCTCGAATATTAAAAGTTGCATTATTTATCAGAGTATTACTCCCGGGAGGGCGTTGTCCAAACTCTTTACTAGTCGTTAGACGCAATTAGCCCTAAGTTTAGATTTAAGTGGTTAGGGACCTTTTAAGGAGTTAGCACGGCGGGAGGGCGCAACAATTAAGCCTGGGAGTAAGTAAATCTGACCAGTAATCGGTCTTAAGTGTTTAAGCGAGCTTGTGTAGCGAGCGAGCCCAGGTGATCCCAGCTGTGGAGAGTGGGAAGGTCCTTGTGCACAAGTTTGTTCATACACCCAACCCGAAGGATTCCCACGCTACCTATTTGTACGGGGAACACGCGTCCGCGTTAGCATCAAGAGATTCTAAGGAATCCAGTGTTATTGTTCATACTATTATTCTATCTTTACAAGTGTATTTATTATCTCCATTTATTATTATCTATAAAGTCCACTTACGAAGTCTAATTCTTGTTAGACTCACAGTTGATATCAAATTAGAGTCATCACAGTTGTTGCAATTGTCCTCTGCATTTAGTTTATGTATGTTCATTCTATTGTTATACAAGTCTGGGGGAGGTCTGTCCAGTAAGGGTCGAGGACCACCGAAGAGGGCGGAATCAGGCGTGGGCTCTCTTTCCTACCCACAATCAAATATAACTTAAGGGTAGCCAGCATCTCTCTTTGTAATAAATATAATATAAGTAATCTATGTCAACCATATTACTATTCTTAACCACTATCTGACTTTTACGTATTTCACATAGCCTGGGGTCTTAGGGGGGGAGTTACAGTCGGAAACGAAAAAATTAGATTCTGAAGCATGGAAGCGCTAAGTTGTTAATCAATCACTTGCGATATCTCATACAAATTGTGTACATTACACTAAGTACTTAAACATTTAATTATACATCCCCACTAGTCTAAAGACACATTAAACTTAGAAGCCCGTATCAATGTCAACCCATTGTTTGTAGGACCAGCCTTAACATTGTTAATATATTGGTGTATTTGATATAAGCGGAGTAGTTGGGTGTGTACACTCAGTGAGCCGTCTCTAAGTAAGTGGGACTCCAGTAGAAAGAGTCGTCAAAGCGCTGACTCGAGGAGGTTGTAGGCGCGACCGATGGCGGCCCGCGTGATGGATGGCCGCTTCTCACTTAACACTCTTGTTTATGGCCCAACTGAAATACACCTCCCTAATGCCGAATAGAAAGAACGTGATAATAGGGTTACGGTAAGTATTTCATTTTATTATGTTTCAGGGATATAATGCTATACGAAGCTAAACCATTTTTTTTATTTTTAGACGTTTAAATAAGTTCTCTTCCGCTTATTTTAATTAAATGCAGTCTCTTGGCAAGCTTTCTTATTAAAAGTGTAATTAGAATCGAAATTATCCTATGCAACTACGAAGAAACCCAATTTTGTTATTCTGCTAGAAATTTAAACGAAAAATGTGATAAATATTGTACAAGGTTTGCCAATAAGTTAACCCTAGAGTGCTCGCGCTATGAGCATTTTGCCGCCCGCGGCACAATTTTCGTTATATTTTGTGTACTATGCATTTGTCATGTTCAAGCGTCCATGTAGCTGCCCCCCTGTCTTTCAACTTCTTGTGTTAGAAATAAAAATTAAATCAGTGCGCGAATTACTGCAGGAGACAAAGGTTATTGGAGGTGTGTCGCGTTTCGCGGCAAATTGCTCACCGCGCGACTACTCACGTTAGTAAAATTTATGGGTCTTAGTTTTTATTTTTGTTGAAATATTATTCATTTTCATTGCGTATAGTATTATTTCAATGTAAATATGGTATAATATAAATTTTTATTTGTTTTAATTAATTATTGGCCCTTGTGTTTATGTTTTATTTTGTTTAGTTCATTTCATATCGATACGTCCAATATTTCTGAAAGAAATTGCCCTGGCTAAGAATAGACCACATATTGTTAGGAAATTTGGCGTGAACATCTTACAGAAATATCTGAGATACCAAATCTCTCGATTTGTGCCACCGAAACATCAAGATATACCCTCAGTTCGAGAAGGTATATGCGTCATCAAAGAAAAATAGAAGGACAAAAAAGGGTGCATTTGATGTGCAATGTTACTGTGCAACGAACATCGCATGTACATGTGCCAAGATTTATTTGGTGAAATACATGCCGTAAATGACGAAAACGAATAATGTTGTTGGTTTGATAATTTTTACAGTAATAATTATGAAGAAGTTCTAAAACACCAAAAATTATTACCTAAGATTTCCCAAAGCATTTTTTTCTAATTTCTTATTATAAGTTTTTGAAAAAAGTTTTCTATTTTTATAGTTAATGGTCTATTTTATTATTAAAACATAACAACAAATGCATATGACTCCGTATTAACAAAAAAAATTGCGGCGGCAAAATGCTCCCTACGCGATTACTCGCGTTTCACGAGAAGGCGCGACTACTCTAGGGTTAAGCAGAAGCGACCGGCAATAATGAAATTAATTGTTACAGAGCGGGTCGCGCCTCCACTTCTTTGAAGGGGAAATTGTTCACAGAGTTTCGTAATAACTTGTAAAACCTTCGTAGTTCGGGAGCACAACCTCTAACCTACAACGAGCTCTTTAGGTGAAATAAAGAAAAACATATTTAGAATTTAGAATTTTAGAATGTGGTAAAGCTAACGTCAATTTAAGGTGGAGTGTTTATATTCTTTAAATTCACTCTTTGTAAGTGCGTCTGAGCTTTTGAGCACTTTTTGTGAGCTCTAAGTTAAATCTGTCTTAATGTACTTTTTAGTGTACAGAAATATTTTTTTATAGTCCTAAGTAGTGGCCCATTATTTTGAATCGATCAAGTCTTAAGTAAGTTGATTCGGAGCGTGAATAGCGGCTGCGATCGCCGAACAGCCTGCGAATAATTGATGGAGGTGCGATGTGAGGTGGAACACTAATACACACTAGTTACTGGACCTTATTTATTACACATGCCACTAATGACTAATCTACTGTGTTTGTCAGAAACATACCCTATTGAGAATAAAAAAATCGCACACGGAGTGCTGTTATCATATGGAAACTACCTTACTTTACTGTTTAAAAGTAATAGACCCATTTCAGTAGGACAGACTGTAGGTAGTAGAAGCTAGTAATAAGCGTATTAAGTAGATAATTTATAAAAGGAATAATAATTTTGATGTTTTATGAGGCGAGAACGCACCGCCGCCATTTCTTTGCTCATTTCCTCATTTAGATTCATTTCCGGCGACAGCTCATCGCGGCGCTCGAGTCTGCTCGACGCACAAATGTACCAGAGCATTGAAAGGTAACACATATTTGAAATTGCCTTTATTAAATTAATATTTTCAATTCACCAAATAGGCTTAGCGGCAAATCACCTTTGAATCTGAGGGTTTTACTAATTTTAGTTAAAAAAGATCTAAAAGTAATTTAAAATAAAAAAAAAAAACAAAATCCTCTTTTATGTTAGAATAACATGTTTAATATTCAGCTGTATATTTATTTACTTTACTCTATTATTAAATTGTTCAGGTTTTTTGATTAAAATGCGGCAGTTTCGAATCAAGTGGGAAATAGCAACAAGGCTGTTCCGAAAAGCAATTATGTGAAGTTAAGTACGTGGCGCTTGAGTTGAGCGGTTGCGGCACAACTCGGCTCCGGCGGAGACAAACAACTTTCTTATTATGATGGCAAATTCTTCAAATTTATCTGAGTTTCAAACGCTAACTTCTGAAAATTGTGGCCATGTACCAACAAAGTAAGTTATTGGACATACTCCTTAGACAACTTCAAATGGACATGCCTACAGATGTAATAAAATGTCTACCGCGTGTTGAAGAAACAGACAAGATCATAAAACATAAATGATTTCAGTTTCATGTTTTCGAAATAAAAGCTGTAACTTTTCCGAGTTTGGCCAAAAACCCTTTCACCAATTTCGCCAAGTTCTTAAATCTCTTTGCACAGTTTCCCACCAGCGACTATTGGGCATATTGCGGACTATACTCACCGTCTCGCAACAGTGGACACCTACAGACGCGGCAATCTGTATCTAATTGAATACAACGCAGGAACAAGCGACCCAACCGAGGAGCTAGTCTTGAGGAAATTGGCTGGATGTCTGCTTGTAAATACATTGTGGAGGTTGTATTGTACACGCTAGAACTACAGACATTAAACGTAGAAGGTCCAAGTAAATAATTTCTTAGTATACGGGTGTACAGCTCAGAAAGTCATATCCCAAGCCTGAATGAAAACCTCGACAATTCAAAAATAAGAGTACTTACCTATTTATGTAAGAAATAATAATTAATATTATTTCTTAGTTATGAGAAAATTTGTTATTCATCATTTCTAAAGAGCAGAAATAAGATAGTAGGTCAAACAAGGTGGTAGACGAAATCCTTTTGTGTCCAACCGGATTAAAAGTGGTTAAAGGCAGGGAGCTGATGATGTTGATTTATAATTAAACGCAAATTGGTGCACAATGATTCATTCCACTGTCCGGCGATGACAGCAATGGGAGCAAAACAAAGAGCCTTTGCAAATCACAAAATAGTTGAACGTCAAAGCAAATTGCCCACTAAATTAGGTTAATTTACGACACGTCGCGCGTCCCGCTGTAAGCCGGCGGAGGCCTCCCGCCGCGTTACAAACACACGGCACTTATTTTGATAGAATTTTATGAACCTGTTAGCGGCGTGAGGGATGAGTGAAATGAAGTGCTTACATAATACTAGCGGCGGCGCGCGGCCTCTTCGCGCCTCGCAGGTTCTTGGGTGGTATTTCATCATAATCTAATATAAACCATTTATTTATGTCAATCTCAATCTTTTTGTTCGATTTATCAATTTTAACTGAACAAAGAGATGCTTTAGCGATGATGTTTTATTTTTCGATAAAATAATTCAGTAAAAAGTGTATTCGCCTGAAGGTGAAAAGCTTTTAAAAAAACTTATTTTAATGTTCCGTTTTTTTCACTAAAGTCTATAAATATTTAATGCTACGAGTATAGCAATAATGTATTCTATGTGAGAGTCACCATTTTTAAAAACTCACTCCCTTTGTTTATTATGTAAACATTTGAGTAACGATATTGAGTGAGAGAGATCTTGTAGTTATTTTCAAAAATATAAGAAGCCGTTGTAATCGGTTGGTTCAATTACCCGCGTGTCTCGCGCCGCTCTAATTAACTTCGGTAAGTACAGACACAGGCGAGACAAGAGGCAGTTGGGGCACTCTGAGCTGCAATTTTGGTCATATACTCGTATTTAATTAAAAATCGTATTTTTTTTTTGTTTGTAGCTGAGTCTGAACAGTCAAGTCACACTATCAATTATCAAGAAATAAATTACGGACACGTTACAAACACACGTATGTACACTAATGTAAACGGTTGTTATTGCTAAACATAGCTTATTAAAGCGTAAAATCAAGAAATTCACTATTATCGTGAAAGAAAAATATGTTTATTTCGTAGGACCTCAAGGATCACTCAAAAATTAAATATTATTCTCTACAAAACTACGAGTGCTACGAGTGCTACGAGAGTGCTACGTCGTAGCACATTGCTCCGATAATCGTAGAGCAGCCGTTTCCGCGCGCTGTGTAAGCGCTACAGAGTGTAAATCATTACTCAAGCACGGTTTTATAAGCTCTAAGCGCATTATTCTGACGGAAGCTGACGAAGCATAGCTTGCAGTGCTTTATCATTTACAAAACTAGCGTAATTATTTCATGACTTCGCTCACGAATTTATCAAAAATCTTTGCCAACTTTAACTATTTTTTACGTTATATCTATAAAGCATAGCTGTGTATGTCGTAGTAAACAGACGACTTACTTTTTATACAAACATATCGACTCAAAGGCCTTGATAAATTAAAACTAATATTCGACTTATTCACTGAACAGTAACAACCCCGTCTTGAAAGTGACACCCGAATTACTTCAAACTTTAGATTCGAGATTAATTAGCTCTGTCAGTGCGTAACTGGCTTTCAAAACTACGACTCAAGGAGTTAGAAATATACACTTTGGTATAAAAACGTCAGATAAGAGACAAGTGAGTAGGGGCGGCACTTTGTAGAGATCGTCTTGATTGCTACTCTGATATTTTCGCTGAAAATTGCACTCCGCAAACTGTCACGACATAAATTATGGAGCTTTGTGTTTTGATTCGAGGAATAATGAGGAAGGTTCAGGCGCGCCCTCTGGCGGCCGCCGGCGATGTGCGTCTAACTGGATCGACATACTAGTTCACAATATTACAATGATCAACAGCAGTTGGGAATTTTGGTGTCTCATGATAATTTTATAATCATGGTAAGATAAGGGAGTATACGCTATTTATATAAAAAATGTAGTAAGCTAGTTGATTAAACCAATATTTTTAATTTTGAAAATAATATTTATTTTCGAATAACTAGATACAAAAGTTTGACAGTCATCAAACAGGACGTGCCGGCCGGATATCAATTAAAAGTCTCTGAAAGAATATGAAAGTTAAGGTATCCTTCTGAGTGTTTGATTTCAAAAGGGTCAGTCGGAGCGCGAGGAATTTCACTTAAAAGTTATTTGCGGGAGTCGACGGCTTGTTCGAGTAATGTGAGAACTCGCGGGATGAGCTCTACACGGTATGACGAGATTAGGTGATCGTTCAAGCTTTAAAGTAAACTTCTTTTAACGATAAACTGAAAAGAAGGGGTTTTGAAGACGTTTTTGTATCGCTGTAGAAATATTTTGTTCATTGTGTGTACTTGTGTACACAATCTTTTGTTGTTAAAAAATAGGTGCTGAAACGGGAATACTTCCATATAATGATACATGACATAGTAACATTTTCATAAATAAAAAATGTTTTGAAATGTTACGAATTTATCTTCGACTTACGAAACTTCAAGGTCACATTCAAGGTTTCGTATTGCATGTGGTAGAACTTTATCTGACATTTATTGTATGTACCACAAACTATCATACAAATTGCATTTAATTTTCCGGTGGAATGCACCTACGAGTAGATCCAGCTGTGAGCTAAGCCATTATTTTATCTTCCTAAATAAGCAAATGGACAGAACCTAAACGAAATAAACAATGATTTCAAACAACAGAAATTAGTTCACTGAAGGCAGTGTCGGTCGCGCTCGTGCGCTCGTGCGACACGACACGACACGATGCTGAGCTGAGACAAACGGTGTGCAAGCGTGCCGTGCTTGTGACATTCATTCTACAATAATATCACTGTACCTTATACAAACTTAATGCATTTTTTTTTTAAATATATAAAAAGTATAATAAAATTATTGTTATTGTAGATATAAATATATAATATGTAAGTAGTGAAAATATTGTGGATATTTTTAATCCACCAAACTGTTAAGAGAGAAATATGAGAAGCTAAGTTCCATCTACATTCGGGTGTAGATAGATTGGGGGTCGTCTCGCGAGTCACGGCTTATGATCGAAAGCGAACGAGGATATAATCACGTGCGAGATTGATGTCGGCAATAAATTAATTACAGCCGAGACTCGCTCGGGATGTGAGACGGATCGAGCGCCTTTTGTACGAGTACCTCATATTATCTTAATAATTCGTTTGTCTTGAGCCCATGTGACAGCAACTATTGATCATCGGCCCAATGATTGCGCATCAGGATATATTATCTGCGCTCGACCTCAAACGTAGGAACAACCATCATAAAATAGTTATACATAGGTGCCGCCAGTTTGAGTTGGTAATTTATTTTTTACCGAGAACTGTTATGAGTTTAGTTTGAAATTTTATTCAGACTGAAACGTTTGTCATCAAAGGAACCAAAAGAGATTAAATTAAGAAAAAGTGTACGATCATTATTTGCTACCTAGTATAATATAAATAATTAAAGTAAGTGCATATTACGAGTAAATTAATCTTGTGACGAAGTAATACCAGGTGCAATGTTGATTCATAAAGAGTCTTTAAGAAATGAAGGGACAAAAGTGTTCACAGAAACTTCAAACAACGACTGACAAAGAAACGCCCGTTTCTCATACTTTGTAACAATAAATTGTTACTTTGTGTAATTAATATCTTTTACTGCTTCTTCTGTTTTAAGAACAACGCCATCAATTATACACGTAATTGCCAAACCGAAAAGTGTAGTTACCAATGTTACCATGAAAAACTGCTCGAATAATACAAGTTTGCAAACATCTGTGACAATTTTAGTTTTTGTAAAGTTGACCACTCGCACTCGCGCGCTCGCCGGAATAAATTCTCTTTCTCCTCGTAGTTTTAAATAGTTGCCTGCCTAACTGCCGTACTAATGTTCGCTTTTGAAGTTCCCACGTATTGTAAAATGTGCAGTACGAGTAGCTATGAAAGTCCTAAAGAATACTTTAAAACTGTAAGTGCACTTGCATTACATTTGTTTTTGTTCTAGAAAGCTTGTGCTATTGTCTTCAGAAATAGGTAAAATATACAATGTTAAATACAATTAAAGATTGTTTCCAACAATGTGCCGTCTATCAAGTAATTACTATAAGCGTGTCTCCCGCTCGCCGTTAAAAACTTGAAAAATGACCAGCCCGGCCCGCGCCGCCGCCGCCCGCGCCGCGCCGCCGCCGGCCAATTACATCGCCATTATAGCGGTATGTCGCCGCTACTCTCCAAACAAAGCACGAGCCAAAGTGGCAAGCTATTAATGTATGTACCCTGGATAGTATTTCACATCGGACTTAAATTAAACTCGGCTTAAATTGACATGTAGTGTTGTGATAAGAAGTGGTTTTCGATTGGTACAATGAGCACCTGACTTACAATAGAACTGGGTTAAGATGGCTATCAGGATTGGGTTCGATCGTAACCGCATATTATAGGAGTGCAAATATACTTAAGCGAGGAACAGAACTGATGGTAAAATTCAAATGAATTAAGTTTAACTCAATTTTAGCCGCCAGCTGGTATGCTATGCTAAATCGTCGCTTACAACATTCACATGGAGCCCAATGAGTCGATTTAAACGTTGCGTGAGTCACTCACTACTAATGTCACTTGACTATTTAGCGAGTGTTGTGCGTGACATGTGACGCTCTGTGGCGGATGACATGGCCGTGGTTCATTGCAATTACTTATCATGGAATTTAGAAACATTAAATATGCAGGTCGTTGTGAATTGTTGATCCTTTTGTTAAATCATCGTCATACTGCAGGCAGGGCGTCGGATCCCTCTCTGAACTCACCTTGTTTTTATTAAATAGGTATTTACTTTGGTTAATATATTTGTACGCTAAATATCAATCACATAATAATCGGTATTCAATATTAATATAGGTACTAAAAGAAACAATTGGTCATCTGTATCTCATTAAATTTGGCGTTCATGAATCCTCTTACCGGAGTTGGGGCGAGCCGTGGCCGATACTCCGATATTAATCCCAATAACGAGATAAATAAAACGATTCCAAAAGAGCGGAATCCAATCAGCCGGCGTGTCCGCGCCCCGCGCCCGCCCCGCCCCCGCCACGCGCCCGCGGCTCGCACCAACCACGCACGCATTAAGCACGTACCTATTATAAAATTCATTTGGCAGAACGTTTGTGACGTCACGAGCTGCCAAATAGAAATTCCTTTGTAAAACACTTAAAAGTACATCGAGCCTTTTTGCATTTGCCCAGAATATCGGACCCGACCGCGTGTTTTTGATTGAATATGATTACTTCGGACATACAGTCGTATGTTTTCGTATGTTCGGTAGATGGGTACTTTAAGCACGGGTCTGAAAGAGTTTTCTCCTTTAATTTATTTTTAACATAATGGTTGCACTTGAAGGATAGCAGAGTACCGCTCGCCACATCTCGGCGGTGGAAGCAGCGAAACAATGAGAGCACTCGAGCAGCTAACGCGAATATATTAGAGAGAAATATCCCAGATCCCGCTCTCGAGCTACACTTCAAATAAAATGGCGACGAAGAGAGATGAAGCATCACGTGCACGGGACGGGCTTGTTACAATAACATACACACGCTTACATGATGTTATAGACATAGGTGCTAATAATTTATCACGGGAAAGAAAAATACATGCTCTTACATCGCTGGATAGAAATCGTAACACTATAAACGAATACATCTCAAAGATATTCAAAGAGCTGACGGCATCTGAGACAATTTTGAGAAAATGGAGCGAAGCAACTCGACTTGTTAGCCGACACACTCGGCGTTGTCTCCATGCGGTGCATTATGTAGGGAATAGTTTTAAAATTATAAAGTAGGTCGAGCTGATTTATGGGTGTGTCGCGGCAGATGATTAATGTGAGATGGAGGCAGGTGAGGGGCCTCAGCCGGAGGGGAGCGGAGGGGAGCGGAGGGGAGCGGAGGGAGCGGAGGGAGCGGAGCCGGCGGACAGGTGTCACGAGTCAACAGGGATGAGTCAACAGCGGCCGCTGCTGCGGCGACCCGAGCCATATTATCTGCTACTAATATTAGCTATTCCCTGAGCTAATTGGGACTTAGAGGATGCTAAGCCATCGGATGGTCAGACGACGGTCGCGCGGCTTACCTACAATCACTCAAAATGCTAACCAGGTATTCATATCAAAGTAATAGATAGTGTTCAAGAACGGGAAATATAGAAATAGTGTAACACGAAAATAGAATGAAACAGAGTGTAAGGTGGGTCCAGTCTTTGATATCCCTCCTTTGATCAACGACGTGTAATAGTTTTATATCCGACCACTTTATGTAAAAGAGCCCTTTTATATATATGGGCATAAGCTTTGTAACGGAGCGGAGGTAACCCTAAAAAGATTTTATTTATTAGGAGGTGTTTATGCATTTACATAATATTACGATAGTGCCATGGTTTTTCTTGACGAATAATGATGAAACAACTAACCGCCGTCAGTGGCGTCCAACTCCCGTGCTCGTCGGTTCACCCGTCTCCTCTCATTTGCCTCAAATAAATAAATATTAAATAAATATCCTTGTACATTCCACACAGCGTCATCAAGTCCCAAGCTAAGCAACTTAATGCTTGTGTTATGGTAACCAGATGACTGATATAATACTGAGATACATTTTTTTATAAATACATACTTGTAGATTAGAAAACACCAGACCGGAACAAATATCTGCAGACAAAAATTTGTCCCGTAGCGGGGATCGTACCCGCAACCTCCGCGTCTCAGCCGGGCCTTCGCCCACTGCGCCACAGAGGTCGTCAAATCGCTATCAATTGCCTCCGCGAGCCGCAACTTGCGCAGTAAATCCTCGCGACCTTCCGAATAAATCTCAACAAGCGACAACTCCATGAAACGAGAGTTTCCTTCTCTCTCCCCATCTTCTGCTCATTTTACCAAGTTTCTGAAACCTTAATTTTTACTTCGTTTCTATCTTTCGCACGATGCCGGTAAACACATTCTTCCAAAGATGTGTTATTGTTTGGTATTTTCAGGTCGATCTTAACTCGAAATATAACAGTTAAGTGGGTGCTGCGGTATGCGAGAACAGTTCGCACGTGAAGAAATTTCGCTTATCTTGTAAAAGCATGAGGTAAGAAGCGACTCCGTGCCATTTACATTTTGTTATTGCTCAAACAGAACGGAATCTCAATAGCGAGCGAACAGCGCAATAACAACACGCGCGTGACGCGACACACGCGCCCCCGCTCACTAACAAACGCACAATGTTATGGGTACAATGTTTTAAAGCAAGCTTTTGTGATAAAAGGCATACCAGCATTTTCAACATGTTGATAGCTGTCAGTCACCAATGAAAGTAAATAGATAAAATGTAAATAGTGCTAATCTATGACATTATTTGAAGAATTTAATTCAAATCTGACAGATGGCTAATACTCTCCCAGATATTAAATCAGCGTTCCAGTATTCGAGTAAGAGAGTACCAGATTTTAAAACCTTTCTTGACGATCATTAAGAAAATTGGTTGTTTTATTTTCAAAGAACAAGACGTAAATGCAAATCTTAAAGTCAGGCCTAAGATAATAAACCTGAAAAGCCTACTAGGTTTTAATTTATTCGGGTTATAAAAACTTAATGTCCAGTAACTTCTGTAGCAGACTTAACAGCGATATAAAATGTTGTTTGTAGTAAACGCTGCCCGCTCAGATGACCGGGCAAACTTGCCTCGTGAAGCATGGTCTTAATGAAATAAGCGAACGTGCCTCGCGGAGCACGAGAGCGATCAAATGGTCATTCTGTTACAAATTAAATATTATTTCCATTTGGGTCAATGTTGTGAGCTATAAAATTAAAGCACATGCTCCTTATCCTTTTTATTTTTATTATCCTCGAAATCCTTTTTCACAGTTTACCTCGATTAGTACATTGATACACTGGAATAGCAGGATTACTCAGCGCCCGCTTCAACGTAACATCCAAATACTCCGAGTACTCGAAAGTATTCGATAAAATATATCGAATGCCTTTCTTATTCGGAATTCAGACTCAGATCTCGTTTTATCTGGAGCTCGGTCTAACACAGCTGAAATATTTATTCATTTGCTATCTTTGATGCAAGGACAGTGTTCCTAGAATGTATATTTGAAATGTGATGTTCGTATACAAGATCCTTGTTGGCTGAAACTTCAGATTGACACAACCTCTGTGTGTGACTGTGTGGCCTCTAATTCCCGCGCTGCGCTAACGAACTGCCGGGATGTACTCCGGGGATGTAGTCTTCCTAAACTAGCCCGTCTAGGGCGTCTAGCTTTAGCTCGGGCTTGCGTGCTCCAAATTGGTGACGCCAATTTTTTGTAAAACTTGGAACTTATGGTAAGTATATTGTAATTGAATCATACACGACAGTTTTATATATCATAGTAGTTAGGATAGTTTTTATATTTGTTGTATCTTCCAGATTTAATTTACCTACTTATTTTTTACTTAGGTAATGTGAGGGAAGCAAAATACTAAGCTGGTAGACAAACGCCTTTCCATTTTAAGTTTAAGCAGTTTTAAATGAGGGTCGTTGAATATTAAGGACTGAATCCTGATTGTAGCTTAAAAGTCATAGCAATGACTTGATGAAACAGTCAACCCGTCTCGCCGCGGCTCAACCAACGCGAAACAAATACAATTTCAGTCTCAAAAGAGCTTAAAAAGGCGACATTATCCTAAACGGCCGTTTCCGTCATTTCCCAAAACAATTACATTCCGTCCTGAACATTTCTGTGGAACAAAGATTGCAACCTCGTTCAATATTTACAAAAAAGGTCCGACGTGGCGACTACTGGTGACCCCACGCCGGCGGTAAGTGGTTACAATGAAACTTAAATGCGACTATCGGCCGATCCGTCTACTAACCTTCGTATACAACATGATTCATTCACACGTACTAGCTATGTACCTATAACTCGCTGAATGAATGAAAACAATGACCTCTTGGAAGAAAATACATGGATTTCTAGTACGTTTATCAAAAAGGCATGAGTTTCGAGCTTGTCATCGGAAATAATACATAATATTTTTAATTTCCACTAAAAGTGATTACAAATTATTGACTCCCCATTGTTGTTTAAAGGAAACAATCTTCAAAGTAACTTTTCGAAGTTCTCATGTTGCGTAGCTAATGCTACGCCGTAGCAAATACTACGCCGTAGCAGCTTCGTGTTAATAAAGGACGTATAAGAAAATCGTCTAAGTACCAACTTACGTCAACTTCGTAAGTTAACATCATTCGACTTGCAAATACTTTGATCACTTCAGAGCACATTTGAAGCCATTTATTTTAGCATTTACGTAAATAAGACAGATAAATAAGACCCAGTAACATGTGTAATAATTATTTTTACTACTAAGTACTATTATTATTATAATCAGTCATTATTTCTTAATCTCATACAGTGTATAGAACACCTCCTGAATTCCGTCCAAACGAATGATCAGCGAGCGGCGGAACGGCGTGCAGGCTCGATAAAATGTGATTTCACGTCGACATAACACCACAGACACCGACGTAGTTAGTACGGGGGGCAGAGGGTACGAGTGTGTGTAAGTATACTCGCGGCACGTTATACAATATAACAGAGTGTAGGAATGCTTAATTAAATCCATCTCAGACGCAGCGCCGCGCCGCGGCTCTCGGCCTACTCGCCTACTAAATTTAATCAACATTTCTTGAAACAGAAAATATGAGTCGACGGAGGAATTAACCCGCGATCGCGATATCCCGCGCCGACGGAACCATCCCGCGCCGACGGAACCATTCCACTCCATTCAGTCCCAACCTCCAACGAGCGCATCCGACTGCACAGTTAAGAGCTAATATATTGCTCACAAACAATTTAGCAAACAATTTAGTTTTGTAACGTTTGTTTTAAAAAGTGACTTGTAACCGTGGTTATTTAACCAATTGTGCTACCAAGAGAAGCGCTCTTGGTGAAGCTTCCACAGAGTTCGACGATGTTGAGCGGTCAACATTTGGATGGTTGGCCGCAAATGGCATTAACTGCTGAATGCTGCTGAGAGCGCGTTCAATTTTCAGTCCTGGATAAACTTTGTCGCCGTGATTGGCCACTTGCCTATACGAACTGACTTACTTTGCCAAAATGACTTAATTATTGGTTCAAACTATAAAAGAAACTCGTTATACATTACACGTTACTAAAATGTTTTAAGGAATAATTTAACACCATGAAAAAATTAAGACAAAAAGAGGCGCATTCACGAAGGGAGGCTTATTATCAGGGAGGGTTAAAAGTGTAAAAAGTGTATTATGATGATGATGATGATTATTGAAATCATTAAATTTACCGCGACGTTTGGAAATGTTTTACACTAATTCCATGAATCGCAAATCTAACAATCCAATCAACCGCGTTTCCAGTGAACTGTGTGTTAGTTGACATTACTGTTATAGTGCTAGTGTTCTTGCTACGATCTGAAATATGAATGTGCAATCAACTTAACTTACACAATTTCAACGTAGTTGTAACATTTAATTGAAAACCGAGCCTGTCCCGGATGAGAATGGCGACGAGGACCGCTGCAAGCGCCGGTGATTACTTACTTACCGGCTAGATCTCTCGTTCCTCAGAGAAATCCTTCATCTTTTTTAATAAAGCTCTTCAACATCGCCGGCACAGTAAGTACAGTGGAGCGCACAACAGATAGGTATTGAACGGCAGGCTGCTCGCAGCTCCCGCGGGGAAGGTATTGCCTGATTTTTCTCTGATTAAAGCCGACGCCGCGCGCCTCCCGCGCCGGCTAATTGAAAACCTATCTCAGGCTCTACGAGTACGTACCCCCATCAAGCACTTTCATTGATTATTGCAAAACTTCATCAAAGGAATCCAACAGTTCTCTATTACACATCGAAGTGGCAGAATTTCCATTCCAAATTAAAACCGAAATAGAAACAAGCTTCGGCCATTTGGTCCCGTTTAATATGTATGTAGTCGTGCGAGCTACCTGCCTAGCTCCCTGCATGCTCGATGAGTCGCGATTAAATAAACATTGTGCTGACAAGCGCGCTCTTAGCGATCCTGCGGAACGATTTGTGGACATTATCTCTGTGTGTTGCTGCACTCCAACAAGACACCAACTTGTAACGATGGCCACCAGAGACAGCGAGTTTAATTTAACAAATAATTTCTATTACTGCATGTGGTATTATCATAGGGCTGCTCAAACACTCAACCCGACTGTCAAAACCTCAGAGCAATCATCTTCATTGGTCAAAACAACATGGTTTTGTCTGTACTATGAAATACCGAATGGGGATTGTTATTCGAGAGCAGCAAAGTGCCCTGTAATACCAGCATCAGCCGGAGGTACTAGACGCCTGAGCTCTTCAGCCTACTCGTACCATTCTCTGTTCAAATATGAGTGCACTAATAGTGTCACGTGAAATTGAACGAGTTCGGACAAATCCCGCCTGATACCTCCTGCTCGGCCGGACGACGACGGTTCTATTACGTTCTATGGACACAATCTCTGTCCATTCAGCAGCCAGCTCCGAGCGAACAGCTCCGTCACTCTATCAAATCGAGCAAATAGTTCAAATACTTAGCTTATCATTCTACTTAATTATTGTAAAGCGTTACAATTATTGAGTGCGAAGCAGATTAGCAGCATTTAGTTTAGTTATTTATAAAGTATACCTATGTACAAAGATTTGTCTGAATCAAATTGATAAGATAAGTAACTGAATCAAAGAGATAAGTATTAATTTCATTAAATATTTCTGTCAGATTTAATGTAGTGATTCAGTGTTTCTGTCTAGTCTATGATTCACGTGCAAGCAATAATTCCATCTGATCGGACGCAGCCGCCGGCGCTACGGATGCACTTCTCACAATCCTGGCGTCTGTCTGCTCTTCCGTTGCACACTTATTGAGGACTTCTACAAGTACCTCCAAGTGGATACCGTAATACTATGAATATTAGAGATTCACGTCTCAGTGACATTTCGCTGTCACGTCCTAGTTAAGCGAAGTACCGGCACATCGCTGCGGAGAGGGTCTTATGTACTCCGAGAGTGCATTCCCCTGTCCTGTCCGATACAACTCCTACGGATTTCCCTAACTAGTGCCGAACTCGGCGGACAGCTCGAGGACCGGACGTCTAATTGAAATTGATGGAAATGTTGGATCGTAAATTGCGAGACCGACAGTTACTCTTGATAAATTCGTTGCTCTCATGTGATTCATTAAAAAAACTAAAAGTGCTGCGAGCGGTGCTCTCTACGAGCACTCACAAGTTAAACAAGAAAGCAAAAGTAAAGTTAGAAGCAAGTGGACAGTCGGACGCGGAGACGGCGGCGGCTGCCCCGCGCCGGCAGATGTGTGCGTCGGCAGATGCAGGGCGAGTAGGGCGACCACTCACCAAGACTCCAGAATTCACTTAGGGGTCGCAAAATCTCTCGACGCAATTCGATATGAGCTCTATCACCACCCAATAAGAATGAAACGATACCTCGCACCGGCGACCTACGAGTCACGACGCCGACCCTAAAGTTGTACGCATCTGTTACTTCACAATTACTTTGTTTACGAAGAAACTTATAGCAACCACGTGATAAGGTGACACTTTGGTAAGTGTTTACAATCACCCTTCTATTTGCTCTTTATTAATATATACTTGTAGACAGCGGTTACGACGCCTCACAGCGGTCGTTATAATTTTAGGTAGCGATATAAACAAGAAACAAAGTGAGTTCTAATAAAAAATTAAAGCTATCAACATCTAAGCGCGTCTAATGAAGGTTTCTCAATATCGGCGGAGGATCCGATCAGTGCGGGTTTTATTTAAAAATAATTGAAAGCCTCCGCCGGAGGCCCAGAGGGCGCGTCTAATTAGGCTTCATTAAGGACGAAACCAACATAAGACCGCGACCGGTACCCCCCCTCGCCCCTCGCCCCTGGCTATATGCGACGTGCACGCACTTCCTTCATGAAGTTCCCATGCGTTTATTAATCTCGACGACCACTGTGGCGCAGTTGGGTGAACGCCCGGCTGAGATGCGGAGGTCGCGGGTTCGATCCCCGCTACGGGACAAATGTTTGTATGTTCTGCAGATATTTGTTCCGTGTCTGGGTGTTTTCTATCTATAATATGTATGTATTTACAAAAAAAAAAAAAAGTATCTAAGTATTATATCAGTCATCTGGTTACCATACCACAAGCATTAAGTTGCTTATCTTGGGACTAGATGACGCTGTGTGGAATGTCCAAAGATATTTATTTATTATTTATTATTTATTAATTAAGTGAGCCAACTATTTCATAAATAAAACAAATGATAAAATAAATATTGTAAATAGTAAGTAGGTACCTCATAGTGTTGGAGCGGTGAAGTGGGAGGTCGCACGTGCCGCGGAACAGATCGACCAAACCCGACTAACAGGGGATTTCTTCCGACAGCGAGTCGACAGCGATTCCCAATTATTCGCACTTCCTCGCTCCGATTCTCGCGTAAGCAATTTTCTGAACACTTGGTAAAAACTTTGAAAGTGCAAAATGGATTCAAACGGTCATTGTGTTTCAGGGATACTTTTAACCCATGAAACCAATCTGTTCGATATTATACCAAGGTGATGTTTTCGTGCAAAAAAGTTTAAGTAGCTCAGTCTAAGTAACAGTCCGCTAATTAAAAGCCCTCTTGGATAAACAAGAGATAGGAACTCGTAAAAGAACATAATGATACTAGTAAATCTAGTTCTTGTTACGGCTCGAGAGTATATATTTTTGATGAAGTTCTTTCCTATTTGATGAGATAATGCTCTCCAATTATAAAAGAGGCGGCGGCCGACGCGACGCGCGCGCGCTGTAAGTGGCTGCGCAAATATTTGAGGGTCCGCAAATAAATCTCACTTAGCTAAAATGTATTCGCAGTTTAAGATATTGAGACAACGACGACATCCTGATTCAATAAATGCCCACTCTCGTTGCGTCCGAGATTTCAGTTCAATATTTTTTTTTATGAGTAGCACATTGGTTCATTTATTATTTATAACAGATCACAATCTGTAAAATGAAGGCTGATGGCTGCAAAGACAGATGCTGAAGCCACTTATTTGACTTGTTTTGGTTCGGGAAGGTCGATCCGTACATCGTCGAAGCCGAATTCTAACTAATGGAAGACTCGCCCTCGGCTCCTGCAAACTAGATTTGCGTGTAGCGCATTGGTTGTATATTGATAGAGCACGGTGCTCGCCACAAAGAGGAGCTTTGTGTGGCAACGCTAACAACCTTAGCAGTGCTTCTAAGAACGTGAACGGGAACGTGACTCTCGAACATACTCGAAAGACAATCCTTATTTACCGATATCCTTCAGAATGCAATACCATTTCGATCCAAGTACAGGTGGCAACATGGAGGTGTAACAACAAGGCAAATATCTACCCGACGCGGTGTTTGTCGAGCCAACACGACACCACGCAATATCGCCGCGCGCCACACCGCCGCACCGCCGCCACCGCCGCCACCGCCGCTGCCACCGCCGCCGCCGCCGCCGCTGGCTTGCTCGTCGTGAAGGTAGTTCGCTCTTTCACAACCGCTTAAACGTTTGCTAACCAGCCAATTGGGTTTGGGAACTCTCCGAGAAACCCATTTATTCTTGGTTCAAGAAGTAAGAGCAAATTAGTACGTAAGCCAGCAAGAAATGGTAAGTAAATCCACAGCAGCTTCTAGCTGCTGTCAAGATTTGTTAGTACTATGGCGAATATCAACAGAGAATTATAAAAGTAACACACAGGAAAAATCGTCGATCTCGATAACGACAAGGTTATAAATACATAATTTTTCATTGTTTTAGCTTACGCGTATGTACTTGATAGAAGTGAATAAATTCCAACCGTGGTTCAATTCATTGCAATTTGCAACATGTTCCCGTGTATGTGTATGTGCTCGAGTCTCTAATCTGTCCGGTTGTTTGTCCCGAGCCGAGCGAGGACACGCGCCGCGCGCCGCCCACCGGCGCCGACTCGGTTGGTACCGCTATGTGGCAAAAGGGGATTGAAAGAAAGAAAGAAAGAAAAATATGTTTATTTCATAGGACCTCAAGGATCGCTCGAAAATGTACAGTCTTAAAAACTAGTTGACTCTATTGCCTGTTCCAAAACAATTCCCTACACCAGGGAAAGAATCAGGCAAGAACCTGGTGGTCTGGGCCTAGCTTTTTTTTTTGAAGCAATCCCTTAACAATCTAAATAGTCAAGCTTCAGTGAGAAGCCAGTCAAACAAACAATGTAAGGCATGTCAGAGCAATTAAAAGTAAATGTAAAATTATCAAGATATTAGCACCTTATGAAAACATGTTGTCCGGCGTCACACATTACACTTGGCTAACTTAAGTGGTACCTACTTATATCTAGATATAAATTATTATGTCAAAGATTGTTTTAGTTATTCTTGTTTAAATAGTTTTCACTGCAACGATAAAGAGCTTGTTAGTTTCATAAATATTTAAAAAGCTTCTAATATTTTGTATTGATATTTAAATAGAACAAAAACTTAAAGAAACATAGAACTCGTCCACATCATTACAGTGCATCAAATCGGAAAATTTAGAAAGTAGGTAGCTCTTCCATGAAGCAATGTTGTTCTGATTCCCGGCGCTACTGTGTCAGTCGGGAGCGAGATCGCGAAATACAAAACAAACAATCTGCTATTTGAGCATAATATTTGATAATCTCAATAAAACCACCAAAACATGTAGGTAAGCCCACCAAGTAGGTAGGTACCAACCGACCTCCGTTCAAAAGCTATCCGATATTATAAACCTACAGAGTAGTAAACATGTTTTCGTATTTCATTCTGTTTCTAATCTTAAACCTACTTACCTCTGATTTATTATACCTACCTACATACATACTATGAAAACAGACCTCTTTTCCGTGGAAATAGGCAGAGACTACTTATCTCCATTTGCTACTCTTATTTTAGTTTTTTTATAATATGCAAACGTTGTGATAACCTATGGGACACTGTAAAATTGTATCGACGTGGTCGAAATTCCACAAAATATGTATCAAATACCTACATAGATCACGCGGTTCAGCGACTACACCGCAGCAAACAACCCCTGTACAAGCCACTATTATACAAATACCACTTCAATAATGCTTTATTAACCAAAATGCTATTAATTAGAATAATGTGTAATAAGTGCATCGAAATGGCTAAATAACGCATCGTATCGCGACAACACGCAGTTCGCTATCAATGGACACAAATTATGATGACCATCTACTTTTAGTACTTCATTTGCACGATAGTAGATACCTACTGTAGATACAACATAATATCAGTGTCCTATTGCCATGAAAGAACTTTGTTCGGCTGGCTCTCCACTGGAGTTCAACTGCTTATGGCGGCCATAGACGTAGGTACAAGTAATTTGATCAAACAAGCTAGTTCAAACAGTTTGGTCAAATTGGCATGACTGTCTGTGGTAAAATTTGATCAAATTTAATGTCAAATGGAAGGAAGAAATATGTTTTTTCGTATTTTTATTTGACCAAACTGTTTGAACTAGCTTGTTTGATCAAATTACTTGTACGTCTATGGCCGCCTTTACTTGGGTTATAAATGGATTACCAAAAAAAAGCTAGACTAACCACACACCACTACACACCATTTCGCTATTTGATAGGTAATTGTGTTGGTTTCTTGTTGCGTTGAAACAGGCAGTAGTAGCTCCCAATTCGTTTCAGTGTGATCCTAAATTTCTGTATTAATTATTTTGAGTTTGACTTCTTTCTCATTTTCTATTTTAGTAAAGGCACGGACATTCGTTATAAGCAACTTTACGTTGAGGTGGGATAACCTCAGTCTGTTTGGGTAATTCAGTGGAACGTGATATCAAGGGATGAGATGATTTTCAACAAAGACGTCAATAAAGCTTGCTCAAGTGTACCGTTGTCAGATAGGCGTAATGCAACGTGACGGGCGGCGGGACGAGGGCCGCCCTCTCGTCCTTGCTCGCGGCACTAAACGCTCCTATTGAAACTATCGCTCAAACTTCATTATGTTAGTACAAGACTCAACTTTACTATGTGTACGAGTAGTATCATATTAGGAGATAATGTAATAACTCTTTACCCATCAGATGCAGCTATTACTTCCTACGGATATAGAAGTAGGTGTCAAGGATGCGAGGAGCCGCACGCGACAGGGTGCATCAAACATATTCCTCAAAGAAATCTGAATGGCAAGCAAATATCTATGAAAGTAAAAGAGCACAAACTTTATCTACAGATTCCGATTCTAAAAGGAAGAAGTGAAGGGGTTCTTCATGGCGCTCGTGATAATGTAGAGAACGTTCTCTAATAAATCTTTAAAATACGCATTTTAAAAGGACGTATCGGAAATGAGCTCCTCTCACCGAAGTTCCTAAATCATTCCCTTTTATGCTAATAGCCTTCTGACGTCGCGATCCGGTGCTGATTGCGAGCGCCGCCCGCTTTATGCGGGGAATATGAACATTCCAGTACTTTGTCACGGGAGCCGACCGCAGCACTCGCGCGACGCGGCGGTCCTTCTTTTATGTTTAGGAACAACAACGACAACATAAAATGCCTGTTCCTCACTCCACAAACATGGCCTTGTTGTATAAATGTTTAACGTTTTCGCATTAGAAGATGCGAGCGAAGGACCATGGAGATTGTCACACGCTGGCTGCGAATGATGATGATGAGCTTTTGATCGCATTGTCAAATAAACAGTGGCGTTTTCTTTAAAATAAGCCGGGATATCGAATAAACAAGTTAATTCATAATAGAATGCGCTGGAACAGGTTTCAGAGAGCGTCAGGAAGCCACACTCCACTCCGCGTGAATTATTGAGTGCGATGGAACGGGATGTTGCAAATATGGTAAAATATGTTAAGTTCCGCACTTACTGCTCTGATGAAATTATAATCATGGCGAGAGATTTATTAGGCGAGGGCACGTCCCGCCGCCGCCGCCATCGCGCCGGCAGAGGGCGCGCCAGTGCATCTCTACTCACTCATGTAGGTACCTACTTGTATATCATACTAACTCTCAGGTACCTAATACATACAAAAGGACAGCAGAAGAATGCATTCTTACCATCGCCAAAGTTGTTCCAAAAATACAACTCTAACCCTCGAAACATCCCCAAAATCCCAACTTAGTCCGAGTCTCAAACTCAGTAACCAAGGTGTTGTCATAAAGTTTTTACACCCCACATTGTATTATACGAGTATTATACAATAGTTAAACCTAATTAATTTCAGGTGGTTCCACGCTTCCGTTTGAGCACCTAGTTACTTCATCATCAAACGTCGGGGCGCCCATTAGTGGAGCTAATAAGGCAACCAATCCCCGATGTAATGCCTGGAGTAGTCGGCGGCCTGCGCCCGGCGGCGGCGGTACTTACACCTTCGCTCGTAAACCAGTAATAGTATACTATATGGAGGCGTGAACTTGCTCCTGTTCACAAATGAAGCCGCAGCCAACTAAAAACAACAGCTTCGTATATAAATAGTTCTATCGTCGCTATTTCTTTGATTTGACATTTCAAATTACTCGTGTTTTTGTCAACGAATGTCAGTTACTGTCATGGATTTGTAATATTTATGAAGTAGGTACTACGAGTATTTCTCGTTTCCTAAAGCGATTGTAGAAACGAAGGTAAGGTACCTAACATGGCTTGTGGTGTGCTTCTAACAGCTCTAGAGAACCACAGACCAGCTAAGCATCTAAAATAGATTCCTTTCTATCAAAACATTGTGTTATTTGGTTTTACGATATTCAAAAATCTGTTAATAACCAATTTTATTTTGTAGCCAAATTTTAATAGAATTAGTCAATTAGCGCTGAAAGCACTTTAATATTCAGAATATCAATTCAATTTGTTCGCGTCCATTGTATCGAAACCGCCGATATAACAATGAGGGTATTCAGACGGGATCTAGTCCCGTCTACGTCCCGTCCCGTCCCGTCGCCACTGCGCCCACGTCCCGTCGTCGGTCGCGCAGCGCCTCCAATCACTTACGCGATGCCATCTCGGCCGGCGCCGGCAGGTGAGACGGCGTTTCGTAGATTACACACTTTTTGGAATATTTTTGGGTATCTGTCTGAGTGGATGTGAGTACATACCTATTTACGATAGGTGTTTGGGTTTGTGACGATGCACATGTGCAATAAATAAAATAAATAAAAGTGAAAAGGTACATGATGTGCAATGTGCATTCACTTTTATGTTTCAGTTAAGGTATACTTTGACAAAACATAGAATTTGTTTGTGCAAAAAGCATATGATGAGTTTCTAAAACCAAGAGCATCTCTTTACCGCAGGCGCGGCAGAACGATGTTCTTGTGTATTATTCATGGCTAATACAAATGAAACGTAGCTATTAAACTTTGAATAATGGAACACTTACCTACCTACCTACCTAATGTTAATGTGATGTGAATTGAATACCGTTGCGAATTGAATAGACTGTGAGTGATACTGTATCTCATTACCGCGGTTATCGGCTTTGTAAGCCGCCCGAGGGAGGGGGTTATTAGCCATGTCATGTGCATGTCGACGACCAAACACACCAACTTATACATTTCAATATTATTACTCATTCTAAAGTGTATTAGTCTGTTGGCTTCTACAAGCTTTGCTCAGATACGTACAAGTAAACATGTTGATGTACCGTAGACAATGTAGGTACACTAGCATAACAGTAAATAGCGCAGCACAACGCCGCGCCGGCTATCAGCGCGCGAGCTAATTCCATTTCCATTTAGTAAGTGCATTCTCTTCGCGTTATTTTCAGTTTGCATTAGATTACCGCGGGATGCCGAAACAACGGACTAGTCGCCGCTTGTGGTTCGTGACGTGATGCTGCTATTACTAGCTCATCACCGCGCCCCGCCCCGCCCCGCCCCGCCCCGCCGCGCGACGCTGCACAAAGCAAACAAGTGGAGCGAACAAAAACTTGAGAAAGAGACCGACGGACGGCATAACGCCCAAACGAGCACTCAACATGCGGAGTAGTTTGACAAACGAGTAAAAAGAGATAATGCGAAAAGATAAAATATGCTATAGTTTATAAAGGTATTTTTTTTTTATGGAGACACTATCCGCGACGCCATGCGCCACTGCAGCGGAGCATGAACAGTAAAACAAAATAATTAGAATCGTCAAATGTTTCTAATAACGATCAAGTTTTTGTTATCTAAAGTAAATTACATAGGTGCTGTTTGCCAGCTCCCAGCTCGTCCCATCGTCTCATCGAGTGAATGATTCGATAGATAAGGCAACCCTTGAAATAAATAGGCATTTGCCGGCTCCCCTCCCTCGGCCGCGGACCGGACGGCGGACGGGGACCGCCAACTCGACTCAAACAATATACAAAGCGGCTCGAGACTGCGAATAGCCTCGCGCATCCATTCTTAGAGAACGGGCGGCTAACACACCGAGTGTGTTAAACACATAACTTTACACAATATGGATTTTATAATTTCATGGTTCCTGGGTATTCTTTTCAAATTATCATGTTTTAGTAAATAACTGAGATTGAATTCAAATAAAATACGTTAGTTACTCGTATTTGAACATTGGTTACATTTTTTTGTATCTAAAAGTGCAGAATGCCGAATAAAAACTGAAGTATTCGCGCTATTAAAAATGAGTCTTCGGACGGCTTCTGACTCGTTTCACTAAAGTTTTCCCGCAAGAGAGCCTCCTTTCCTTGCACACGGTTCCTTCCCTAGATCTTGCAAACAATAACTTTTACCTGGATAAAAGCTCCAATTGTTGGTTGTGTTTTGTGAGAAGGTACGTTTCAGTTATAATACTTGTTGAATTACTTGGTGTAAAGTGCTATTCCAAGAATAAACTTAGAAGAAGCAAAATATTGTTTCTGTAACTTTCTGTATGTTGTTGTACTTAATAAAATTCTTATTTATTTATTGTATTGAATTATCAAATCGGATTAACATGAACGTTATGTCGGCGTAACCATTTAAATATTAAATAAATATTCCTTATTTCCTTTTACTCATTTTAATCTAATGATATCTATTTCTAGTATGAGGTAAACCTAAGCAAGCTCTTTTCTTGATACAACTGTTGAAGTATAACCGTCTAGCTCGGTGTGCCTCAACCTTTCGCCGACCTGATCTAACAGTTTCACGAAGCCGAAAAAAGGCTTCTTGGCAAAATCTACGTCCCATTAAGCGAATATTGGCGATCTATCACGGCCGTCCCCGCCCCGCCCGCGCCCCGCAGCCGCCCCGCAGCCGCGTCCCATGTCACGGAGAACAAACTGTCCGAGACAATCTCAGCGCTGCGCTGACCCGCGCCGCGCCCGCGCCCGCCCCGCTCGCCTACTATGTGGAATGTGAGCCCGAGAAGGGACATTATTCCAAAGCATCCCATATAAATCCGCGATAGTATTTAATTTGAAACTTATAGTTTCCGGTCAGTAAAGCGTCTAGTCTGTCTGTCTGTCTGTGTGATGCGAGTGAGGTGCCACAGACTATCCAACAGTTAGTGGGTACCTCTCAACTCCTTCGCACAATGAACCTTCTCAACTCTTTACCTGAACAATTCGTAACATTTCATCCATTCTCAGGGAGCCCCCATTTCCTATCCAGATTAAAATAGTTTAAGAAAGTACTCTTAATAATAATTCTTCGAAAGTTTTCTGAAGCGTCGTTAACACCAGTATTTAATTAAATTATTTTTTAATTATAATATTATGGTGTGGAGGTAATTTGCGTGAAAAGTATTCGTAAGTAAGGGTTATTATATTTATTACCTTTGTTATTAATTCCAGCTTTCTTTTACCATAAATTGTTAAGGTTTGACATTTGAACAAAGTTTTTCTTTTTTTGCGACTTAATGTCTAGTATTCGTATGCGATATTTTATAAGTAAAAACTTTCTGATCTGAAAAAAATCAAAGTCAAAATAAATGTATAGTTAAATATTAATTAAAAGCCTTGATTTTTGAGAATTTGCAAACAAGTTAAAATAAGAGTGCACTAAAAACGGCCGACATCATTATTCTCAACTTAATCACTACTTGTTGAGTCGTCCGATGCTCGCCGACACTGCTACGCCGTAGAGTGCTACGCCGTGGACTGCTACACCGTAGAGTGCTACGCTACAGAGTGCTACACAGTGACTACGGCGTAGCTGTGTCGTAGGGCTCCGGTCTATGAAATTCTTCGTGAAAGTCTGATTTGGTTAAAACAGAGCAAAACCAGAAGATATCCAGGTAGGGTATAAACACAATATTTACTGTTTTTATTGGCTTTCTTAAAACGGCGCGGTGGTTTCTCGTTCGAGCGGTACATCGCAGTATTAATTAAATCGGGTCAGAAGCAAGCAAACTGGAATAAACGCTCCAGTTACACTCGTTGCAATGAAATATTTCGTCAGAGTCAGAGTTGGATCGAGTGCGTCGGCCGGTCACGTGACTCGTGGGGCACAAGCCACGCGCGCCGGCTGATGCATGTCATTTATATGTGCTCGACTGAACCAGTGCGCATCAGCGTAATCTTTTGTCGAAGTGCGATTTTAAAAATGTCTCAAATACTTCGTTATACATATTTGAGGAGTCTCACCACATTTCTATTGACATTTCTTTAGTTGCTAAAAGAAAACAAGGCAGAAAATTGTGTTTGATCGAAGTAAGCATGGAGTCAAGTCTCTTAAACTATGTTATGAGCATTTTTTATGTGAGTCAATGTTTATTAAACTCTTGAGCATTTGGCCTGCTCCCCATAGGGCAGTCCCCACTCCGCACGTTGTACCGCGCGGCGACCGACACGAATTATTCCAGTGCATTCCTTTAGCTTTCATTTACGATTTAATTCCAATATATTTTCGCTGTATATAGGTAGTGGCATGCAGTCGGCCTGCGCGCTACATCCCGGCGGCGTCCATCCGAGCGGGGAGCGACGCGACGCCATCATGCGACAAGCTATGTACTCGTACGAGTACCTACCGTGCTGTGTTCCAGCCAATCAAGATGGTTCGCTCTCAAACAATGGAATGAAAGTAAGTATTCATTTTTACATTTGCCACCAGCATCTGTTGTTTGCATTTTCTTTAAATAGACTTAAAGATTTGTTTCTATTGTATTACTACTGTGTAATTTAAAAGTGAGTGTTTTAATTAGTTATTGTCTTAAAGGCGCAGAAAAGGGCACTCTTGAGTCATGTAAAAATGCATAGTTTTATAAAACAGTAAGTTGGTATGAGTATTATTTTATCTGTGGTATGAGCAAGTTGCCAACTTTTTAATGCATAACTGTAAATTAAATGTAGTATTTCACCCTACCGGACCCCGATATTGGTTCTCCATTGGAAATAACTCATCGAAGGTAAAAATCATTCAAAATTAATATTTCGGGATTCAATATGCAACCAATAAAATGCAGCTTCACTTTATTCTCGGGACATCAATTTCAACTGTCACAGGAAATAACGATATCGGGAAGAACCAAATAAAAAGCAATAACGGCTCTCAATCGCAGCGGCCGGAGGAGGCGCGATTACCGCGCGCCCGCCGCCGCCGCGCCGCCCCGGCGCGTCGGCTTGTACATATTCCACGTGTCGGCCGCTCAGGTGCCCGTCCCCGCTCCGGTCCCGTCCGGCCCGCTCGGGCCCGCTCCGGTCCCGTGTAGCTACCGGACCGGACGGTCCGCCTCCCGGCCCCGGCTACAATTATCAGAGTTTACGAGGTCGACGCGGTGCCGTTATACTTTTATTGCTCGTTTGTGTATCTTTAAAGAGCAATTGCGTTCATTTGATCTTGATAAGCAATAATAGTCATTATTATTTTGAGGGTTTTAAAATTATTTTGGAACGATATTTCTTGTGAGTTTTGTGATGTTTCTTGATAATGAAATACGCGTCGCAAGCCGGGGACTAGTTTGTCCCCGGCGGGCGTCCTTGCGACGCGGACCGTCAGACTCGCGGCCAGCCGGCTTATTATGACCGTTTATAGCGATTCAGTCTAGCTAAAGCGCTGACGTAAAGTTTTGACAATCAGAACCTAAATTAATTTACAGATGTGAGCAATATTAATAGGTAAGTAGGTAAGTACAAAACGAATAACTCTTAACTACTACTAGTAGAGCAGGCCGGCCCCCTGGGTCAGCCCCGCGGCCGTCGCTCTACCTCTAGTCCTCTACACACAACTTCATTGTACTCGTATCAACATTTTACACACAAACGTTTTAAAACACCTTGTTTATAAAGCTATCTTAACACACGCACCTACACACGTCCCTGAATACTTAATCATAAGATCCCTATGTGCGTAGTTTTCCATTGTGACATGTGGTCCGGACTCCCCTTACGTTACATAAACAATATTTACAATAAGAGTCGCAGCGCGGCTGGCAGCGCCGATATCAGCATCGTATACTCACCGATACAAAGAGACGTGTCGGTCGAGTGGGACAGTACCTTGACCTTAATTCGGTCGTCGATTCAAACTCATAACTTGCACCATACATATTTCTAAAAACTTCTTAGACCATATCATTGTCATGGAATAGTACGGTATAGTCTGCAAAGACATAAGACACAAGACAAAGCAGGACGGGACAGGGCGAGGTACTCAGTGTCGTCGGCTCTTGGCCAGCTAATTGTATCCTCGCTCGTCGTTTGGCACACGCGCGCACTCGCCCGCACTCGCCCGCACCGGCCGCCGCTGGTAATGGCGGTGTCGACGATATTGTGCCCAATAACAAACACTAAATCTAATAACCGGTTTACTAAGCCGCCGACACTTCATGTAATCGGCATCGTTTGGGAAATCCGACAGAACTAAACTTGCCGGTTTCTTAACTAAGGAGGACAGATAAGGGCGGGAGTAGTGTAGTAGTGATATGTATTTGAGAATCTTTCTATCTACGTATCTATCTAATGTTGATTTTATTACTTATTTTATTTTATAGTTTTGAAATTTATTAGTTTAACATTGCGATGGTTTTTATAAAATAAAATAATTGTTTTTAATCTATATATATAACTTGTGATAAGAGTCTGAACTTTTTGTGAGAGCGTCCCTGTCCGTCGCGCCGTCTCTTTCACGAGTAGATAAAACAATAATTCATCATCTCGTTTGAATTTTCGGCGCCTGGTGCGCTCATAAGCCGAATAATGCCACACTCACCATAAATTGCGAAGCAAATGGAATATTTATAATACGATTTTATACCAACACAATAGCAATTCTAGATCCAGGTCTGAGGGATTAAAACCTGTGAATTGCCGGCAGGAGAGGCGGTCGTTTATAAAGCTTCCACTTCCCGGCGGCCGCGCCCCAGTCCCACCTCGCCGCGGCCGCGCCGCACCAAGCCGAGCGGAGCCGGCACGATATTACCAAATTAGATTATTGAATTTTATTATCCTTAAACATTCCACAGCGTCATTATTGCAACCAGATGACTGCTCGTAATGAAGCAATACCAACCCGGAGCAGTTGGAGCGGATATTTAGTTCGTGAGATGCACCCTTCTTATCTCTTATCTCATCTCACGAACTAAATTATCCGCAGCAGCTGTCATGTCGCAAATGAGCAGGCCAGGTCCTAGATAACGTCAGGTCATCTACGAGTATTATAGATACTGTCACTTTGTTTACCGATAGATAAAGCTCATTATGTGCTATTTCTTTATAATTGGATATTATATATTATGAGAAAAGCCTCTCTCAAGTACGAGTAAATACGATTTATTAGATACTAGGTCAGTTAGACCTGAGTTATCGTTTGCTGATAGCCTGATACTTATGAGATACTCGTATGAGCAAGTGGCCAACTCTGGTGACATAGTTTTTAAGCCGTATTGGTAGGTAAACATAGTAAACGCATTATCTAAAATTAATTAACAATGTTTAAATGGATACAACAATCTATTTAGTTAGTAAGTTTACACAAACACAAAGTTGTTATCTCGTCGTAAGCAGGTCGCGCGCGACTCGAGCCTGCTCCCATGTCTTGAGTGTTGAGTGTTGGGTCCCGCGACTGTAACTCCTAGCATCTCTCTCAACAGCCCCTTCACTTGCGACACGAGCCCCATTCTACGCGCCGACACTTATCTAACCTGTATTATTGACGCAATACCAGTAAGTTTGTATGAGCTAATGGCTAACTCTAGTGATTGTATCTCGATACGCATTAAAAACAAAGACGACCAAGCGGACGTAATCGACGATCGGAGACGAAGGCAAGCGCGGCATTAACGCGTATCAAAGTACATAAGTAAGCGTATCAATGATATTGGTAAAGTTTTGCGGCTCGACTCAGATAGTTTCGGTGATTTCATCTCCGAATGAGAGTATTAATTTTATTCTGCACAACTTTTGTTTTGTTCCGTGGATACCAAGCAATAAGAGGGTTATTGATTTATTTGATCAAATAATGCAAGTTGTGTCGATTATTTGCAAAAATAGTTACAACGATAAAATCCTCAAAGTTTCGTCATAATAGAACCTCCCGCGACGTTTCCTTATAACGCACGTGTCAGGCGCATCTTGATCAAACGTAGAGCGCGAATCCAATGTATTTTTAAACTTCTACAAATGGCCGGCAATATGATCAAGTTGCGCTTAGCGCTAAACGATCATGAAAGCTTTATCAATACCTGCTCAGATGCCGACCTGAAGCGCGTAAAGTCAAACTGTGCGACTGAAGCGATCGAAATCCGCTGAAGCTTCATGATTATTATTGTATCGAAACCGCTTTTAAACATTGCTCCGGACGCGCCACAAGATAATGCCACCAAAGCAAACCATTTAAAAGTTATATATTAGGGACACGTGGCGCGAGCAGTAAATTATTTTTTTGTTTCCATTGCTAGTGTCATAATGTGGTAATGTTCTAAAGAAATGCTAAGCACCTTGAGAAAGGATGGCCGCCGCAGCAGATGCCGGCGCTGGGTGTAATTGAATGAGGCGGCTCAGACGAACGGATACTCGGAATGAAGTAATTACCTAAAAGCTCCGGCACCTTTGATGTACAGCGAGCTCCGAGATGCTGATAACGCCTTCAGCAGATGTTTAATTTCGTTTAATTAGTAACACGTCCGTGCGGCACCTTTTATCCTTCCCCCGCCCCTTCTCGCGGTTCAGTACGACTATAACTGAAGAATTTCATGGAATATGATTCACAATTCGGTGAAGCTGCAGCGTTCGAAGAGGAACTTTCAGAAAAAATACATAAATACGAGTTGAAGCGAAAACAACTTTTTTTTTTTTTTTTTTTGCTTCTAGGATATTTTTAACTGTAGGCAGTGAGACTTCTCTTGTTCTTTTACGTTAATCAATCAAGTCAAACAATAATTTTAAATTATAGAAAATCAAAAAAATAAAGAATAAGTGATCAATGTTAAGTAGTTGAGAGGATCGTGAATGTAAAAGCGACGTGTGGTCGCTCATCTGTATGCGATATAATGTCCAAGAGCCTTGTTTGAACTATTGCCAGAGACCAGTTTACATTGGTGTGTACCTACCTACTGATCAAAAATCATAGGATACACGTCTTTGGCGTCCATTTGCAGGACGAAGTACGAAAATGAATTTGAAAGCCCATGACAGGAATCACAAGTACTGTAACTCTTAGTAATGCGCTCCACACGCGTGCTCACCGTAGCATCGATCTACGGCGTAGAGCATGCTACGACGCCGACGTAGCAATTTTAATAAACGTATTGCTTTACTGTTATAAATGGTGCGACAGGACTTTACTTTCACTAGTTCATAAGAAGTTAGCTACTTTCCCATGAGCGGGGCAATATAGTCTTGCAATTTAGAAAGTGCGCGCACTTTGCAAATAACCAACAACATGAATGCTTCTACTAGATCTTACCTTCTCCTCAGAGTTAAATAAATGTGACCTCACTTCGATGCTCTGCTTTTTAAATAAAAGTCCAAACAATCAAGAAAATAGCCCAATTTAGAGTAGCATTTTGAATGAATTCCTTAACAATAGAAATCTTTATCGTAGATTAAGCTGAGCCGTTTATAAAACAGTTGAGAACAATGCGTCCGTCGGTGAACGGCGTCAACAACATCAGCTGGCCGTCGACGACTCGCCTGATTGGACAACTCTTATTAAACACATCTCATTAGCGTTAGTAGAATTTATCACTTTACTTTATTCAATGATAAATAAAAATGATGAGCTAAATGAATAAAGTCAGTTCAGTAATTAGTTTGTTTCTGCAACTGTTGATGAAGTACCCAATTAAGTAAAATTAAATGTAGTGTAACAAGCACAGACGTAGTGTGGTGTGGAGTGTTTGTAATAGAATGTGTGGCGCGAGGTGTGCGGCGAGCGGGTTCGCTAGAGCGCGGCCGGGACTCGCGACTTTTCTATTGGAAAAACAATTTCGCTGAAGAATGAAGACAAAGGCAACAACAATGTAGCATCGTTTATCTTCTACTCGCTTATTGGAGTCCGCGCCCGCCGCCCCGCATCGCGCCGCGTCGCACCGCAGCGCCGCGCGTCATACCGTACGTAAAGATACTTCACTGTGCAATGGACATTTTCAGAAAGTTTATTTTATGAAAGCCAAATGATCGAAGCAGTAGGAAATCAAGCTTTACTAAAAATACGTTTAAGTATACTGCACGTATACGTAACGTTATTTTTATCTTCTCTCCAAAGGACTCTCTAGAATGACGCCTCTTCCTTGAGGGTAGAGGGTACACCAATAACCAACGACTCTACACGCTAAGATTCTGACACACTTCTTTTTTATCGAATAGAATAGAATCAGCCTTCCGCTTCATCCATTCTCAACATAAGTATATTACTCATTAAAATGTATAATAAGCGTATGAAGTTCATTTGAGAAGATCAAAGCGGGCACACGATTTGAAGGGACGCGATTATCTCGAGACAGGGAGCGCCTGGGGGGGCTGCGCTCAAACGACGAGGGTATTATGCATCGTCCAGCCGCCGGTAATTAGCAGACGAGCGTGCGGACATCGTTGCCTTATTAAAGGCACATACTCGTATTGAAATAAAAATGATCATATGTTTTCTCAAAAATTCTAAAATATGAGGATTTTTACTAGGTATGTCCCAATGATAATGTTCTTTAATGCGCTCGAGAGCTGCTCGCTTTAATCGGGTTAGAAGAATTCTCGGTTTGGTTCCCAGTTTAAAGCACTTGTAGCTTGTAAAAAGAGAATATTACTAATTAGCAAATTCAACAAACGTGCCTTCGGTAGAACTTACTTGATCATATAGTAATTAAAAGTACACTAATGTTTACTTTTAATTGAGCGCTTACTGTAAACAAGTGTACTCGTATGACTCGTCACAGGCACAGGTGCGTGACGGGGGCGGGGCGGCGCCGGGGCGGGGCGGGGGATACGTGGTATATTATTCCTTTTAACTTTTGGTACTTTTAGGTAATTATTATGATGAAATACTCTATAATGATTGTCCTCCTCTTATTTATTGCGATCAGTGCAGGGAGCATGTCGGCGCACATGGTCACACGGAGGCTCTCCCGCGGGATATCTCGTAGGTAATAGCTACAGCACACGCACTCTTTTAAAATTAATTGTCATTCATACGTGTGGTTCAAATCACAGGTGATCTACACCATTGCTGCCGCGATATCAGTGATCCATGCTGGTTGGGTTGGATGTTTTATATAAATTTTTAGTTTTATTTAACACCTTATAAAACGATTCAGTATAAAATGACCTCATTATGAGAGGTGAGCAAAGATCGTTTAAAATCTACAATGGACCATTTAGAATTGCGTGGACCGTTTCCTAAATAAAGGAAAAATGTGAAAGAACTGACAAGGTCCCATATGAGGAGCTGACTGGAACTGGCTAGATGCTGTATACGAGTATACAGCATCTACCAGTTTGGTGCAGCGTGCAGTGCAGGCTGCACGCTCGACGTTTGCTCGCAGTGCGCAGTGGTCCGTCCGGCCGCGACTACAACTTTCTAGAATTCTGGCGCGTGGCGAATAGTTGCACTGTTATCCACGCGACTTATTGAAGCATCCCAAATTCTGACCTAATAATAAAGCCCTCTGAGTATCTAGAATGGTATACGAGAGAGCCAGAATCACTTTGCAAGCATGTAAGCGGGTGGTCGTCGGCTGCACCGCGCTCGCTAACCGCTATCCGTCTGCGTCGCGGTGCTTCCGCCCTTTCTATCGAGAAATAATCATTGTTTTCCTGACCCTGCCCCCCCCCCTGCCCCCAGACCCCGCACCCGCCGCTGCTTCCTTCCCGCTTCCTACCTGCACCTCCACCAATATTTATCACTCTGGCAGGGTCACCGTGGTAACATATTCACCACGTTTATTTGTGTTAAATAATTCAGATCTCGATTATTCGCTGCTGCATTACATTGTATTTAAATTCGGAACGAATTTTAGATTTCGTACGATTAGATTTTTTATATTGAGGACTAATATACCGATCTGTTAGTGTCGTGGTATAATTGCTTTAGAACGGAGGCAACGTTATCCTCCGACCACTTAACCACTAATGAAGTGTGAAATCCTTCCACTTTACGATATCTCTGTACAATAAATCTCAGAGCGGCGGCTTAAGTGTCCATTAATTGATAAGTGGCGGATAAGGCGCTAGTTGAGTGCCACCGAGCCGATACGCCCGCCGCCGCCGACGCGAGCCCTCGGGCCTCGCCCGCTTGCTGGCGCGCGCTGCGACCACAGCTGCGGTCCATTGCTGACCACTATGCAGACACCTCACTTTAGTCTTGCATTACAACGCACGAGGTAGATTACATAATCTACAGTCTTGCTCTTGCAAGATGCTATGTATTTGGTTTCCGAGTATCCATCGGAACAGTTTTAAATCAAAGTTACGAAAGCAAAAAAAATATTTTATTGGCAAAGGGCGCAGTGGCTCTAAGAATGTAGAAACTTATACATTGAGCGGCTTAATACCGAAACCGTGTCCATTCTCCCCTCGAGTCCGGAGGTGGTGACGAAGGTCGCGCCAAATAAACGCGCTGAGCGGTATTTATAGAAAGGCACTTGTATCGCGCCGCGCGGCGCGTGCCCTCCGCCGCCTCCGTCTCCGCCGGCCTCCAGCTTAGCTGGACTCACCTACCTGCCTTACCTCCTAGCCTCTATCGTCATTATATATACATCTTTCATCTGTATAATAACAAAACAAAAACAGGAAATACCCCCCCCCCCCCAACGTGTTTTGCAACATATTTAAGCCATCAAGCAAAACGCCAATGTTTTCCAAATAAGTACTTGGTGGGCATTGTACTTAGAGAATAGTGGCTAAATTCTCGGCATTTAATAGTGGAAACGGAGTTTCCAGGTCTGTAAACTAGCGATAGGTAACACACACAGAACAGAAAAAACAAGGTAACACTAACACACGCACGAACGCGTGCTGCCGCGAGCCGGCAACTCTTTATATCTGTCGCGGGGCCATTTATAGGAACAAACAATACAACGAGCGAGCCGACGACGCGCGCCTGGCTCCAAAAACTGCGAATAAAGGCGTCATTTAAGATAAGTACCTACCTAACTTCATATTATTGCCTAGAACTCGTGCAGGTACCTACCTAACTATCTAAATGAGCCTTTTTATAAGGTGCTTACCTACGTCATGTCATGAAGGTTCTAAGCATACACCAATCCCTGCTGGGTTAGCATACCTACTCTACTACTTTGGAGGGAACACGATGACGCGCGCGGGCCCTCCACACGGCCCGCCCCGAGAGCGTTTGTATGGCTTGTTACCTCTACCTACTCCATCTTTAGCAAATCTTCATGTTTTATAAATTAACTAATTACAATATTATCTTACCGGCAGTGGCCTATTCATGGTCTTCTCTTGCTTGACACCTAACGAGACTGTCTGTAGATAACAGGCCGTGCTCTTTTTAATAAAATACTCAGAATAAAAATAAAAATAAAAATTGTTCTGTATCGTCATTTATTTATTGAAGATCCAACAGCTTTCTTATAACTTATATCAAAAATATTTACCAGTAATATTTGAAATGGTACACCAATAGATTTTTAAGTCGTAAAAGAATTAGCTTTTGAACTAAGCACAGTACGTAGCAAATCTATACTAAAGCACTATATTTTAGAAATAATAGTTTCCAAGGCTGCGCTGGGAGTTGTTACGTACGACCGTCTCGCATGTTTAAATTATTCTCACAATCGAATCGTTAGCTTCTCGATAAAGTAAGCGGTTTCGCACGGTTGTAAATCTTTCCGAACAAAAGCCTCCACGATGGGCACCAGGCTTATTGAACAGTACAATGCCAAATAATTGCAGGCCCAAGCCGGGATGCTACTCAGTGGGATAGAGCGTGTTTATAATGTGGAATTATTTTAATATCCGCGTTTAATTTATCGGCAAATCCGAGCGTCGGTAATGAGGCGAGGCCGCGGCACGCGCCATCGACGCGGGAAATGACTCCCGGCACACCACTGCCAACAACCGAGTCGTACGTAGTCAATCATATTTCGAAACGACGCCAACATTCCATCAAAACAGGTTTACAATTTGCAGGAAACCATTCGAACTTGGCTTCGAGCTATTCCTTTTGGTGAAAAGCAGAAGCTCTATTTCACACAAGATATTCGGTGAGGTTCGACAAAGGAATGCAATATAAGCGAACAATATCCGGAGCCGTGTTAGAGCGCCGCGCCCGTCTCTCCGCGACGCGACGCGCTGATATGCGCGGTGTGCCCAGTCTGCCCACTCGCCCGCCCAGCGCCCACCAGTTAGCTACTTATCAAACCTGAGATGGTATTTGTGCTGAATTAATATAAGGATAGCTAGGTCGTTCGGCTGCTCGATGGGTCGACGCTACGACCCTATCAAAACAGCAAGTCCAACTGATATGACTGGCAAAGTGCAAGCAGCTTAAACAAGTGTGCCACCACTGAACACGTTAACGATATATCATATTTTGGCATGCGATTATTTGAGTTTAGGTAGAGGGGGTAGATATAGGTAAACCTTTGAATTAGCAGTTTGAATGGAATGAGCAGTTAAGTATCTTATTCATTCCTCTGCCCTTATCCCACGCTAAGTTGGGTCGGTCCAGCATGTTTTTTTCTTCGATTCATCAATAGATGATAGATCATTCGTCAACTCCAAATTCACTCCTCTCACATTCATATCCTCTTTCACATAATCCATCCACTTCTTCCTCGGTCTTCCTCTACTTGTATGTCCATTCACACTCATACCCATTACTTTCTTAGTGATATGACTTTCATCCCTTCTCATTACATGACCATACCATGCTCTTCTGGCAGTCACAGGAACCACTTTCAAACTTCCCCTTACAGCAAGAAGTTCAGTATGTAGGTACCTAATTAATTTGTTATAGATAGATAGGGCAACTAACAATTTATCGATAATTTGTATCGTCAACAGCGGAGATGAGCAACTGTCTGATAGATGCGTCTAGTCACTAGATGCATCTATCGTCCGTCGCCGATTATCAGAATGCACTAGACTCTAGTGCATTCTGATAATCGGCAACTCTACTAGACATCCATCTTCACCTCCCCACTAAATAAGATTCCTAAACCACAAGACAAGAAACCGGCCCTCGGACCACAACGGTCGCCACGTCCGGTCCGCGGCGGCGTCGAGGAGCCTGCGCGCCCGCAGCGGACGCCGGGGGGCCGGGGGGCGGGCCGGGGGGCGGGGGGCCGGGGGCGGGGACCAGACCCGAGGGGCGCCAGGGAGAGCCAGCCGGTCGGACCATCCAGGTGGGCCTAGGGGAGACGATGAACAAGGGGAACGCGACCGATGGATATCACGCGAGATAGGTCTCATACGTCATAAGTTAAGCTGAGTTGTAAAGTTTCAATTTTTAAACTACTTACCTAACTATAATAAAAAAAAAGCACTCACCCTCGCCGTCCTGGAGGCAGGCGCGGGCGCAGCGGCGGGCGCGGGGGAGGGCGCGGGGCGGCGAGAGGTCGGCGCCGGCGTGCGGCTGCGGCGCGGGCACGGGTCCGGGCCGGGCGCCGCGCGCGCCGGCTCCGGCGTGCGGGCGCGCCGCCCCGCGGGAGGGGGAGAGGGGGAGGGCAGCGCCAGCAGCTGGCGGTAGAGCTCGAGCTCGTGGTAGAACTCAGCGCCGTCGTGTTCGGGCGGCGCGCCGCCGTCGCCCGGCGCCTCCGCGCGCACCTCGGCCGTCAGCCCGTTGAGCACGAGCCGGCGCGCCGCCATGCCGCACGTCTCACATGCCCGAGCGCGCCCCCATCGCGTCGGGTTCCAACTTTCGTAAAGTATCTCGCGATCTCTGCGTTCCCGCTTCCCGGAGCGGCGTGCGACGACGCGGGGACACGGCCGGCTCGCGGCGCGCCGCGCCGAGGACTGACGCGTGGTCGCGAGCCGCGAGCCGCGCCGAGCGGGAGCGGGAGCGGGAGCGGGAGCGGGAGCGGGAGCGGCCGCCGTGTAGCGGACTTCACGGGAACCCTCGATAGCCTGCTGAGATCTCTACACAGACATGCGAATACTGAAACACTAAATTAAAGTAAGCGGTGCTCATCAATATCATAATTTGACACTTGTCCATACAAATCTGTCTCAGATCTCAGAGCAATCATCTTCTCAATTAATTAATTATCTAATTACCTACTGCCTTCTCTATGGTTTTGTTCATACGTACCTTATGTTTCATTTTGAAAAAAAACATGCCTTTGTTTGAGGCAACATTTAACATTGCCCTGAGATTGTTTTTCAGAGCAATTATCTTCCTTCAGCCTCAATGGTTTTTACGTACGGTTTGTCCACAATATTTACATTATTATTTGCCACCAGAACCAATTTTCCAACTTAGGCACCAAAACAAAAAAAAAAAACAAGATTTTGCAACAGTTTGTATGAAAAAATTAGTTTGAGACTCAACTGAATTTGTTCGAATTGAACTGAGTCCGATCGAAGAGTCGGGTGCGATATAATATAACAGCCCCTTCAGACGGTAGTCCAGTTTTTAACAGAATCCCGTTTGATGGCGAATGTACCTATCAAGGAAGGGGGAGTCGGAAGAAAACCACAGATGAGATCTCCGATATAATTTATTAATGTTCTCTCCGTTCACCTCTCATCGGCGGCGGCTGCGGACCAGAGGCGGCGCGCCAGCTCGAGCGCGCGGGCCCACCAGCGGGGCGCCTCGTGCGCACCCAGCGCCGCGCCCAGGCACGCCAGCGCCAACACCGGCACCAGCCGGCCCCCCGCGCCCCCCGGCCCCCCGCCGGCCCCCGCCAGCAGCTCGCGGTCCTCGCGTGCGGGCGGGGGGGCGGGGGGCGCGGCCCGCCACGCCGCCTCCAGCTGGCGCAGCGCGGCGGGGCAGGCGCGCCAGTGCCGCAGGTGGAAGAACGCGTACGCGAGCGCCTCGCTGCGGCCCCCGCACACCACGTGCTCCGGCGGCAGGCTCAGCGCGCGCAGCTCCAGCAGGTACTCCGGCACGTGCGGGTTGCGGGCCAGCGCCGCCCGCAGCGCGCCCGCCGCGTCCTCCGCGCCCGCCCGCGCCCGCAGCAGCGCGCGCGTGTACACCCACGCGGCCCCCTCCCCCTCCCCCTCCTCCCCCGGGCCCGCCTCGCGAGCGACCAGCGCCGCCGCGTCCGGGTACAGGCGCTGCTCGAGCAGCACCTCCAGCAGGTCCTCGGCGGGCGGCGCCGCGCGCGCGAGCGAGCGCAGGGTGCGCGCGCAGCAGCGGAGCCGGCCCAGGCGGCGGTGGCAGGCGGCGGTGCGGCGCTTCACGTGCGCGAGCACCGCCGCGTCCCTCGCGCGCACCGCGCCCGCCGCGCCGCCCCGCAGCGAGGCCTCGGCCGCCCGCCAGGCGCGCCGCAGCACGCGCTCCGCCTCCAGCACGGTGGGCGCGTCCTCCTCGGCGAGCAGCAGCAGCGCGGCGGCGCACGCGGGCGCGTGCCGCAGCGCCTCCCGGGCGGCGGCGACGCGCGCGCGCGGCGACCGCTCGCGCCACGCGCGCCCGAGCGCCTCCTCCGCGGGGCCCTGCGCGGGGAGAGACGGCGGTGAGCCAGGCGGGGGCCGGGGGGGCCGGGGGGGCGGGGGGGAGGGGGGAGGGAGGGAGGTGAGCTCACGTCTCCGACGCAGCCGAAGCGCGCCTGGTGCTCCTGCGCGGTGAGGTTCATGTCGTAGTATGTGAGCGGCGCGCGACGCGCCATGGTCCAGAGGCGCGCGTACTCGGCGCCGCGCAGCAGCGCCGTGGGGTTGCGTCGCACGCGGCCCCGCGCCCCCTCCCCCCCGCCGGCCGGCGCCGCGGGGGGGGCGGGGGGCGCGGCGGGGGGGGAGGGGGCGCCGCCGAGCCAGGGGCCCAGGTGAGCCAGCGACACCTGCGACGGAAGGAGGATCGTCAGGTCCTGAATTTGTTCACAAGATGTCTCGGTTCAGAGGATGTGTGTTGTATGATAGTGATATCAATTTTTTTGAGCGCTGCTCGCACGTGCCTCTTGTGAATCATCAACTTGACTCGTAGTGAGAACATTGTGCGTTAAATGTTAGCTAAATTGTATACATCAAAAACAAAATTCCTAGTAACATTCATCCAATATGTTTCTATACTTATGATCTTTACACAAAATTTAAAAGAGACTTATAGGGGATATAAAATATTAAGGTAAAATATGCGATTACTTATATTTTATAGACACTTATTTAATTTTATTACCAATTTTAATCTTTGGATCTATTTGTTAAGTGAATAAACAAATTTATTTTAATTAATTACTTATGTCTTTTTTAATTTGGGCACCTTATGTATGGGCTAAGACAAGTGAACCCTCAAAGAGAATTCTGGAGTGGATCATACCTGTTCGATGAAGGAGATGCCATACTTGCGGAAATACCACCACTCGAAGATGAGGATGAGCCCCGAGATGAGCGAGGAGGTGCCGGTGAGCGCGACGTAGAACTTGGGCGTCAGCGCGCCCAACAACCACGACTCCCACATCCCGCGTCTACCAGGAGTACCAGGGCCCAGCCCCTTACTGCCTTCCGATACAAGTATGTATCAACATACTATACTTTATACCAGTACCCAGGTACTGAGCTTTATCATTTTCTCCTTATTTCGTTGTTTTTATTTATATGTCCCTCTTCTGTTCGGCTCCATTGTAACGCTAGAAGTCCAGGAAGTGGCTCAGCTTGCTCATGTCTAAGGTATGTAGCCCGCTGTCATTGTAATATGGCTTTCACTAAAAGTAATTCTTGTAAAATACACCCAATTATCAACCAAAACAATCAAAGCAAAACATCAACAGAGGAGGAGAACATTGAGCGATGAACAAGAACAAATTAAGGATGGATTGGATGAGATGAATAACTACGACTGACTTGACTTTGAAATTTTGAATTGAACTATTTCAACTGGCTGACTGACACTGACAGTTCCAGCTGCTGATAGACTTGGTTTGGTTTTGCTGGTATGGTAATGTCAATGCCATACATGTCACGAAACTGTCTGTGCTGTGGTTTCCTTTCCTTGCACTGTTTGATTGAAGTGTGAGGTGAGAAGAAATCATTTACGTAACAATCTACGGAACGGTGCCGTAATAAGTTATAATCAAAATGCTGGCCCGCCTTGGAAAAAAGCACATCGAAACCGCGACATCGTTCGCGAGCTCGGCCCTGGGCTTCGGCGGCGCCGGCTTCCTCACGATGCTGTACTTCACAGACTGGAAGGTGTTCGTGGCCAACATCCCCTACTACGGCGGCAAGTTCCCCAAGGAGGAAGAGGAACCCAGCTCCTAGGCGCCCCCGAGTTATACTAGTACCTAGCGTGTTTAGTGATCTATTTATGTCAATATAAGTTATTCAATTGTACCTCATTCTGACATTGTACCTCATTTGTGTTTCCTCTAAACCTTTAGACCTAATCTGACTTCTTTGTTACTTTTTAGGACCTTTGGAGTCACTGTTTCCATCTATTGCTATAACTACATATTCTCAATACATGTTCATATTTATAACATGAGGTTTATATGGTGTGTAGTTGGTTCATACTATGCAATGTCAGCTGATTTCCTCTTTTTGTGATGTTTATTCACTCAGAACCTCATGTAATTTTCTGACACCCCTAGGTATCAATAATTTTGTATAATAATAATTGCAACAGATACTGTGTCCCTCAAGTGCAGATGTGAAGAGGTCATAATGCACAATTTGATCTCGTTCAGGCTTTCCCGCAGCAATGTTGTTCATAGAAGCAATAAATCCACAGTATCTGCACAATGTTTTTTCATTCTAATTTTAATATCTTCTAATATGTCACTGCCGATTGAACTTTAGAATGATAATAATATGAGTAAGAAGTTACTACTCCACCAGACCAATGCTATTTTTAACTCAAAATCAGATAACTACAGCTGCATAATATCTGAATCTAAATACTAGGAAGGCTGAACCTTAAGTAATGGGCCACAATTTGGCCCACTATGAAATTACAAATGGCCCACGTGAGAAAGTTCTTTAAAAAACAAAATTGGGGATTAGTATCCAAACTACCTAATTAAATTCATTTTTGTCACCAAAACAGTTTAGGCTTGTAAGAATCTCTGCTTTGCCTATCAAGCTTAATGCATAATGTTTCAAATTATTTTTTACTATACTTAAGTTTATAAATTGTTGGAGGAGTTCTTATATAGTCCTTAAGCAGCCACTGCAGCCAGAAGAATATAAAAATGTCATGGGCGAGCAGGATAGGTAAAATAAAATAGATGTCTCATCAACATACACACTTTATTATCAGAGATCATACACACTGTGAACAATTAGGTAGGTTAAAAAAGTGCAAATTATCATCTAGGTACTTCACGTAAGAGTTCTCACATCTCACATCCGGTCCTACCTCAACGTAACCTGCATCCCTCGTCGTAACCTAAACTATCTATCATAAGAGCTACGGTAGGAGCGCGACGCTCGCAGCGGGGAGCGGGGAGCGGGGAGCGGGGAGCGGGGAGCGGGGCTCCACGCTCAGTAGCGCGGCTGCGGCTGGTCGTCGCCGCTGCCGGCGCCGTCCTCGTCGTCTGCCGGGCCGGAGAGGGCGAGGGGGGCGGGGGGAGGGCCGCAGTCGGGGGAGCCGCGCGCTCGGCTGCCGGGCAGCTCGGCGCCGTGCGCGTCCACGCACCAGCAGACGCCGAGCGCCGCGTGGCACTGTCGCGGGCGGTAGTACCCGGCCGCGTCGCACGCCGGCACGTACCCCCCGCGCGCCGCGCCGCCCGCGTGCGCCCGCGCCAGCGCCGTGCACGGCCGCGCCGCCCGCGCCAGGCACGCGCACCACGCGCCGCGTCCCACCCCGCCCCCGCCCCCGCCTCCGCCCCCGCTCCCGCCGCCGCACGACGCCAGGAAGGGTCGCAGGCAGCGCTCGCGCTCGTCGTGCCCTGCGGACCGATGTGTCGATGAGAGCTCGCCCTCCGGCCGAGTGCGGTAGGTAGGTAGGTACAGGTAGGTACTCACGCAGCGCGTACAGCTCGCCGGCGGAGAGCAGCGCGTCGCCGTCCGAGTCGAGGTGCGCGAACATCCAGCGCACCTCCGGCTTGCAGTCGCCCGGGAACCCTGCGGGCGGTACACGCGAGGTATTAAGAAAGGTGTGTATCTCAGAGTGTATAGTCGGTGGGCCTGCCTGCCGGCGGTACGTACCGGCTCGCGGCGGCGGCGCGGCCGCGGCCTCCTCCATGAGCACGGAGAACCAGTCCAGCAGCCTGTTCGCCATCTTGTCCAGAGCGCACCCCGACGCGCCTGTCACACGTTACAGATTGGGTGAGTCATCTTGGGACTTGGTTCTCGGTGAATTACTTAAATGAAAGATTTATTTCAACATCATGCCGACGGTCGGTATAGGTACTCACCTACGGACGTACCTGCGGGCGCGCGGCGGCGCGGCAGCACGTCGTTGTGCCGCGGGTCGGGCTGGCGGCGGCGGTGCGCGCGGGCGCGGGGTCGCGGGGGGCGGGGGGGCCGGGCGCGGGGGCGGGGGGAGAGGGCGCCGCGGCACGGACAGAAGCCGCGGCAGGCGAGCGCCACGGGGGGCGCCGGCCGACGCACGCAGTTGTGCAGGTCCAGCCGGCACAGCGACGAGTACGTGCGGTTGTCGGACCCGCACAGGAACCCCCCCGACCCGCCGCCGCCGCCGCATCCCACGCATCTGCATACGAGACGATACGATTCAAATCGAAAAAGGTGGGATCCGGTCGAGAGACGAAGACGGTCGAGAGCACCCGCGGATGCGGATGTGCTCTCTCCGATTCTTCAATAAGGTAGGTAGGTACGAATCAGCACGTATGTAGGCGGGATGATCGTGATCGGGGTCTGACCTGTCGGGCGCGGGGTCGGCGTCGGCGTCGGGTGGGGGCGCGGGCGCGGCGTCCAGCGCGTCGCGCGCGCCCGACTCGTAGAACACGTCGTCGGCCTCGTCCGCCGCGCCGCCGCCGCCGCCGCCGCCGGACACGATCACGTCCCTGCAACACGCGCGCGCACGTCACCGACGGCTCCGGCTCCGGACGAGTCTCGTGCGGGGATCGTCTCCGGCTCACCCTCTCCGCAGGATGTCTCTCTTGCTGGCGCAGAGCGCGGTGTAGGCGTCGCGCAGCAGGCACAGGTCGCGCTTCTTGCAGCGCAGCGCGCGGCACAGCGAGTCTGCAACGTGAGAGTGTGACGTCACACGAGCGCGGTGGAGCGGAGCGAGGGGGCGGTGCTGTAGGTACTCACTGTGGGGGTCGTAGACGTAGCGGCGCGGACGACGACCCCCCGGCGGCGCCGCGACCTCGCCGTCCAGCGAGTTGTCGGACACCTCCTGCGAAACACCACACATACCTACTTAGCGCTTATTCAAACTATCTACACCTAAACCTGAGTGGTAGGTAAGTACCTATACCTATGACCTCAACCCTGCAGCCGCTTCGCTGCTGTCTCTCGGTGTAGGTAATTTGAACCTTCCTAGGTAGCATTTCATAAGGCGCCTAATTCCATTCATCATAATGCTTAGGTAGGTAGGTTAGGTACCTAATACTCATCTTGTTTAGGTACTTGTTATATAACATGACTTAGGTATGTTGAATGAAATCCATAAACAAATTTTAAAATTGCATAAAAACCCTGAATCCCTTGCTTGAGGCTAGGATCTCTCATCTACGAGCGACGCTCTCAAAACTATTTAAGTAGGTAAATAACATTTAAAATTACGTAAGTTAAGAACAACAAAGCGTAGGCACGACGACGACGGCAGCCCGCGTCGCCTTGAAGGACCGCCAGAGCTGACCACCTCGAGCAGGCAGCATCCTAGATACATAGTGGGTACAACGAAAGGGACATCGATCGGAATCAGGTCAGAGCAACGCGGACATCGCAGGTCGGCGCATCTCTCTCTCGATGTAGGGGGCTGCGGAGCGGGTATCGACCGCGGAGCGGAGCGGGGCGGGGCGGGGGGCGGGGCGGGGGGAGACGGACTCACCGTCTGGTCGTCGTCGAACTCGAAGTCCTGGTCGGAGCGGCGCGCCGCCGCCGTCGCCAGCAGCGCCGCCGCGCACAGCGCCCAGCGGAGCCGCATCGCACCGCGCCGAGGGACAGGGGGGGAGGGGCGCGCAGGGACGCGCGAGCTGCAGCCTGGCGAGAGGCTCACTGCCGCCGCCGCCGTCTGCCGCGCGTCCCCGCCCCGCACCCGCCCCGCACCCGCCCCGCGCACGCGCGCGAGCCTGCACCGCACCCACGCTACGGGCGCTCGGTTGCAAACCAGTTCTGGTCTCGCTCGACCGTTCCCATTCATTGAATGTCGTTGTCGACTCGATGTGGACCGGCTGTTGGGATCCGATTAGGATGTCCTTTGTAGGTATTCACCGAAACTACTAAGTATAGCGATGTACGTACCCTACGCTACATCTCATCTACACGACTGCCGTGGTACGCTGTTAGGAGCGCTCTTCGTAGGTGTTACATTCTAGGGAAATTCAACTGATAAAGAAATTGTTTTTCAGGAACAAATAAGCATCAGAGCTATTTCTACGCGCAGCTGGGCGCCATCATCAGTGAAAGGGTTTCTTGGCTAAGTAGGTCAGGTATCCGGTTACTAGATAGATAGGGAAAGTGTATTATAAAGTAACAAAAGTCTAACCCCCTTATGCATATTCGACGAGTAAACCTAGATTAGCTAAAACCGATACTTATATCTTTTTTCGTTGCCATAGGAGTACCTAATAAGAAAAAAAAATATTTGAAACCTAAGTATTAAATTGACAAACGAAATTTTGGACATCAATCTTTCCGTACTATCAGGGATTATAAACGCCGGTTTTACATAACGATAACCTTTAATCACATAAATATTATTATCTATTCCACAATCTCACTTCACTTATGTTACATGCACATAATGTAGGTACAGAAATTATCACGTTCCGTCGGAAAGTATAAGAGTGAAGGCAGTTGGTGCAGCCGCGGCGCAGTGGGGCCGCCATCCGGCCGCCGCACCGCGCCCGGAGCGGAGCCGGGTCCGTCCCGTCCCGTCCCGGCGCGGCGCGCTACAGGTTCGAGAGGTAGTGACACTTGTCCACTGCAACAACAGCCTCGCGTCAGTCAGTGGGGGAGCGTGCGGGGGGGGGGCGGGGGAGGGGAGGGGAGGCGGGGTACACTCACCTTCAGGAGGGATGGGCTGCGGCGCGGAGCGTGGCGGCGCCTTGCTGAGCACCGCGGCCGCCTGCGAGCGCTCCACGTGACCCCCACTGCCAGACACCGACACGTTCATCCTGCCGACACACACACACACACCATATACATACACTGCGGACCCCGTGCCCTACAGGAGTGGGGGGGAGGGGGGGAGGGGTGTACTCACGTGCTGATGTCGGTGGCGTCGCTCACCTCGCCCGCCACCAGGCCGCGCCAGAACTCGTGCACCTGCCACCATGTACACAGACGTTACTGTTGAGGTCCACATCGGTACCTAGCTCCTGCCCCCGCCCCTGGATGTCTAATTTGTTTCAGATTCTATCGAATCAAAAATAACAGTAATCTGCGATAACAACTTTGAAATATGATATTAAGTTACTATTGACGTTAAAGCTGACCGTTGTTTTCGCGGATTACTGTTATTTTTGATTCGACAGAATCTGAGACAGGGAGACCCCAGGGGGCCGGGGTCGCCTAAACCTCGTCCGTAACGGAACAGAATAGCAAAAGTTATAGCTTCAGACGAAAACCACTCATAATTTGGTATCTAAAATGACGCTCGAATCTCAACCATCACGTCGGGGCTCACCTCGTCGACGACGCCGTACGCGAAGTCCGCGTCCTTGGCCTGCGCGTCGAAGGCGAACTGGTTGACGGGCTTCCCGTCCGGCACCTTGTACAGTCGGAACCACTCGACGGTGGCTCGCAGCAGGCCGGGACACAGGCGCTCCACGTCCGCCACGTCGCGCAGACTGTCCGCGAGCGGGTCGCGCTCGTCGATAGCCAGCAGCTTCCAGTCCGTCTCCCCCTCGTCGATGAGCGCGAGCGCGCCGAGCACGCGCACGCGCAGCACGTCCCCGCGCGCCGCCACGCGGCTCCCTATCTCCAGCACGTCGACGGGGTCGTTGTCTCCTCGCGCCTGCGTGCGCGGGTCTACATGGTGCGGGTTCTCCCAGGTCTGGGGCAGCGCGCCGTAGTTCCAGAGGTAGCCGCGGTGCGGGAACACGTTGGCGACGTAGCGCAGCGCGCCTCGCTTCACGTCCTGCTTGATGGGGTTGAGGGGCTCCCCGAGAGAGAGCTCCATCTTGGCGTTGGTCCAGCGCGGCACCTCGACCACCATGTGCACTAGCCGCGCGCCGCGCTCCGCCCACAGCGGGATGTCGTGCAGCGGGGAGATGGGGCCCGCAGCGTCCTCTGCCGACCAAATGTTCGCTACCTTTCAATATTTCCAAGTGGACGATTTGGAGAGTTTACTGAGTGATGTAGCACCCTGAGTTTGAAAACATTAATATTACCTATCCGGATGCTATCCTAAAAAAATATTTATATTTTTCATATCAAAATATTTATAGACTATGACCAATGACCATCCCCACGGTCCATTCTACGCATCAGCGAAAGATTTTTGAGATCGGTTGAGCGGTTTCAGAGATTACCTCCATCGAACAGACGAACCGATATTACCTCTTTATAATAATTAGTTTAGATAGTTTTAATTACTAGATAGATTGAAAATTGAATTGAATTACTAGATAACAATACAACTTAATAAAATTGGCAAACTCAGTTAAAAAGTTAATAGCTTTATTTATAGGTCTCCATATAAATGATAGTAATTTGAAATTACTGTTTCATACACAACATGAGAAATTACTAATTTATCATGTTGTGTATGAAACATGCCCACTGTGGGTGGACTCTGGTGTGGTGACTATGGGTGGCGTCACGGCGTGGACACTCCCCAGAGATATTCCGAGATATAAAGATACACACATAAAAGTATAATTTCTTTTCATAAATCTCGTTATAGACTTTCTATTCTTTCCAGTTTAGCTCTTATTGAAACCAGCTGAAGGACCATTTATAACTACCTACTGCAAACAACACAATCATTACATATTACATGTGCTAGGTACCTACAACACAATCATTTTAGTTGTGCCCAAGATTAATATCAGATATGATAAGATTAATAAATGATGGTGACATATTATTAGTGATTTAGCTGTCTTTTCATGTATGAGGAAGAAAAGCTGTTCATCTATTAATAATAATAGAAAAAAAAATTATTATAAATTATTATTATTTATAATTAACTATGTTTTTATGCAACAACACCAACTTACTTAATAATGTTTTTACTTGGACTGATAAAATGCATCAAGTAACAGCACTTTAAGTTATCAGCTAGTTTATTTACCTCCATCAGTTCATTATCATATTAATGTGAGGCTCAAGGCTGTTCCTACTGCTGACGTCAAAACTGGTACATACTTCACTGTATTTCCTGTTATATGTTGTAATACACTTTCTAAATATTAAATTTAAAATACTTTATAGATTCATTATAATCTTGCTGGAAATTACACAACAAGTAGGGAAGTTACTCATTTAGGAAATCTACACTAATATTATAAAGAGGTAAAGTTTGTTTGTTTGTTTGTTTGACGAAGGTAATCTCTGGTAAACCGATTTAAAAAAAAATTCACAGGTGTGTATAATGGGAGGTTATAGACTATATTTTATTCCGGTAGCTTCATTAGTACTCCCGTGCGAAGCCGGGACATGCTGCTAGTTCTTTACAAATTACTTATTCAGGGAAGGAAAAGTAAAAGAATCTCGGTTCCTACGTTAAAGTATTCGTAGGACGGAAAAGACATCCATACAAGTTGAGCATCAATTCCGTGATTATAATAGGTGCAGAAGATCCGCGGCGACGCGACGAGACGAGCGGTCAAGGACGCTGATAGCAGATAGCGCATGCGGAACTCGGAGAGTGCCAGCGTCATCGACCACAACTACAGCATGCATGCACCGCTAGCTAGCTAGGTACTGAATGTCAACTCACTGAAATACACCCGGTAGTCGGGCGAGTACAGCGATCCGCGCTCCTCCGCGATGTACATCTTGTTGGGTTCACTTGTCTGCGGGGAGGGACGAGCTGCTTCACACGACGATACACTGGAGGACGCGCGCGACCACGAGGCGACTACCGAACTGGTCGAACGCGAATGCCGCGCTTCGATAATGAAAGCTCGCAAGGGAGCCGCAGCAGCTGTGAAACAACGTGTAATTGACATTATTCTCAGACTCGAATGACACATTGCGCAGTGGCGACACTGACACTGACACGAACGTTGACAGATGACGGATCTAGTGATGAACTGTAACAACTGTGTCCGACAGAGACAGATTTTTTTAAAGGAGATGTTCCAAAAATGTATGGGGGCTGGTATTAAAATATTTTGGAAAAAGAAGCAAGATAAAAACTATACGTAATTAAACATATAACTATTTCATGATTATTTATTATTTTTTAGTATTTTTCCTGCCCCCCGTTTTTCTAAAAAAAATCATTGAAAAAAGTTTTGCTTGCAACCCTCTAACGCGTCTCAAGAAAGAGATAGTGCCATACGATCTCTATGAAAATGAGTTTTTGTCTCACTCCAACTTTGTGTTTCTAATAATGACATTTTTAAAAGTTCCGTCACTGTCAACGTCAATACAAATACAATTGACAGTACTGAATGAAAAGAATGAATGATGATCGGAAAATCCATTTGATACTGACATAACGTCTCACTCAATATGACAGTGACATTCATCTTAGCCCTTTTATTGTGGTTCAGTGTGGCCGTAGTGGATGAATTTGCGACTTTTTAAATATTTTTTGTAGAAAAATCGTGGGATTAAAAAAATATGATTTTGTTCACATCCGATAGTATAAAAAATTAGGTTTCCAATTATGTTTAATTCGTATTGCTTCTTTTTTCATCAGAATAAAATACCACTTTGGAACATCTCCTTTGGCCGAGCTGAAACCGAGAGTTTAATAAATTCTCGGACGAGACCGAAACCGAGAACCGGGAATTGCAAGATGTTTTAAAACCATTAAAAATACACTTTTTTCTTACTAAGCTATTGCATAGCTTCTATCGCGGGCCTTGAGCGTGGAGACAGAATCCAAAAATTCCGTACTTACCGAGAAAACCTAACGCATTGCATTGCATTTTGAGTAAGTTGGTAGGTTTTTAGGAGCTAGAAGCGCCTAGCGACCCCCTTTTTAGGGTTCCGAAGTAAACAAGGAACCTTTATAGTTTTGGTCTGTCCGTCCGTCCATCCGCAGGTTTTCACAGAGACTATTGATACTAGAAAACTATAATTTAGCAGGAATAAACAAATATATTTACAATGCCGACAAAATAGTACCTACCTAGCATAAAATCGTAAAAATATTTTTTTTTTCAGGTTATCTCTCATAATATATTGAGGTGAGAGTGAAATTTGTCTTTCGCTCAATACTCCTTAATGTGGGGTATCGTTGGTTAGGTATTTAAAAAATGGGGTTTTAAATATCATTTTTCAAATACCTACTTGTAGAAGACTTGTAGGTAAATACTTGTACTAGGTATTTACTTATATTATTTGCTCTCACTTTTACATTTAAGTTTTGTATACCTATATGACATGTAGGTACCTACCTACCTACATTGTTTTATTAATAATACTTTAGGTACTTATGCATAGGTACCTATTACATATTTTGAATAATGTAGGTACCTACCTATTTGTCATTGTGTTGAATGAATACAAATAAACGACAAGGAACTTGAATCTGGCTAAAAGCTCAAATTGCATGCTCGTGGCGGAAAGTACCTACCTAATAATTTAGCCTCTCGGCAATATTACCTATAGCCCAAATTTTTTTAAATTTTAGCCAAGACCGAGACCGAGACCAAAATCTCGGTCGGACCTTCCTTACTAATTACTTACATGTTTTTAAGATGATACAATTCAGTTTTGGTCAGTTATTTGTCACAATGTAAATCGTAGTCAGTAGTAATAGTAAAGAGAATTCCAATCATTTCGTTTAGTCAGTAGTTCCTTAGAAAAGAGCCGCCAAGCATCTATTTTTGAATATCCCACTTCAACATTCAAACTTTCCTTTCAGCGAGATAGGTTATATTATATTAGACAAATGCATGACGTCTGTCATATGTTTTATATGTGCCAACGTCAGGGGATTTTGTTGTCATGTCACACCGGCAGTGAGTGATCGATCACTCTCTCGGTCGTCTCACTCACTGTCAGTCAATGTCAATGTCGAACCCTAGGATCGATCCCATGATGACATTTTCATTTTAGAATTTTATTTTTTCAGCTCGAGTTTTACTGATAATTAATTTTAAATGATTATTATTATAAATGATTATTTATCTTGAACTTTTCATTCTAGTATGGATGGTTTGTTACTGAAACAAAGGCCCGATTGCAAAGCGGAAACTGCGGGTTCAATACCCGCTACGGGATGTTAGCACAGTGTTAGTAGGTTTTGCAGATAATTGTCCTAAAAGACACCACAAAAAGGAAAACAGAAACCCCACCGTACTAAACCTAAGTGATGTAAACCTCACCTTACCAAACCTAAGTGATAAAAACTTCACCGTACCAAACCTAACTGGTGTAAACCTCACTATAACAAACCTAACTGGTGTCAACCTCACCTTACCAAACCTAACTGTTGTAAACCTCACCGCACCCAACCTAACTGATAAAAACCACACCTTACTAAACCTAACGAATAAAAACCTCACCCTACCAAACCTAACTGTAAACCTCACCATAACAAACCTAACTGGTGTAAACCTCACCTTATCAAACCTAACTGATAAAAACCACACCTTCCAAACCTAACGAATAAAAACCTCACCGCACTAAACCTAACTGATGTAAACCTCACAAGTAAGGAAACTTATGCCTAGCTAGGGCCAGAAATGAGGGCGCAAAAGCTTTCTCACTCAAAGCTTGAAAACTAAAAATAGTACCTACCTACAAGCACATATAAAATAATACTACCTATGTACCTACCTACAGATGGTCCATCTAGAACATTAATTTCACTCCTGTTTTACTTGGGGCAATTTTTTTGTGTTTGTTTTAGCGACGCCCCTAGCAGCGTTTAGGTCTTGCCTGCAATCAAAAATACGAAACTCCATCTAGTGCTAATATTATAGTTTAACATTTCATGCAGTTTATTAAACAACTAGCAGCACGTCCCGTCTTTGCACGGGTGTAGTAATGGAACTACCGGGATAAAATATAAGTAGCCTAAAACCTTCCCAAAGCCCATCAATCACATCGGAAAAAGAATTTTTGAAATCGGCTCAGTATTTTACCACTTTATAATATTAGTATAGAAGTATAGATATAGATGTACTAAGTACCTACTTAAAACTTTCTCACAACAAATTATACTAAACTTATCTGCTTTCCAACAAACAAAACAAAATAAAAGTTCTAAGGATAGGGATACTTTTCTTATTTCCGTTATAAACCTAAACAAAATGACCTGACATGCCATAAAACAACGAACTTAAAAAAACGAGTCAATTTTCGAGGTGGGTGAACATTTTTGTAAAAATGACCTGATTCTAGATCGCGCTGACGAAAATTTGCGCGTTATCTCTTTATAATATTAGTGGATAGTAGAAAAGGCATCAT